>MU383858.1:0-422143 GCA_022495065.1 Xylaria telfairii
ATAATTAAATATATTATAAAATAATTAATATATTTATTTATTTATATTATAATAATATATTAAAACTTTTTATAAATTAATTAATTTTAAAAAACCTTTTATTTAAATATTTTTAATATAACTTACGTTTTATTATTAAATTTTTTAAAAATATCGGCTAGATTTAAAAAACTGCTATTACTATTAATATTATTTTAAATAATAATAATAATATTAACTAAGTATATTTAAAATTATACAGGACTTTAATTAAAAGCAGAATAAAGCTTAGCTTTAATAATAATTAGACGTTTAAGCGTTATTTACAACAAAATATTACAAAAAATAATAAATATTAAACTTTAAAAAACTTAAACGTATACTTAAATTATTATAATTAATATATAAATTATTAATTAGTTAAATATATATATATTTATTTTAAAAAAGTTGCTATTATTATTTTTATTATTTTTTAAAAAATTAATATTTAAATCTAATATAATTAGCTAATATAATAATATTATAAAAAATAAATCAGATATTACCTAGGACTAAATTATAATATAAAAAAAACTAATTAGGATTATTTAGTTAAAAATATAATTCGAAAATATCCGAAAATATTAAAGCAAGGTTATTTCGTTTCTGCTTAATACAAGCCTTTATTAATTTTAGGTCTTTTCGTAGCTTTATAAAATAATATAAATATATCGGAAAACGCCAGGACTTCGAAAGCACACCGAAATATTCCGCTGGAAACAGCTTATTGTATTTAAAACAAATACAATCAGGCTTTGCAGGGAAATAATATTATTAAAGCTGAATTTTTAATCCCGGAACTATGTTAAAGCTTATAAAAAGCTTTTAAAAAGTAGTTACTTTTTAAACGGTTAATAAAAAGTAGTAATAGCGGTATAAAAGAATAATAATATATTAAGGGTTAAGGAAAAGCCGGAAAGATTTATTTAGTACTATTATAAATAATACGGGCTTATTCGTGTAGTAAAAAAAGTAAACGGCTATATTTATAGCTTTAATATTTAATCCCTGGCGATCTGGTATAATAATAAAAAAAAAAGTTAAAGTATTAAGTATATATTAAATAAGTTCGAATATATAATAATATAATAAGATTATAATATATTTAATAATAAATTTATAGTGTTTTATAAAAAAATTTTATATATAAATTATTTTAAATTAATTAGAAGTTTAATAATTTAATATAAGCTAATTAGGTACGATTAAATATAATTTAATAAAACTTACGAATAATATTTAATAAAAATAAAAAAAAAGCAGTAATAACAGGTCTAGTATAAAAAAAAACTAATAAAACTATTTATAGCTAAACGTATAATTATTTATAATTTAGCATAATTTAGCATAATTTAGCACGATTTAGCATAATTTAGTACGATTTAGCACGATTTTGTACGATACAGCACGATTTAGTACGATTTTATATAATTCTATACAATTTCGTATAATTCCGTACAATTCTATAATTAAATAAGCTCGAGTACTTATAAAAATAAAATTAGAACTAAATATTATAATTTTATTAAATTACTAATAAGTAAAATACTAATAAATAAACAAAATTTAATATTATATATAATATATTAATAATAAAAAATTAAATTAAATAAAGCCTGATTTAATAAAATAGAAATAAATTTTAATTAATAGTAGTAGATTAGAATATTATATAATTAATTATAAGCTTTATTAATTAAATAATACGTTATAACACCTATGCACGTTTTAAATTTTCACTTTAAACCGATTGCAACTAGTTATAAACAATTAAAAATAATAATAATTTATATAGCTAGATAAATATCTTTTTACGTAACTGAACAATATAAGTATATCCTGTAACTGATTAAAGATAATTAAGTAATATAATAAAAAGTTGAAAACTGCAGGGCTACTACGAAAGCTTTGATTAGTTATTTATAATTATAGCAGTACTATGAAAATAGAAAAGAGTAGATAAGAAAGTATGCGTTTAATACAAAGCTTAAAGAAAACTTTGTGGAAGGGCTATATGAGGAAAGGTAGTATGCACGTGTATTCGAATCGAATTGTAATTACATAGGTAACCTTTAATCAATACAACCAAGGCTGGCCATGAGGCCCGGACCTGAGAGCTTAACTGTTACTTAGTCTACAGCTCAAGTATATATCCAAATAGCTTCACTTCGCTCTACTCAATTCGGTTCCGGTTTCGGTCTCGTACAGTATCCCAGTGTATTGATAGGAGAGGTAGTCTAGTCCGTTGTTAAGCTAGGTACCTAGGAGGTACTTTTATCCTAGACTATGTACATATGTAAGCTAGGACTTCCGTACTTAGGTAGTTTAGCCAATCACAAAAACCCATTTAGCTTAACTCTCAGGTTGTATAGTAGGTACTTTGCAAGGTACAGCAGCTAGCTCAACGGAGGGGAGAGGGGTAGGTAGTCTGGAGGGGCAGAGGGGCAAACGCAGAAGACTCAATGTCCTTACTTAGCCCCTCAAATTAAGGAGGTACCTACATATATGCTTCGAATTATTTCCCCCAACACCACGAATCCCGTCTTCACCTACCCCCGAAAGCAGCCGACAAAAGCAGCTCTATCGCTTCATTTTGCTGCAACTTCAAAACTATCTTACATCCCCCTTTCACAGTATTAGCTCAATTCCCAGAAGCCGCACCGCTACCGAAGGCGTACTTCGCAACCATTCAAAATGCCTGTTGGAACCATTCTTGTCACTGGGTAAGCCTCAGTCCTTCCAGGGCGCGTACAGGATCGCACTGAGAGACATTGACTTGCCGATGACCATGCCTACCTGGGCAGCCAAACGAGATATCCTACCCCAGCATAACTAACGCAGTAATTGGGACAGTGGCACGGGCTACATCGGCTCTTTCACATCACTCGCCCTTCTGGAGGCTGGCTACGACGTCATCATCGTTGACAACCTCTACAATTCGTCCGAAGTTGCTCTCGATCGCATCGAGCTAATTAGCGGCAAGCGCCCTGTATTCCACAAGGTCGATCTCACCAATGAGGCGGATCTTGACAAAGTCTTCGCCGCCCATCCGACCATTGACAGCGTCATCCATTTCGCAGCCCTCAAGGCAAGTTCTATCGCTACTTCTGTACTCTTTTTGTCTCTAGTTAAAGTATACTCATCTAACCAAATGCTGGTTCAGGCCGTGGGAGAATCCGCCGAGATCCCGCTCGAATACTATCGCGTGAATGTTGGTGGTACCATCTCTCTCCTGAGCTCCATGAAGAAGCACAATGTTACCAACATCGTTTTTTCGTCCTCGGCCACCGTCTATGGTGACGCGACTCGTTTCGAAAACATGATTCCCATTCCTGAGCACTGCCCGATCGGCCCAACAAACACGTACGGGAGAACAAAATCCACCGTGGAGAGCATCATTGAAGACTTCATTTCTGCGGAACGTCAGAACGCCAAGAAAGCTGGGAAGCCTTTTGAACAGTGGAACGGTGCCAACCTCCGTTACTTCAACCCCTGTGGTGCGCACCCTAGCGGGATCATGGGAGAAGACCCCCAAGGAATACCTTATAATTTGCTCCCACTCCTTGGTAAGGTAGCCACTGGTGATCGACCCAAGCTCTTGGTATTCGGTGATGGTAAGTTGGACGCCTAGCAATCGCCAGGAACAGGAAAATACTGATACGGAACAAGATTACCCCTCTCGTGATGGAACTGCCATTCGGGACTATATTCATGTCGTCGATCTTGCCCGCGGTCACCTCGTCGCGCTAAACAATCTCCGAGAGCACAAACCGGGTGTCAAAGCATGGAATCTAGGCTCCGGCCGTGGAAGCACGGTGTTTGAAATCATCAAGGCTTTTAGCGCTGTCGTAGGCCGCGATCTCCCTTACGAAATTGTCCCACGGAGACAAGGCGACGTTTTAGATCTCACAGCAAATCCAACGAGAGCGAACAAAGAGCTCAACTGGGTGACGGAGCTCACCATGGAGAAGGCGTGCGAGGACCTCTGGCGGTGGGTATCAAACAATCCCAAAGGTTACCGACAGGAGCCTCCTGCAGAGTTACTTGATGCGCTCAAGGCCAAGACGTCGTAAAAAAGAAAGAAGATGCAATGTCAGATCGAAATGTTCACAACCTTCATATAAGATGAGTATAGAGACGATGAAAGTTTAATAGATCATTTAGGAATGCTATACGTTTACTCCAGGGAGTTTCGGGCGTATTCCATTCGGCGGCCACATGGCTAGGTACCTTACGTAGGTAATTCTGAATATGCGCTTATAGAAGCAATTGATGTCCACTACGCCTAACATCGAATACACCATAGTCTACTCCGTAGAAATAAGCGTAATCAAGTTACCCTTATGCTACCATCATAAACAGTACTTATACGATACCGTAACTGACATGGCCGAGCAGTGCAATGTAACCTGGGTTGTTATGATTGACAGGGAGTGCGCGGCAATATACGTGGCATGCAAGCCGAGCAGTGGAGGCTCGCATTGCGAGGCGTAGTACATGCAGCCATTATCTCCGGAGAATATTCGGGCAACAGGCAGCCAGCCAGCCACCCAGGTATCTACTATGGCTGAAATAAAATTGCAAATACTGTACGGATCCGTGATTAGTGGGAGCTGAGCAGCTAGGCAGCAGCATTATGGGCACTCGACATGTATACTACGAGGGCATCTCTTTACCTACTAACTACTACTATACAGAGGTTATACATAGTACCTAGGTATGGTCTTGGCAAATGCAATCAGGTCTTATCCATGTAAGTCGCCTAGCAGGTACCAAGGTTAACAGTAGAGTCCGAAGATCATTGTCCCAATTCAGTTATCGAACCCAATTGGAAGCTGATGAAACATTCTGATGTGCTAATCGGTATCTCCAATATTACCGCGAGGCGCCTCCATTCAGAGTGTAGAGAACGAATGCTGGCAAAATAATTTCGACTCCCGAAGGACGGTACGAAGATCAAGGTGGCTGAGCACCTTGTGCGCCCACCCCAGCGCCTTACCTATGCGTCGAGTTCTCCTAGAAATAAATATCTTGCAGATTTCTTTATTTGAGACACATGAATTGCCATCATCGACTCATTGACTTTTGTCGCCAAAGTCTAATTGCAAGACCCCAGCCCGTAAATTATCAGCAGGGACCAACCCGAGCCAACAAATATATCCATCACCACGATATACCTGGAAATCAACAGCATAAGAGTAAAGCTGCCAGAGGCCTTAACGGCCCTCAAGAATCACTGTTCGCATCTAATGCCCACGGTGACCTACCTACCTACCCCTACCTACCTTGCCAATTATGCTTGAGCCCTAAATATTTCATGCAATTTGCAACATATTTACATCTTGTGCCGTCTATGAACTGGCTATCGATATCACAGCAAATCCAGGTATTCTAGAAAAGTCACATGTCCGACGCCAAGCATGGAAGCCGCTCCTCTCCGGGATGCTCAACTCAAACGACTCCGGCAGCTGAGCCAGGAATATGGCCTTTCTCTCCAGCCGCCTCCGCCACTGAAGCCAAAGCCGGAATACCCGCCATCATATCGCACCAACAATGATGTCTCAATTGCCGAGGAGGTACTTAGGAGCCAACGGCTTACTGAATCTCAACACCGCTCGTTCAAGGAAGGACTCTCTAAGACCTTCACAACCAAGAAAACGGCTTGGGAACATAAGGAAATATACGATGCTCTTGTGGCGCACGTAACAGATCGAGGTTCCCCAGGTGTCGCCGAAGTGCTGATCTCAAAGCTTGGTGGCAATCTAAACCTTGTCCAAAAGAGTCGCACAGGCCTTCTCAGCAGAAGGAGAAGTTTGGATTTATCCGAAAGGAGCAAGGTCCTTCAAATTGCAGTGAAAAATATGCAACTAGAAATGGTTGAAGTCCTATTGCCATTTGCCGACGCCCGTGCTCTGGATACGTCGTTGCCGGTTGCTATGCGAAACGGGAACGAGGAAATTACCGAGCTATTAATCCGTTATGGCGCATCTGCATCACAAACGGCGGATGGTCAAGACGCGTTTCGACAAGCATGTGCGATGGGTGGACAGGCAAACCCAATTGCTATGATCGTAGCATCCGAGGGACGACCGTCGGAACCTTGGGTCTCCCAGTCTATGACAGAAGCAGCCAAAGCTGGTTGCCTCGATACTGTGATACACCTTAGCCAATCAAGTGCAGATGGCAATCACGACGGGGCCTCTGCACTCAGGGCCGCAGTCGAGCTTAGGCGTACAGACATAGCATTAGCTCTACTGCTGGGTAACAGACCACCACAGCAGCCAGGAGTAAGCAAGGCATTCGAGCAACTTATGGGGCACCAGAGTATCGAGCCGAATGAGAAAATAGTGATGGCTGAAATACTGCTTTGCGCTGGTGCAGAAGGTGTTCCCGTTGCTCAAGCTCTAGTTCACGCAAGTGCTGCCCATTCTCTGGAGATGGTGCGTTTGCTGGTCTCGCATGGCGCGTCAATTGATTTCCAAGATGCAGTGGCCTTACGAAAGGCTGTATCTAGTGTCTCTAAAGACAACATAGATATTGCGAAGGCCATGCTGAGTGGTACAGCTTGGATGAGCCCTAAAAACGCATCAGGCTGTGTGGAACTATTACCGAAAGACATTAATTTTGATGATCGCCGGTTTCTCCTGGACGCTTTGTTGAGGAGAGGCGCAGCTGGCGTCCCTCTAGACGAAGCACTAATCGATTCGGTTGAAGCCGGAGATATAGAAGCGGTGAAGCTGCTCGTTACGCCGTTCGTGCAGGTGGGCAAAATGGCTGTCAATCAAAGTGCGAAGACAGCACCACAAATCATGGCCCTCAAACAACATGAAACTGCATCAACTGACCATAAAGGCGCACTAGCACTCCAACTTGCGGTCAAGAAAGGGAATGTGACAATTGCTGGCCTCATCCTCACCCACAAGCCCCCCAGTCACGTTGCCCTCGCCCAAGTCTATCAAAGTACTAGAAATCTAAATAAGCCTGAGAGGTTTCGACTTACGGAACTTTTCTTACAAGCGGGACTTTCGGGTCCTTGTGTGCATTCTGCCCTTGAGAACGCGGTCAACGAACCCTTAACTCGTCGTGACGGGAACCTGATCTCCCTCCTTCTTCGTCATAACGCCGATGTAAACTTTAATGAGGGTCACGGTATTATTACCGCCATCACCCAAAACGAGTATGTAACCCAAAGTCAATTACTTCTTCAAGACATTATATACTCCCGGGGCTCTCTACTAGTATCTAACACTTGGTCCTTCAGTGTCAAGCTCCTAGAAACGTTACTTAACGGTAAACCGACAGCAAAAACGATAGCAAGGGCCATAGAAAGCGCTATGGAGGTGAGTAATAGTGCTTCGAGGTTCCAAATCATGACTATGCTACTTAGTTCAGGCGCTACGCGGGGCGCGGTCGAGGTATCTATGGTTCTGGATTTGGCCATCGTTGAGAAACCGACCGACAAACGACTCGTTAAGGCTCTACTGCAACAGGGAAACGCCGATGTTAACATCAATGATGGATCTGCAGTTGAACATGCTGCACAAAATCCCGATCCTGAAGTTTTGGGGCTCATTCTCAAGCTTGGACAGCCCAATGACGAAAGCATAGGCCGCGCCTTGAGGAGTCTAGGAAAACTCCCAGTATCTGCAGTTAAGGCCGGTAAACTCGAGACGCTCTTGAGCCGAACTAACTCGAAGGACATAATTAGCAGTCTCTTAATCGAAGAAGTGCATATATTGTTGAACACTCCGCCCGCAGAGAGGAACTTCACTTCTTTGAAATCCCTCTTATTCAAAGGAGCTGATGTTAACGCATCCAATGGCGAAGCGCTTAGCTGCGCCGTTACGGCGTCAAGTATGCAAATCGTGGAGATTCTGTTGACAGCTTCACCATTACCTATGACTCTTGCTTGGGTTATGCCTCACGCATTGCGTATTCATGACCCAATGGATCGATTAACATATGCTCAAAGGATACTAGACAGTGGAATGCCTGCAAGCGAGGTCAGCCGAGCACTCGTATTCTCGATTCAAAAATATCCCAACGATATCCCTCTGATCAACGCCCTTCTTACACGCGCTGATACATCGGACGGTCTGGCTCTCTTTGAAGCAATCAGGAATGAGAAACAAGATATTTTAGATTTGATTCTTAGTAAGAAAAGCTTCACCGTGGACGTTCTCAATGCAGGATTTGTCGAAGCCATGAAGTCCGAAAGCAAGAGAGCAAGAGCCATATCATGCGATAGCCTACTAAAGGCAGGCGCATCAGGTGATGCAGTATCAGACGCACTTCTTGCGGCAGCATCAGAGGGCGATTTGGAATTCGGCACAACGCTGCTCCGTAATGGCGGTAGTATCGAGCACAAAGATGGGCAGGCAATTGTTGAAGCCTGCAAATCTGGGGCTGTCAGCGTGTTGGAAATGCTAGTGGCCGGGGATACGAAAGTATCCCTAAAGACCCTACAAAGGGGTTTTCAAGGAGCCACACAACTAAGCAATCTCAAAAAGCGTGCTGAGATCTTCAGACTTCTTCTTCATATGGGAGTTTCGGGTGAAGTAGTTGATATCCAGCTTGTTTCGGCAGCCCGATACGGCGACGAAGGCAGGGATATTGTGAAACTTCTACTACATTATGGCGCAAGTCCAGACTATAGTAATGGCGAAGCTGTTGAAAAGGCGGTTAAAAGTGCATTTTTAGGGAACCTAGAACTTCTTCTCGGCATCGTTGAAGTAGACGAACCCGCCAGGGGGCAACAGGTATGCCAAACCGTTGGATCTATGGCTCAGGCGCGCTAATGTGTTAACAGAAGAAACCGTCGCCACATACGCTTGTCCGTGGACTGGATGCATGTTGGGACCTTAGCAGTTAGTTCTCTAAAGACTCTTATTCCCCCTTTTAGCATCTCTCAGAGCCCTATATTGCCTTAACGTGAATTTTCTGCCCCTGTTACTCCTGCATGTTCCCGAGACCCTGAGTAATTCTGACTATAAGTGGACATTATTGACCAGTGTTATAACAGGGGATACGAGATTCACGATTATCGATTGGCTTTTCAGGGCAGGCAAATTAGCCTCTAGTGCCATCAATTCAGCTCTACATCGAGCTATTAATGAACAGGAGCCCGAAGAGAGGTTAATCCGCCACCTAATGAGCCATAAGGCATCACCTGTTGCAAACAATTGCCAGGCTCTAGTTGATGCGACTCTGACCCTGTCTACTTTATTATTTGATGAACTACTCGAGTCTGGCGTGACTAGCGAAGATGCCTCACTAGTATTCGAGAGAGCGTTACGTTTTCATGATCCAAGTTTATGGGTTTCTGAGCGAGGACTTAGCGTTGCCACAAGCCTTCTCGAGAAAGGAGCTAAAGGGGACGGCGTAGGGCTTGCACTTATTACTATTCTTCAACAACACGACGCAGCCCCACAGACCGTTACGATACCCTTTGTTAATCTTCTATTGAAACACGGCGCAGATGTCAATTATAACCATGGCGAAGCCTTACAACTTGCCGTGGCCCAGGGTGACACAGAACTTCTCGCAAGATTATTAAGCGAGAAGCCGAACTCTGAGACGCTTACCTTAGCGTTCCCTAGGATATTCGACGCATCGCTCTCCGAGGACAAGGTCCACCAGCTTCTCACGCTCTTCTCCGAACATCGTGACGGTGGTAGCCAGTTAGATGCCATCTTTGAGTATCCAGGATCTGACCCTGTCATTGTCCGAGCATTGTCTCAGTATCCGCGATCGATCCAGATCCTGGAGGCCCTCCTAGACATTGGGTTCTACTATGATCAGATGATAACCTACAAGGTTATAGACGATCTGGAAGAAAACGAACCAGTCAATCTACTTATGTGGGCGTTGTTGCAGCCGCAGAAGAAAATTAGTACAGGAATCGTCAATCTCTTAATCGAGAGGGGGTGTAAGGAAATCAATTGCTCAGCCGTCGTGATCGCTCTGCTAATTTTTCTAATAGCAAAAGTCAACTTCGAGACTGTCGTCTCCCACGTTACTCCACTCATGTTAGCCATTCGGGCGCGCCGTCAAGACGTAATAAAACTATTGTTGTTGGCTGGTGCTGAAGTTGACGTGACGGATGCCCTTGGGAATTCACCGCTTTCGATGGCGTCAGCTATTGGAGGTGACCTAGCTGTTGCCATGATGTCAAATCTGCTTGCGGCGGGAGCATCAAAAAATGATGGTTCTCTCCATAATGCTACGAGAGAACTGAATGTTCAGGCAATGCAGGTTTTGGTTGAATACGGGCACGACCCAGATTTCCCCAGTCCTTTACATGGTGGGCGTAGTGCACTCGCGGAGCTCGTGAGTAACCCCTGGAGTGATTTTCTTCCTGTTCTGGCCGCGTGCGAAGCCAAAAACTTCCCATTAGAGCAATGGACGTGTCTCGGGAGCATGCAGAAAACCCGTCCCGACCCCCCCTAACATGATAATTACTGACTCCAGCGAGCTATAGTGCTTACACGCAAGTGACTCAATTCAAACGACAATAAGCAGAGAAAAGGCGATGGAAAGAGCTGTTGAGTTCTTGTTGCAGAGTGGAACTGATATCACCATCCAGTCGGAGGGCAAGTCAGTTCTTCTACTTGCCCTTGAATCAGCTGATCCCTTGACAACAACCAGGGTGCTCCTACGAGCAGCTCTATGGAAAGATATCAACAAACCATTCAACCAATACAACGACGGGAAATACACATATTCACCAACGATTTACGCGCAACGTGTGTTATTGAATTCGGACAAGACGCCAGAACTTGTAAGGCTACTCCGGTCAAATCGATGTATCGACGTATATTATGCGAACTCTGGGCCACAGCCAGACGATTGGTGTGTAAAAAGACCTCCCGTTCTTGGTTCATTACTCTCCTTTTCTCGTTTATGATCGAGTCTGGCGAGTTCTATCATAGGTAACTTAAGAGACACCGACTAATATGTTTTTGTGCACGCAGTATGGGCATGCCCGCTCACATTCAACGCGAGGAAGAACAGCGCCAGGCCCGTCTCGATCGACTTCGAAAAGACAACGAAGAACACGCTCTGGCAATTCAAAGAAACAAGGAATTAGCAGCGGTCCAGGCTCAGATATGGGCTAGCCAAGCCGAGATGGAGGAAGCACGAAAGAAGCGAACGCACAACATGGACCTCGCTGCATTACAGGAGCGTGCCCGCGTCGAAGAAGACATCTTCAACGCAGCTCTGCGTCAACAGCGCGCAAAGCAAATCGCTGACTTGGCACATCAAGAGAACCTAACAAAGGCGAGCGTGACGCGGGCGCGTGCCATCGGCGAGGCGGAGCTCGCCATCGAGGGCCAAAAGCAAGCCCGGCTACTGGAGTGGGAGCGTGAGGTAGGGAACGAGCGGGTTGGCAATGCAAACCAGCTTAGCAGCATCCGCCTACGCGAGCGCGAGGAGATAGAGAGGCTCGACAAAGTGGCTGATGCGCGGTTCACGGCTCGCCTAAAGGAGCAGAAGAAATTGGTCGATAGCCAGAGCGTGCTCGCTGCCAACTTGAACAGCGCCGCTCCTGGCGCCAGGCGACAGATCGGGTATATCAGTGGTGAACTAGACTAGAGGCCGCCATATTGCAACAGCAGGGCCGTCGGCGGCTTCATGAAATCGTAGCAACGGCTGTGATCGGTTGCCGCGATCGTGACGATCATTATGACTACTATGATGAATCCAAACCGATTGATTGTATCTCTTGCACAGCTCCCTTTCTTGTGCCTAAAACAACAACCTACCCACCTTGTACCTCTATGTAGGTCTCTTGTTGTGGTGTACCGGATATACAGTACCTTCAATGTTAGTTACCTAGTCGTACAGCACTTACAGTAGCGCGTGGTTTAATTAGTGCCGCGTGGCAGTTGCCGCTTATCGAGATAAACCCCTGCGATTGCACCAGGGGTCACGGATGTTGTGGCATGTGAAGTCATAGCCCCGGCTTTAGCCGACCCTCATCTAAAAATACCGCGTAATGCGGCAGCGAGCTGTCAAATGACAACGAACCGCGACTATGTTGCACTAGATAGTTTATTTTCCATTCCTGCCCAGCCTGGGCACTGGTCACTCGTTTAAAACTTAGCACATGAAGATCGCATCCAACAAAGAAACCATCTTTGTGTGTTTAACAACTGATCCGGCCCCAAATAATACACCAGAGTTGGCTACATATCAAGAGGAGGCATATATCTCCCGTAGCGAGCCTGACCCGACCCGACCCGACCCGACCGGGCCAAGGGACTCCCCGATGCCTAGGACGCTTCTCCTCCGAGCATCGCCCCGTGGTCTATCATGTAGTCCCAGGCGACCGAAGATGTGCCGGGGCTTCCGGCGGCAACAGTCGTCGTCCCCGTCGCCCGCGTCGCCCGTATCGTCCTCTCCTTCGCCGAGTCCTAAAGACCTACCGAAAACCGCAGCCCCAGCCGAAGCAGAGGCATATACAAGGTCACGCATTGGAAAGCAAGAAGCAACAAACCCGATCCCCGCCCCGGACATCGTCGTCACACCCCTGTCGTTCTGGCAACGCTTGGGACCGCTCACGCGCGCGGGACAGGCCTATGGCCGGGCGCAACGTGCCCGGCCGTGGGTCACTCAGGTTGCCAGCACGCTGGTTATATACCTGTGTGCCGACTTCGGGGCCCAGAGCATGGGTTCGGGAAAGGTTGCGGCAGAAGACGATGGCGCGGAGGAGAAGGAAAGAAGGCATGACTGGGCACGCACCGCGAGGTCCTTGGCTATCGGGGGCGCGGCAGCTATCCCGGGATATATCTGGTTTTCCTTCCTTGCGCGCTCCTTCAACTACTCCTCGGCAGTAGTCTCGGTCGGCGTCAAGGTCGTCGTGAACCAACTCACGTTCACGCCGCTGTTCAATGTATATTTCTTCGGCGCGCAGGCGCTTCTCTCGGGAGATACGGCGGCCGAGGCCTGGCGACGTGTCTGCAACACGGTGCCCGTCAGCTTCATCAACTCGTGCAAGCTCTGGCCGGCGGTCACGGCTTTCAACTTTGCATTCATACCCTTCGAGTACCGCAACATATTCGGCGGTGTTGTTGCCGTCGGCTGGCAGACGTATTTGAGTTACTTGAACGGACGTGCAGAGAGATTGGAGGTGCTGCGCCAGAAAGAGAATGCAGTGTTCGACACGACGGAACAACTAAAGGCTGTGCCCCTGGAGGAGAAGTCGTCCATCGCGACCGTCGTGCAAATACAGCAATTAGCTACTATGAAACAGGCTGCACTGAGCTGAGATCGAAGATCGACGATACAGGAGAGGAATATAATGTGGCAAAATGGGGCGGATCTGCTAATCCCGGATATAATCACTCCTAACCATTCTCCAAGCACAATTTCTTTTGTTGTTATAGAACGGTAGACAGCCAGGGTAGAATAGGTAGTGCGATACAGTACATACATAGTAAGGCGTTTCGGGTAGAAGGTTGGCATTTACACTTGATAGACATATAGACCTTCAACAAGTCTAGCTCGGTTTTCACGACCTACGACTATAGAATTACATTACATTTTTCTGCAATGTTCAAACAATCGTTTACGTTTCTAGGAGATAGTGATCGGCCCGCACACCCTACTTTATTTCATATACATGGCACTTAGTGATGGGCATCGCAACGAAGCTTTTGTATACTATGGTATTGATCGTGTCTATATACAGTTTTGGCATTTCTTCCTGGAAGCGATTATAGGCACTATTTTAACATCCAGTTAGTAAAATACGCTTGAGAGACCAGAGCAGAGAGGAGCACTTACCTGCCAGTAGTAATCGTTCTGGTACTTGCACGTGTAAGGTGCCGCGCACTGGAAGCTCCCATTATAATTTAAACCGCCGCATTGGGCATACTGGGCCAGTGCCTTCGCCGGCGTCAAAGCTAGAATGCGCTCGGCGGCGCGTTCAGAGGCGATCACGATGTATGCTGAGGGGTTGGTGGTGACGTGGCCGGGGAAGATACTCGCGTCGACGACGAAGAGATTGTCTGTGCCGTACACTTGTGTGTTCACATCGACAACTGCACTTCCGCCAGTACGGCCATCGTCGGTTCCAAGTTTACTGGTCCCTACAACATGTCAGTGGTCATGTTGCCGAGTGGCATAGAAAATGCTTACCGATCCAGTGGTTCGCCCGTCGGTTAGAGTAGGACACCACCATCTGTATAGTATTAGGCTGATAGTCTACGGTGTTAGAGGAGCAAGACTCACGTTGTTCACGAAGTCTTCGACGGTTGTATTAGCCGATGGCAATGCCCATACAAGATTCTTGACATTCTTTAGGGCGGCCTGGAGGTTCTTGATACCCTGAATGACAGCCGCTACATCGTTCTTGTCTTGTAGGTAGGGTACTGTAGAGACGACGGTAGTGAGAGCTTTCGTGATGGTCATGCGGCCTCTTGACACAGCTCCACGCCCAAGATACTGGCTCATGGTCATGGCGTCTTTGGCAGTCAGCAAAGAACCCGCATCAACACCGAGGTATAACTTACGACCATTCTCGGTACCACCACTGCCCTCGACTCTCGCCGTCCACTCAAGTTGTCGAACGATACCGTCAGCACCCTTGATTTCATCGAAAAACCTACAACAATTAGATAAAAGGATTTGGATTCGGGTTTCATCTAAACTTACATCGGGCCGATGTTTGGTGCAGCTTGAGCAAGTATACCGGATCTTTTGTCTTGAGTAAAGTTAGCTAGGTCGACCTAACTCTGGCTCTGCTTAGATTTTAGACCCACTCAAGTATAAGTTGACATCAGTGATGTTAGGGTCATCATAAGCTTCATAGAAGTCGTAGAAAACGACATCAGGGTGAGTAATGACAGTATCGGTCTATAGCAGGTTAGCAACGGCTTCATAAACAGGCATGACAAGGACAACGGACATTGACATGGTCGTCCAGGTTATATCCGACAGGTAATTTAATCCAGGAACTATTTGAGATCATAGTAGCGCCGTCTGTCGAGCTCTTCACTACCTCTAGTTGATCCTGGGGACCGATTCCACCTGTTACGGTCAGCGTTGTTACAATAGGTTGATTTGAGATTGAATTGTCTCACTTCGCATCAGGACCTTCGCTGAGCCGAAGGCGCCTGCTGATAGGATTACCCGGCCAGAGGTGGCGGTGACATTCACCACGCCAACATAGCCTCCGTCCTTGTATGCTTCGACCTCAACGCCAGTGATATGCCCGCCAGTACGGATAACTCGCTTGACTGAGGTACCTGTCCATAACTTGAAATTTGAGCGCGCATTGGCCGTCACAAGGTAGGTGGCCATAGGCCCGCCTCGTTCTCCATTAGAAAACATGAAAGGGGTATGCGAAAATGTGTGGTTCTTCTGATCCGGGACGTTATTGGCAGTGACGTTCTTCCAACCAGCCGAAGCCAGACCCCCCGAGAGCACATCGAAACCCTGTTGTAGATAGCGTTTGCCGTCCTTGGAGGGCGCGTCGGTACCAGGGATGCGCGAGAAGACTCTCGATGTTGCTCCAGCCATGTCTGACGACTTCCAACCAGCAGGGAAGTTGTAGTCCCAATCCAGACTATAGGGCTAACAAATGTTAGTCGCCATTGAACATAGCATCCTTTCACTACTAACCTTCCACCATAGTCCTGCATTAATCGCGGTGCCTCCACCGAGCACACAACCAGCCATCTGGTCAGTGTCGGTGCAAGAAATACCGGCCGAATCTTCCCAGATCTCATTGCAAAGTCCAGGTACATCAAATCGGGTGAGGTTCGTGCCTTTGGTCCACTCTGGGCCAAGTTTACCTCCCCATCGCCCTGAGCTTGGAGGGCCCTTCTCGATCAGCAGAACCTTCTTACCAGCTTCGCTTAGCTTATCTGCGATAGGAATACCGCCGGCCCCCGCACCAACAACGATGTAGTCGTATGTACCACTGGGAACGGGGACGCCCGTGGGGGCAGCGGTAGGAGTTGATGTAGGTGTGGTGGTTGTCCCACAGCTTCCTGTCACCGTAGCAGTAGCCTTGGCTGCCCATTGAGAATATGATGGGTTTGCTACGTTACTGTCCAGAGAGGCCCCGAAGATACTCTGGCCATTGTCATGCTGCACGATAGAAACCGTGTCCGCACAACTCGGATTACCTGGAGATGGGAAAGCATTGCACCAACCTAATACTAAAAACCCAGCGCTCGTTGACACGGACCCTGTTGCGCCACCGTGATCCCATGACAAACAATTCTGACAGCGGAAGATGACAGAGTAATGCGTCGAGTTCACCGTGGAAGAGATCTGTGTCAACTTGGCGTTTCCGGTGTACACCTCCGGGTTATCATAACCGGTAGCATATCGGAAGGAAGTTAGAACTTGGTTTTTATACGGGTAGGCCATGAGAAGCAGACTATTCGTCATAGGACCGGCCAGCGAAATACCACACCACCCTGTCAACGTCGTACTGTTCGAGGGGCATTGCTATTGGTTCTGTCAGCAGGATATACTTACACACGGAAAGAAGCAGATGCTGACCAAATATCCGATGAACTCGGTTGCGTCAGTCGTTAAGGCATTTGAAGGAAGGGCCATTCCAATAGTCATGCCACCCCACGTTGTGGTGCCAGAGGCACCCTTGGCTGTGTCCGGCACGATCCATGTATCAAATGTGATACCCGTATTGCTATCTTTATAGACCGTCGGGGTGCTCGATTGTCCCAAACATAGCTGGACATCTACGTCTCGTTAGCAACGCTTCATTCAGGGGGTTTGAGGAAACGGCAACTCACTTAAGCTGGCTGTCAGAAGCAGCGCCACAAGGGACCCGAAACGACCCATCATACCCAGCAAGTGCCTTCAAATATCACGACAACCAGGAAATCTACGAATACCAACGAATAAGCTTCGGGTAGAGGACTTATATGCTTATGACTCCGGCCACGCTCCTTCCCCCGGTAGATCCCCCCGTCCCTCCATGTGGGGTGAACGGCGCAGGTGTACATATCAACAACGGTTTGCTAGGCCAGTGTATCCGAACTGTGAGGCGACATGCTCATAGGAGGAAATACAGGACCCTGGGCTACGGTAGCGACGCGGAAGCCTTATTTGGTAGCAGCCAAGCCAGCTAGACCCAGACATTCACTGGTCATGGATCATGTGTATAACGAATCGAGGAACCCGGGCGTGCGGCGCGTAACAAATCCAGGGAAATCCTGGGTGATCCAGAGAACTGGTGACGGCACCGTGTCCCGGGACCAGACTTCCATGCTTAATAGCAGTTCTAATCCGGGCCTTTCGCAACGACGTTTCACCGGATCTGTGATCAACAGGGCACTTGCATCAGGTCCCAGCCAATGGTTGCGCAGACATTACGGAATATTTCCCGGCGTTGGCAAGCTCTCGTTGCCCACGCACGTGTTGACGGTTTCTCGTTGCAGCAGTAGCTGGATTGAATACCGCGCCAAGGGAACAGACGCCGGATAGGGCGCGGTGGCCAAAACCATCGTCTTTCGACCACCTAGGCAGTGACGGCGTTAATTGCCCGTTTTGTTCACGGAGGAGTCAAGCAACATCCGGATTCATGGGTTCCGGGCGGGCCGAAATGGCGCCCAGTTGGGCGCATACCTGCCGTGACGGATTTTACGAGTAGCACGGCGGGGAGTGAGGAAATGCCTGCGATCGCGTCAGCCCTCGACCCCGGCCCGTATTCCGAAGTGACCCATGACAATATCTCCGCATACCTATTGTAAGTAGAATGAGAACTTGAGGACATGTCTCTTAACCGTGATCGCTGATGTTTTGAATCATTACGCTACACAGAACAGGTAAAGCCGTCAAAAAACACAAACTGTGATCAAGGTAAATAAGTGAAAGCTACATGTCTGCTGGGAAAAGTGATGTACAAGAGAATGATTAATCTCATACATATACGAAGAGGTCCTATATTTATTTTATTATAGGTATACTAGTATGTAACGGAGTTTGCCATAGCCAATGAGGTGCCATCTGCAGGTACGGTACGGAGTACTAGTACATACCCAGATCACAGCTGTCACCGTCGACAGCTCCGAGCCCGTGACGATACTTTTCTGGAAGGCTTTCCTTCACCATCCCGGAAACGACCCCTTCCCCCCCAAACCCATAATTTACCCCATGCAATCAGTCATGAACCAGGTCAGATCCTGCCAGGATGCACAGAACTCCTTAATGTAACGTTGACACAATACCCAGTCTACAATGCTATATAAAGACCCCGCCTGGACACTGACACTACAGTAGAGCTGGTCGTATACCTATATCTACCTAGGTACAGTACCTACTTAACCTTCGGTAAGGCTCTGCTGTGTTAATCTGAGCAGCACGTGCCGTAGGATATAACAACTTCTTAACACCTCTGCGCCCCGTTGGTTAACTCCAAATTGCCTTTTTGTAGAACTGCGGGCTGCAGTAGATGTCTTCATAAATAAACTGCTCGTGAGCTGTTGGATTGCCGGTGCCCGGTTACGCCACAGCACCCGGGATTGTAGTCCAATCAATACTTGGGTTTGTTACGAGCCGTTGCGGGTCACTAGATCTCTCTGTGACACCTGTCTGTGACCTGCTCGTTCAGCTACAAGCGTGGACATCCTTTTCAATACTACTGTCCACAATTCTCTCAGAGACCAGTCATTTAACCTTGACTCGTTCTGTAGGAGCAGCTCTACCTTTTGTTATTGTCGCCTCATACATCGATAGCGGATACGGCATTATGCCCCTACCGTATAACATCGTAGTATCTACGGCATGGGTTCACATTACCCTCTAAACGGTGTCGATCTCGACTTCAGACGTTATGCACATCGACCATTTGGAGGTCGCGATATCTTTATCAACCACATAGTTGAAGACTTGCTCAATCCACGTCGCGTATTGCCCAGCACATATCTCGAAGTCAATCGCCACCCTACCAACTTTGGGCTTGTGAAATCACAAGATCGTGAGCTTGGTCTCGACCTGCAGGTCCTGTGCCGGCTCCTCCAGATGGAGTGGATTCTCGCGCCGACATTCGTCATGGCCGGGCCGCCAATACACCTTCTCGCGCGGATGATCCAGGCGCTAGAGTATGCAGAAATACCAATCACCATCCAACAAGCCATCGTCGAGCTTGTCCAGATGCATTACTTTGAATGCGATCCCTTGATCCATCAAGCCAAAAATTCTTTTAGTGATAGAGATCGCGACCCTAGAACTGCTCCGGGTTGGAAACATGACATGGTTGTCCATCTAGCGTTGTTCCAAAAAGCACTCCTAGTACACCACCGTTTTTCGTTATTTTCTGGGAACAGCCAATTATCATGTAATAACGGTCCTCGGAACGGGAAGTTATCGCTCGGGTCCTCCTTCGTGGCCCTACCCTGGGCAGAACAGCTGAGCGCGAGGCGCTTACGCCTCTCGACGACGGTGAAGTCCAAAAACATCCATCGCAAAACCCCTAAACGGTCCCAAAGCTTACCGAACTTGGAATGCTGGGGTTTCGAAAGGTCATCTCCCAAGTGTTCCCTCGAAGTGGCAACACGTAGGAGGGATGTCCCGTGTGTGACCTTCTTCCCTTACAAGCCGCTTTCCGAGCTAGACAAGCTCTCCCGTCGGAGAAGCCTGAGTCGGTCGCACATTCGAGCTATGTTCACGGATAAGCCCGAATGGATAGTCGAGAACACCAAGTCAAACAATTCGAAGCACCCATGTTCCAACTGTGCGCAGTATACGCATAAAACAAGAAACTGCGCGTCGAACTGCGGGTATTGTAACTCCAATGAGCACATGGCTCGCCATTGCACCATGAAGGCCTCAAATCGATGCAAATGTCAGCCATTCCCCCAGTTCCATCGGGCATCAAAATGCCATGTTCAATGTAGTCGAAGATGTGGTTCGCGCTACCCCCCCGGTAATCACAAGCATATCAACGCAATGACATGCTCTCACAGGTGCTGTATGTGTGGTATTCAGGGCCACGCCGGCGTGAAATGTTCCTTGAAAAAGTGTCCGTGTGGAGAGCAACACCTCACGCAAGACTGCCGATGGAAAGTTGAATGTAGTGCAGAGGGCTGCTATTACTACTTATGCTCTCTTCATTGTAAGGAGTGTGGTATGAAGAGGGAGAAGGGATCCGAGAATCCGTTTGTTGGGCGGACTTGTCAAAGCTGCCTGAAGAACGGCATTTCTACATCAGCAAGGGCACCCGATCCTCCAGCTTGATAGGCTCCTCCCCTCTATACCAGATGCTGCCAGTCGTAGTATCCGTATAACGATTCTGATCGGTAGCGAGACTAACCAGATATCCCGTTAAAGCAGTGGCAAGCACTGGATCATAGATGTAACCAGGGCCTGTGATCAGGGGCTTCGGAGAGTATTCATATTGCTAATAATCTTCTTTGGGGCCAAGGGGTCATCGAAGGTCTCGGCCTCCTGTTAGTCCATACGGGAGATCTATAGCTTATATACCCGAATAGTGTCTTCTCTCTTTGCTTCATTTAATGTCGTATATGGATAACGCCTGTCTCGGGATGTTTCACAGGGAAGTTGAAGGACCTCACATGATCCTGTTCATGATATTGTCTTCGATCGTTGGCAGGAATAAATTATTGACGACGAGTTCCCAAATCCACTAGACACTACACAATACCATACAGTTAGCCTCTTAATAGGATTAGAAAGACCAGACATCGGGCTTTGTAGCTAAACGCAAGTATTTCAGGCGTACTTGGGCAAAGAATTTCGATACCTCAGATGAAGGCATCCAGCTATGTGAGCTGAGTCCAGTAAGTTACAAGGTGTGAAGAGCGTATTTAGATTCAGGCACTTTTTTTCTCGCTTAAATTATGTCATTATGAGATGAACCGTAGCAGATAATTTGGTCTGGTTCAACCGCTTGTTGTCTCAAACGCTCAAATATACTTATGTTTAGGAATTTTTTTTCTCCAAGCTTGAATTTGCCTACTAGCACAATAGCTAGCGCTATTGAAAAGCAGACAGTAAACTTGATTCTCATTCTTATTTAAGCTAGATTTGGTGACCTCATTCCATCATCAGCGATCTCGGAATTTCCCTGAGCGCTACCGGCTCGGCGAGCCTTTGCGCCCGCCTTGAGCTGATCCCATTTCTCCCTATACCTCACAAGATTGGCACGTGCTTTGGTGTAACTCTTCTCAAGCTCTTCATTCTGTTTTGTTAAAAGCTGGTTTTGTTGCTTGAGCTCGAGAATTTCCCTCGCAGTTGCTTCTTCAGAAGTTCCAGGCTTGCTAGGTGTCGAGAGAGGGGATCCTGGGCGCATCAAGCGCATGCTTTCTGCTAATCTCATACCGGAGTTTTGTGACATCGACTCGAAAGCATGAAGTCGTTTACTTAGTATGTCTATCATATCCTTGAGACTCTTATTCTCTAGGTAAAGCTCCTCAACTATGTTGTCGGTGCTCCCTTTGCCTGCTCTTCTCTTAAGTGCTGGTGAATGAGTTATTTGAGATTCCCTCGCATCAACAAAATCGTCCTCATCAGGATCCTCTGGTAAATTTGCCAAGGCTGCATGGGCTGAGGCCTCCATTCGACGTTTCTCCTTGTCAGCAAAGGTTAGTATGCTTGCATAGGAAGCCGTGTGACCACTAGTGGGAACCACATAGAAAGAATCATTCGTGGACTGTCCTTCTCGAGCAACAGCACGAAGGGCAGCTTTGGAATACAACTTCTGTATATCCGGTTCCGTCGAGGTAGAAGCAGAATGTCTGACCCTAATTCGCTTCTGACTCGGCATCTCGGGTGGTGGGGTCTGGATTTGTTCGTCGGGTTGTTCTTCACTGATTAACGGGAGCCCGGCAAAGGCTAGCGGAGCCGATATTTTGTTTATGATGCTTCCAAAAGCGCTATAGAACCTAGAGAAACCCTCATCACTGGATGTGGCTGATGCATGTGATATTCCTCTTGAAGACGAGTCTTCAACCAACCCAGGAGTTCGATCGGGAGAGGATACAGCACTGGTTTTATCAGAGTTGTCCAGCATATCTTGCATCTTGGACCGAGATGCGGTTTTCTTCAATACCCCTTCCAAGTTTCCCGGCACCTCGGTGTTAGAAACGCTGGGGCTAAGGGGCTGCGATCGATATTTAGAGCGAATGCCACGGGCAGACGCCAGATTACTGGCGATAGAAGCGCCCAGGTCTCGCGCAGGATACTTGGGCTGCTTGAGAGTTGGTTTGGGCGGCGCATTCTTCTCGTTCAACGATTTCTCTGGGTGAGTCGTGGGGTGGGAAGCGGAATGGACGGCCTCTTTTTCATCCTCTTGAGACTTGCTCTCGGCAGCGACTTGTGATGAGGGTGGCTGCAGTGGAGCCTGGAGTAGTTCGGATAGTCTCCGATGATGCTCCTCGAGCAGCTTGAGGGTCCGCAAAGCCTCGACCGAGGTGGTTTCCTTGGCGGCACTGGCAAACTCACCGGCAGCCCTGGTGTGCTCGTTGATGGCGACTGTAGTGTCCGATGTATGGGTTGCGGTGGATGCGGCTCTAGCATGGTCGTGGGCCTAGCATTGGGTCAGCAGTCTAACCTGCGAATCGGGGCCGGTAGCCATGCCTTGATCAGTGGTGACGACTCCATTGTGGAGGGACTTGGGTTGTTGCTGTTCGACAGAGCGCAAAGTAAGGGGGTTGTCGGCGATTGACTCGTGGTAGAGAAGCAGCCTGGAAGTCGCAAGGCTATTCGGGACGTCGTCTGTCACAGGAAAAAGGGGGGGGTTCCACGTTTTACCACTTAGAACGCGCGCGACGGATTGGGTCAAGTGAAGCCGCCGCTGGTGCTCAGGCTCGGCTCAGTCCATCTTCAGGCAGGCAAAGTTCTAGCAGACGGTGGAATGTATGCACGGTTCTGGAAGGTGATGCAGGACACAGTTGCAGGCCTGAACCTACTGTATGTACTGTACATAAGCTAAGGCGTGCCGCAGCAGCGGGGTTATCGGGTTGTAATTTACAGCCCCTCGGCCCTATAAGATTAGATAGTAGGGACCTGGACCTTCAACCGGCAACTATCGATTTTTGGATACCTGCTGCACTGTCTAACCTGGAATTTAGACGGAACGGTACCTAGCAGCAGACTTAGCATCAATGTTTGCAGGGGCAGTCAGGGGCAGATGAGGGGCTCCAGGTGAATTAGCAAAAAATCCGTCACGAACATGAAGCAGTGCAGCCGAGGGGTTCCGGCTATGTGGCCATTTACAGCAGGTAGACAGACTACCTAATCCCCGTTGATGGTGATGTCACTTGTAAGTACCAAACAGTGCCCATCATCTTCCCCTAACTTGGTATCTCACACCTCCCATTTTTCTTCTCATATCAAAACGGAATTGCGACTTCGACAACCTGGCCGCCGTCCAGCACACAGGAGCCTAATTGCATGCCGTCTGCCATTGTCACCATCTTGGACCATACATCTAGACGCAAAATACATCTTATTGCCGTGCCGTGACGACACCATCGTAGAGCTTACCGGCTGGAAGGTTAGACATCTGCGCGCGCTTTGTCTACGAAGCATTCTGTTTCACTGAGAACCTTGGCTGTGTCCCATAAAGTGTCCTTCACTGCAAGACAACCCGATCCTGCGTCTAAATTGAATACTTCCATCTTTTAGTTCCATGCATGTCAGCCACGAGCAGCGGTTGTAATGGATGATGCTAGCACGAGCAACAGCATCAGCAAAAAGACTGCTGCCAAGCTGATTCCCAAAAAGCTTGCGGTCAAAGGCCGCTGGAAGAAGCGTCCCTCAGATGAGAGTTTCGGCTCGTTAGCGAGCACTGAGAACGAGGAACATGCTCGCGGGCGCCGACCCAGCGCCCGCGAGAGCGAACACGAGCGAGAGGGCTCTAGGCCCGGTTCCCTGTCAACGACGCAATCTAGTGAATTGGCCGCCAATGACGACAACGTTGGTGTTGGTGGTGTCGAGGTGGACAGCATCAATTATGATGCTACGCCAGGTCCAGAATATGAATCGTGAGTTGTCCTCCTGCCATCTATCTACTTATCTATCTGCCTCTTCTCAATGACGTTGAATCGCTATAATATCATCCGTCAGCCCAAAGATCAAGATAGCTTTGCGCAGTCTCTCTCTCGATGAGACCAGCTGCGCTGTGCTGTGCTGCCTACAACCTATCGCCAACGTTGCCCGCAACCAATGAAGTCTCATTGACCCTTCTCCGTCTTTCGCATGCAAACGCTACCGGTACCGACTATTTGGTTTCGTCATCTCGTACTTCGTATACCATACCCAGGAGCTAGCGTACGCGTCGGCCAGGTGCACTTACCCTCTGGGAAGCGCAGCCTTGGCGTCTCAGTATTACCTAGCCCGGGTGGATTGGGATCCATCAGACATTGCGCCTCCTTCGTAACCCCCAAATCAAACGCCGTCATCCCGTTCATGACACCCCAGGCTGGCTACCTAAGGCAGTTAGGCGAGCCTACTGTAGCCGTCTACCTAGGTTAGCCTTATAACCAACCTTGTTCAGCATCCCCTCTACTGTATGTAGTACATACATTCATATGTTCTATAGCAATCCGACCTCACTACGTCCATCCCACTCCTTCCTCGCCCATCACCTGAATTTCTCCCGTCCCTTGGCCTGCACATCTTACACTTTCTCATTTGGATTCCTCAGCATTAGAATAAAAGCCATACTCTGAGAGCAATATCCTAATCTGCCCATCCAGGCGGCCTGCGGTGCCCTCGACTCATCCGTCCCAGATCGGTCATTTGACCACCTCGTCGCCCATCATTCAGGCCGATCATCTTCCCGAGGTCCAAACTTTGGACCGGCAAGAATCTCTTGAGAGCCTGTCGCGATCTGCCACCTTCTCCGTTGCCTCCAGCGACCAGTCTCACGGGACGGGACGTACGCTGTCAACTAGCAAAACTGGTCTGCTTCCTCCCTCCGACTCATCATCACGCCGTTCAAGATCGCCCGCTGGTAGGATCAAGGACGCCTTCAGGGGCAAGAGGGGCACCACACCAAGCACCGGGTCCCAAAACGAAGACCAGAGTCAAGCCACCCTAGTCGGCTTAGATTCCCAGCCAAGCTCGATATTAACACTGTCTGATGCACATGAATCCGATTTATCATCTCGCGGATCACGGAGGAAGAAAAGCCAACCCGCCCTTGAAATATCGGTTCGCCCGCATACTCCCCCGTCTTCCGAACCCACCGGCCCGGTAATCGTCAATACTCCCCCGACTCCAACCGATCCATCTCCGAGAAGCAATATCTCCCTTGTCACTAATGCCAACGTGGTTGTGTCGCCATCGGGGAACATGATATCACACAGAAGGGCGAGATCAGGTTCAGCAGCAAGCATCGGCCCGAGCAAGCTTTCTAACATCGTATCAGCTCCTCTGACGCCCACGCCTGAGAACACCGTCCCGCCTACACCAGGTGCAGGCTTCTTCTCCAGTGTGTTGTCTGCAGCACAGAACGCTGCTAGCACATTGAGCAGCACCATCACAAATACGAGTATAAGTCCGGCTGGCAATAGGCCAAGATCGAACGGCTCAAAGGAAATACAACCTACCAATGACGATAGAGTCGAGGTCGAGTCACCTGCAGAGGAATTGAAGGATTCGAGCATGAATAGCAAGGAACCTGCTGTTAAGACTTTGGGTATGGGTGATCTGAGTCTCAGCCAACTGGGATTTCAGGAGGCAACAAGCACAACTCCAACTCCCACGGCCTCAAGATTTACGAGAGTCGCCAAGGAGTCCCGGGGACGCTCAGAATCGGCGCCGGCTGAACCCGAAATTCTACCTACTCATAGCGACGGCGTTCCTGACGACTCGAGTGTAGATCGACCCAGATCCCTGTACGATTATGCGAATACAACACCGCCAACTAGTATTTACGAGGGTGGAGCCAGCGTCAATCGCAGTTCTAGCATACGGAGTGCCATCTCCAAGACGAAGAGGCGCAAGCGTGGTAGTACAGGCGGTACAACAGGCACTGGAACTACCATTGGTGCCGCAATCGCCGCGGCCAATGCTTCAGTAGCTCACCCTACGGCAGCTGGTAGCGCCCCTAAACTCACAGGGTTCGCTGTCGCGAGTAAGAAACGCAATCGGGATTTCCATGCCCTATTCAAAAGTGTCCCAGACGATGATTATCTTATTGAAGACTATAGCTGCGCCTTGCAACGAGAGATTCTCGCTCATGGGAGGCTCTACGTATCCGAAGGACATCTCTGCTTCAGCAGCAATATTCTGGGATGGGTCACCACGCTCGTCATGAGCTTCGACGAGATTGTATCAGTAGAGAAAAGAAGCACAGCCCTGGTATTTAAAAACGGTCTAATGATTTCAACATTGCATGCGAAGCACGTATTCGCAAGTTTTGCTAGCCGCGATTCCACTTACGATTTGATAGTCAATATCTGGAAACTTGGCCATCCAACTCTGCGTAGCTCGCTCAACGGTGTTTCAATAGATGAGACAGGTGGTGATAAGACAGAGAAAATCGACGATGGAGAAGCCGCCCCTGGAAGTCAAAGTGGTTCTGGGTCCGAAGATGAAGACAGTGAAGAAGACGACGAAGTATACGATGAGGACCTGGAAGATGGCGATATTCCTGCGGAGAGTCAGCCGATAGAATCAGGCCTGGCGGAGACTGATGGAGAGAAAGCTGTACCGAGGAAAGTATCTGGTGCTGTGGCGCTCAATGGAACGACCGTTGACAAGTCAGATGTTGCACCATCATCGGGTGTCGCTGATTTCCCAGGGCCTGCCACTCACGGCCCGACTGATTGTGGTGATTCAGATAATCACTTTGAAGTGGCCATCGGAGACGATATTATCACAGCTCCTTTGGGCAAAGTTTATAACTTCATTTTCGGCCCCGCGTCCGTCGTATGGATGTCAAAATGGCTAACCAACGAGCAAAAGTGCACTGATTTGCAAATGGAGGACAAGAAGGGATTGACTAATGACAACAAGACTCGAGTTTACTCATATATTAAGCCTCTTTACGCCTCACTCGGGCCGAAGCAAACCAAATGCATCGTTACTGAGACAATCGAAAGTATCGATTTCGAGAAAGCGGTCAATGTACTTGTCACTACTCAAACACCAGATGTGCCGAACGGAAATCTTTTCAGTGTCAAGACCAAATACTGTCTCTTTTGGGCCGACAACAACTCAACTCGCGTAACGATCAACTGTACCATTGAATGGACCGGTAAAAGCTGGTTGAAGGGTAAGGATTGATCTTGCTATCAATATTCTAGCTAACTGACTAACCATGATAGGCGCGATTGAAAAAGGTGCTAAGGATGGCCAAATAACATTTTGGAAAGATCTTTTCACCAGTCTAAAGAGTGCTGTATCTTCCCGACCGCGTACCACTACCCTTAATGGGACGGTTCGAGGCAAGAAGAAGAAAGCTAAGGGCAAACTGAACGGCGCTTCTAAGGATAATCTCAAAGGGCCAGCTGACTCGACACCTAAATCTCACGACTGGGGCCTATTTGAACCACTGCACGGCATTCTTGGGCCAATTTTCGATATCCTAAAACCGGTCATGACCGGCAATGTAGTATACGGCCTCCTTGTTGGATTACTAGTGTCAACGTGGTTCGGTTTCGGCTTCAATACTCAACATAGAGGCGTTGGCTACGGACGAGGCGTGGCATTTTCTAGCTACCCTGAGCGAGCTGTGGCGTACGAGGAGATATGGAGGCAAGAAGAAAGTGAACTATGGGACTGGCTGGAAGAGAGAGTTGGCCTTCACCGTATGGACGACGGTGGAACCCCTATCCGGAAACGGGTGACCGAGCCCCGAGCAATAGAAGAGAAGTTGCAAGAGGAGCGTATGGGCGAGAGAGAGGTTGAGGAAGCCATAAAAATAACGGAAGAGAAACTTAACATACTCAAATCCGTAATCGACCGTAAAAAGGATATTCCCAAGGTCAAATCCGAAGGATACGGCAAACCACCCACCAACCCTATAGCCGATAGGTGACGTTACTAAGCTGCGAGAAGGATTCATGTGGAAGAGCAACACATGACAGCAGTGCCCGGCATCATCATTAACCTATAATAACTGACCATACGACGCCACGACGAAGCATATTTTGTTGAGTACTTGTTTATCTTGTATAATAATTTACCAGGATCTTATTGCCAGCCGATTTAACGCTGATTGTGAATATGCCACTTTGACATAAATGTGCGTGTGTTTGTCGGTTACTTGTTTGGGGCTTTCCTAACAATATATCATGGCTCCATAGGTTTACTTTAGACAGCTCTATATGTTATCCAGGCTTAAATGTACAGATAAGGGTATATAGTTCATAACTGCAACATAAGCAAA
Source organism: Xylaria telfairii (assembly GCA_022495065.1). Taxonomy (NCBI): domain Eukaryota; kingdom Fungi; phylum Ascomycota; class Sordariomycetes; order Xylariales; family Xylariaceae; genus Xylaria; species Xylaria telfairii. The sequence continues at coordinate 28,364 of MU383858.1, forward strand.
TTTTAAATCATAATTCAACGTGTCAGTTCGTAGGCTGCAAGTTATTCACTCAGCAACATACATTCTTTGCGCCCACAACGTTAGCTTTGTTTGTAATTTTGTCTCGTATAAACTAAAGCAGATAGAAGCGTACGAATACATACTACTATAGCAGTACTCAAGACGGACGGTCGATAACTAACTTCAAGAAAATATCTTCAACAGTTTTACAATTAGTGACAATTCATCTCATCCCATCCCAAGGATATCAACAACAGATGAACTAAAATAGATAGTATCTCCGCACTACGTTCCATGGCACCCGCTCCCGGATTTCTGCATAGTTCAAGCTACCGCTCATGGCTTTGATAAAACTCATTCTTATTCTCACATTATCCTAATTAGAAGGGACCCCAAAGACCGAAATGACTGACTTCTAGCGCTATATATACTGCCGATAGACTAACATTTTGTCAGTTACCCATCGAGTAAGTCGAAGTAGGGTTAAATTCGACGACTTTGCTTTAAAGGCTCTTCCATTTCTAGAACTAGTAATATCGCATATCTTAGACGCTTATTGCTGCGTAAAGGACACCAAAGCACCTTTGTGTGTAGACTAGACTAACCTAGTGTATATAGACGGAATACTCTTATTCTTCTATCGTGTTGTGGCTCTAGCCGGGAAGAAAAGAAGCCTACATGTAAACTATCGAGTAAACTATCCGTATAACATCATCCTACAGAGCATATATATTTTCAGGGAATGGGTCTCAGAGTCACTGGCTAGATTCTTGCATATAGCATCATCATAGGCCATAAGTACATATATTTTTATAATGCCGCCGTGAGGTGATACTCATAGCTACTTACTTCCCCTCCTTGTCCATGGGCTAGTACAATGTGCCATGAGGACCTATAACTTCTCGAACATGTAACACACGATGAATCCTCGGAGTACCCTAGTTCATCATCCCCGTTACTTACTATCTACAAGGGCTGAACCTATGTTGTTCGATATTGTCCCAGCTCCTCTCAGTGGTGATGCTTCCATCTGCGCCTACACGCAGCAACACCGGCCATACAGAGTCGTAGGCTGGTATGATTCGAGAACCCTAGTCCTTCGCACCCCATCCAACCCAGGTGCGTGGCATGACTCGCCAGATCTTGACCTCTCCGCTCCTCAGATCTTCTAGCTTGAAGCTCTCCTGCTTGACTTTCCTGTTCTCCCGACCCTGCTCCCATGCACGCACCTTCTTTTTTGTACCATCCCATTCGGCGACGATGGCAACATGGTCCGGCTTGCCCACTTCCATCGTGTATTTGGCATGCATTGGTCCATGTTTCCCTTGGAATTTAGCATTACGGATGGAAATAATATCGCCGGGTCTAATCTCGTCATTTAATTGCGTTGCCGCGTTAGCCATATTAGCGTATACTAGCGCGCCGTATGCGCGAGTGCCAACTGGTAGCAGGGCTTCCTTGAGAGGCCGGAGAAGCTCGTGAACGAGGGCATGTGGTGTTCCATCGCCGACGACCGAATCTTTTTTGGAAGCAACTGAATGAGCAAGTCGCCGTCCAAATCTTTCGTAGGCTTCTTCCAACTCATCCTGCCGTAGGGGCCGAGGAGGGGGTTCGTGTCGTTGGTCCAGCTCAGTTTGGGAAGCATCGTTAGGGTCAAAACGAACAGTAATTATAGTTTGCGAATAGTCCTGGAAAAGGATTGAGGTTTCTTTAGTTACGAATTGCTGACCGTCTTCGGTAGATTTCGACTCATTGCTCTCCGCATAGATATCCTTCCGCCCTTGGAAGACCGGGGGCACCCCTTGTCGTGAGAGCCACCATTGTGTGTGGCTAGCCAAGTCAATCTCGTTCGCCATAAAACCAGTCTCCAAAGAAAGAGAGTGCCGATTTATATCTACTGATCGTTTACCGATAGATGGCCTGAGAATATCTGAAGATTTCCTTAGAGGTGCTCTCGGGATAGTTGGTGTTAAAGGAGGCGCTCGACGGTCTGTCGAGGGGGGTGGGAGAGGGGGTGGAGCTTGATACGGAGCATATCCTTCCCCCCCCTCATGCATGGGCGTACTCTCAGCTGGGATAGGAGTTGTCTGGATGGCGTTATAGTTGTAAGGATCATAATCGTCATCATATGTATGCAGGACCGGCTTAGGTGGAGGGGGCGGCGGGGCTGCTCGAGGAACATCTACTGAAGCCCTCGAGCGTAGAGTAGGTTGGCTAGGGATTGGGGGTGGCATGGCTCGCGGGATATCCGACGAAGTCTTGAAATTCAGTGCAAGTGGAGCGGGAATTGGAGGTGGACCAGCTCTGGGTGTAGTATTACTTGGGACTGGAGGCGGAGCTGCAGATGAAAATTCAGCAGCTGGAGAGCGCACTGAAGAGTTGTCGTCAAAGCTTGAACCTCTCGCATGGGCTTTCAGAGCATCCTTATGGTGAGCGGAAGACGCGATATCAGTGTCATAATCGCCTTCATATTCCGTTACTTCTCCTTCTTCGCCATTGTCTAGCCGGCCAGGTTTCATTGGCGTCCCGGTTAGCTGATCAGCGGTAGAAGCACGGCTGAGCGTAGTGCTAGGAGGGAGAGGTGGCGGCGGTCTGGTCTGCATTGGCGCCGGAGCAGCAACCCCAGGGATCGGAGGTGGTGGCCGGCTATTCCTTTTGCTCTGTTGCGGAGATGAGACTGGCGAGGCTGGTGACATCTCTTCCCCTACATACGAACTACGATTGCCACTTGAAAAGCGAGGTGACGTTGGTAGGGGAGGCGATGCCATAGGTATTGGCGGTGGCCCACGGCTCGTCGGTGATGTTTTAGGCTGAGGAGTCTCGACAGGTTTCGAAGTGCTCTCGGACATCTCGTCGTCAGATTCCGACCCAATGCTAGGGGAAACAGCACCAGCTGGTGGCGGAGGCGGAGGCGGCCGAGCTAATGGCACTTAGTGTATTGTATATCTAACGGAATTCTCCCGGGGCTTACAGTCCGTAGGTATAGAAGGTGGTGCTGGGCGTCCTGCAGGGACTGGCGGTGATCCCTCGGCCGCTTGAGATGTTGCTACGTTGTGCCATTATTAATCACCGCGACGTCGGATGTGTTTGAGCGTGTACTCACATTTGAACTCCAAGCTTATACTATTAGGCATAGGATCAGGAGTGGTTTCTTCCTCGGTCGCATCTTGACTCGGTTCGGGCTCATGAATTTCTTCCGGTTGCTTCTGCTTCCCCATGCCTGGAAGTGCCATCATTGTGGGTATTGGCGGAGCTATCATTCTTGGAGATGATGTTCCGTCCGACATTCCACTGGGACGTCGCTCGACGGGAATAGGAGGCTTGGGCTTCTTGTTAGGAAGGCCCCCCAAGCCCATCACTGGTGGCCCAAACATACCAGCCATACCCATTCCGCCGCTCATCTTCGCCATACGTGCACGAAGCTCCTCCTTCCGCCTGATTTCTGGATCTATGTCATCCTCGTCTTCTACTTCGTCTTCTTCGGGAACCTGCTCTTCAGGCGCAGTGCCCTCATGCGAAGTTGGATTTTCAAGTTTCTCGTCGCTGTCGTCATGCCCAGTGAGATCTTCTTGGCCTTCCGTGGTATCACCGGCCCCGGACATGTCTGCCTCATTTCCATCGTTCTCAACAGGGGCGGTGGATACGCGGCTAATGTTCAAGGACTGCGTCGTTGAACGAGACTCGTCTAGCGAATCTTTACTCGTAACATCGGCCGAATCTCTTCGATCTAATGGGGGTGGTATTCCTGCTGCTTGATCTTCCGCGGGCGTCACCCGTGGACCCTCGCTGTCTATGCGCTTCTTTGGTGGCCGCGCGGGCTTTTCTTTCTTTGCGACAGCCTCGACATGTCGTTGAGCAGCTTCTGCTTGCTGTCTTTGGAGGAGCGCGATTCTTTCTTTTAGCGTGGTGGGCTTTGGCTGATCCTCCTCTTGGGGTTCGGAGCTTGCGGCAGAAATAGGCTTGGGTTTCTCGGCGGTGTCTATGGATTCTGCCTGTGTTTCTTTCATTTTAGGGTCCTCCTCTCTGCGGTAGATTCTTGCGACATTATTATCCCGCGGCGGAGGCACGTACGCGTGCCTACTTGGTGGCGGCGCAACGAATGGCTTTTTGATGAAGCCGGAAGAGCCAGAACCAAGCCCACTAGGCTTAAAAGGGGCTATCGGCGGAGCAGCGGGCTTGTTAAAGGCGGCAATGCGGTCTCTGAAGGAATTATTCGTGGGCTTTTGGGATACTGGTGGTGGAGAGCGAGCTTGCGCCGGAGGTGGTGACTTGGGGGGTAGAGGAGCATCAACACTCGGTGAACCGACTGAGTCGACATCTTTGGTCTCGATAGGGGCTGGCGCTGGCACTGGCGTAATCTCAGGTGGGTTGGCGACGGGAACAGCAACAGCGGGCGCTTCATGCGGATGAGATTGGTCGTCTGGCGATGCCTGGGGCGTAGTAACGAGTGTTTCCTCACGGACGTCTTCCACTGGTGTCTTGGCAGGTGTCTCGGCGGGTGTCTCTGCGGGCGTCTCTGCAGGTGCCTCTTCAACTGGTTGTTCAGGGGGTGCGACGGCAACGGGTGGAGGAGACGGAGGGGAAGTGGGTGCAGGAAGAGCAGGTTCTGGGTCCTTCTTTCGGGCTCGAATTGGACGCGGTGGTGCAGTAGGTTCGAACTTCTCGACGAAATTCCGGGGGAAGATGCCTTCCTGCTTCACGCCCGTGCCGTCGACGTACTCGCCCCCATACCATTCGGTATCCTCCTCATCAGTCACGGTGATGACCTGGCCAGCCTGGAAAGGAAGGTCGTCTTCATGGTTTGACACATACTCGTAGATGGCCTTGACCTTGAACGGCACGGTAGCCATTGTGTCTCAGCCTCGTAGGCAGGGTAAAGCTCGGAGACGGCAGGATGGATATTGAGCTTAACACAGCGATGGGATGTCTGTCGCACCAGGTGGTGAGCTGGGGGCGACACGACAGCGCCTACGTAGAGCAGCGCTGTTGTTGGGTAGATGTAGAATTGAGTATTAAAGTTAGGGGCGCCAACGGGGACGGGGACGGGAATAGGGCTTGAAACAATGTGGAGGGAAGGGCGGGATGATCGCGATGCTCAAACTAGGATGGGCCGGCTGGAGGCTGAGCAATGCCGACTACTCCTGGCCTGTGAAAGCTCGCTCGCAGCTAGCCAAGCAGGCCGACGTCAGCGCATGAACGTGTAACAGCTGTTTTGGGCCTGGAGACTGGGGACTGGCTGGGCACTGGCGAGTGAGGAGGGGGGACATACAGCAGCACTGTGACAGAACAAGGTATACCAATACCAGGCCACCATGCCACCAGGCCACCAGGCTACGACGGACGGCGGACGGTGACTCGTCTGGTTCGAAGGGGTGTGGGGTGCTGAGGCTAAGCTGTATATGCCTCGGGTTTGTAGAGAGCACTGGTTGTGATGACGAAGCGAAGCATGTGTACACCAGCACGGGAGCTGCACGGCTATGGTGGAATCGTGCTGTATTGTAGGTAGATGGCGGCTTGACGAATTCCGGCGACAACGGGTAGTAAGGTATTAAGACTAGACTAGACTACAGCTGCACGGCATATGCGGATTATAGTTGAGTGTAGGTAAGGACTAAGAACGATTCCCATCAAGGCTCCAGCATGAAAGTGTCTACTGTAGTAGCACACAGGCGGGATGCTGTCGGATTTGGAACTTCAGATGAAGGGGTGGGTCGTAGGATGCGGCAGTACCTAGTGCGTTGCCCTCATTGGCGTGGTGACGCCACTCCCACGTACATTGGAGTACCAACGGCAGGGTACAGTGTACGTACAGCAGTACATAGTATGCACTTAACTAACTGTGGCGTCATGTGTGATTAGATAAGCATCCCTATGCATTCCGCCCAACTCAACTTAGTAGATACCTCTCACAAGGGGGTACACACCTTAGAAGCTAAAAATATTATCGCAATCACCTCACAAGTTAATACTTTAATGGAAAGTTTTAAAGGTATAGCTATACGTAAAGAACTACGCATAGGAACTCCTCGTAAAACTACAGTGGCTCGAAAAACTAGAGCGCTCTGTAGTATGCATTTCAGGATGGTCCGTTTAAGCTATCCGTTTGAGCGACTTCCTAGGAAGTCACTCGAACACAACAAAACGTAACCACAAGCCTTCCTTCCTTCCTACTATCTAGCCTGCGATCAAACCACTTACATGAATCAACCTATGCCGACAACGCCGCCTGTATCGCATACACCGACCGCGCCGCTGGACCTATTTTTGTCCTACAATATCCGGGGTAATTTTCTTTTTTTTTGGCGGCTATTAACCTAATGGCCCACCATCGCTGGGGCATCTCGGCAGCGGCCGTACAGCCCGCTACCGCTGTTTCTGTCCAGCTGTCACTCAATTACTCTCATCACGTCACGTTAGCTGGGTCTGCGCTCTTCCTATCGAGCTAGCGGCTGGAATGTCTATGTTGGACACTGTTCACGATACCTAGGTACGCGAGGCAAAAGCCCGAACGATAGTAACACATATACCTTAGGTAGCCTGGATATGGAAAAGCTGACATACGGCTTCGCGACGTAGTGGTTAACAGGGACTAGTTATGCGCCGGCCTTTACCAACCCTTGTGACGGCTGTTTTCACACTACAAGTATAACACGAATTACAAGACTCCAAGATTCCCGTCATTATTGCTCAGATATAGGAACAAAAACGCCTGTTCCGCACGACAATATACCGATCGCGAGCCACTCCGAGATTTACTATTCGATAGTGGTTACGAGCACACTAGGGCGATTAAAAGCTAGCTGGATGCTCTTATCTAATAAGTGTGTAGGCTTGTTTTGAGGGAGGGGGAGGATGGTGTGTCCTTACTGTCGCCCAACAGAAACCCTTATTCCTTCTATCAGCCCCAAGATGGTCTCACTTCGATACATCGCAGGATTTGCGGTACACGTTATTTCCCACTCATCTCCGATCGGCTTCGCAACGACGGAGATGGCAGGTATATCGAACACGGCCGGTTCCTCTTCCCCGTAGACCTCGAGCCGTACGCATGACCCGTCGGCCTGCAGGGTGGGATGTTCCTCTATGTTCTGGAACTGCAATATGAAGCCAAGTCCAAGCTGGGCATCGGGACCCCAGTCAGTCGACGACCTTGCAATGTCGCTCAGCTGGCTCGCCTCGAAAGCCAGGCCGGCCACGCGTTGTCGTTGGACGGCCTCGATAACATCCTCAAACTTCTTGACATTGTCGTTGTCGTCGTCGAATCGAACCCTGACGGGAACGATGTTGATGCATGGGCCAGCAATGTCGACTTGGCGGGGATGCGCAGCCCTACCGGATACGAGTAGTCCGACCGTGACGTCTCTTGATTCCGTGAGCTCAGATATCGCCAATGCGCACATGGCGACGAATGTGCTGGCAGGAGTGAATCTACTTCGAGGTGCGTCGACGAGGACCTTGTGCTTGATGATACCCTTGGTAGTATCCGCATCCGAGGCGTCGAAACTGAGTCGAGAAATCTCGGAACCGTGCAGAAGATCGCGCCAGTACTGGGCCGCGGGTCGACGTTGGTTTTGAACATATTGCATGTATCCCGCGAAAGAGGAGACTGGCGGGGGAGGCGTTCCGTTGAGCATTGCTTCTACGAAGCGCATGATTTGCTGAAGCATCAAGCCATCGTATTGTGCATGGCAGAGACGCATCATCAGCCTCGTCGCGTGTTTAGACTGCAAGATGGTCATTCGCACAAAAGATTTCCCAAACTGAAGGAGCGGGGTGTCACCCGCGCACCACTGCCGGCATGCCTCTGATATAGAGGGCACAAGACGGACGCTGAGATCTAGAGGGGTGTACTGCGGGATAATTTGGAGATACTGGTCGTCAAGACGCACAAAAATGGCACGGAGAATGTCGAAGTGTTGCCAGAGTTGATTGCAGGCAGCCGCCAGCTGGTCAGGTTGAATTGTAGCAGGGAAGTCGAGGAAGAAGTGGTACGTTCGGCCGAGAGGTATGGAGGCAGCCGACACGAGACATTCTTGCTGGAATTCCGTGGTGGGAAGGACGTCGGATATGTGGACGGGACGACCGTACTGTGTGCGAATAGTTGATTGGAGTGTGTCGACATGAACGTCTACAAGGGAAAATGGTACGACGTCATCAAAAGGCGTGCTCTCCGCCACGAGGTGGGCGGACATGTCACTCAGGATTGGATACTGAAAGACACGGGCGACAGACAACGACAGTCCCTCCTCGCGGGCGGCTGCCACAAGTTTCATGGCAGTGACGGAATCGCCGCCCAGATGGAGAAAGTGATCTGTCGTGGAGATATGGGTCGCGTTGATACGCAGAATGGACGCCCACAGACCACATAGCTGGTGCTCGAGTCTAGTCTTTGGGGGCTGCTTTGGACGTGCCGGGTTCCGGTGGCCGAGCTGGTCCAGGGCCGTATTCGCGAACATTTCTCGCAGGCGGCGACGGTCCGTCTTGCCCGTCCCGGTCATGGGAATCTCCTCGACCGGGATGTAAATCCCGGGAACCATATGTGCCGGCAGTCGACGCGAGAGGCCGTCGTCGATGCAAGATATCACGGACGCTACCTCGATAGGGCTAATGGTGAGGAAGGCGGCTAGAAGCGGAGAGCTACTCCCCGCCGGTGTGATGACCTCGGCAACAACGTCGACGTTGGGATGAGAGGAGTCAAGGCAGAGCCGCAAGTGGTACTCGACATCACCAAGCTCGACACGCTGGCCATGAATCTTGACCTGCTCGTCCGAATTACGACCGATATACTGGATAGATCCATCGGGGTTATAGAAAACGAGATCGCCAGTACGATATAGACGGCCACGACGGCCAGAATAGCCCGGACCACCTTCGAGAAGCCAAGGGGGGTCTTTAACAAACACAGACGCTGTCTTTTGCGGATCCCCTAAATAGCCATGACTGACGAGGGGGCCTTCCAGCCATAGTTCCCCCACCTGGCCGATGCCTGAAAGCCCAGTACCGTCGGGGAGGACAACCCAGGTGACGACACCATGGCCTTTTCCTATGCTTGGGTCACTGAATTTTTCGGATTCTGTTACATGGCTGACCGTGGCTATAACGGTGCACTCAGCCGGACCGTAGAGGTTCAAACACGTGGTTTGAACTAAATCCCAGTTCCTTATGTCGGATCGGGTCATCTTCTCGCCACTGAAAGCGATGGTTTGCAAGCTCGGTATATCCTGACCACAGATCAACCGGGCAACGGTTGGCGTCAGGTTGGCGTATGTAGCTCCTAACCTCCGTATCGCACCTACGATATTATTGCGCCTATCGTCGTTACTCGGCACGCATAGGCAGCCGCCCATGATGAGCGTATGGAGCAGGTTATACCATGAAATATCAAAGGCATAGGAGGCGAAGTCAAACACCCGAGAGCTCTCCTGGATATGAAGGGCCGTCCGCTGATACGTGATCGCGCTGCTGAAATTAGCATGAGATATAACAACGCCCTTCGGCGTCCCAGTACTCCCAGACGTAAATACAACATAAAGGGTGCTGTCTGGCTTGATAGGAACTGGCTGCCAGTTCGATAGATCAACAGATTGCCGTACCGCCGTTTCTGGAATTACCAAAGGAGATGATGCGTTCGATTCTGCTCGTACAAGTGCGCGTGATAGGCGTTCGTTCGAGACCGATGATAGGATGATATGCCGATTCGAGTGGGCGTGTACTTGCCGGACAATTTCATAAAGCCGCGCTTCTGGGTACGTGGAATCTAGAATGACCAAGCCTGCACCAGTCTTCATTACTCCTAGGATGGCTACTGCTGTCCACATAGACTTTTCAAAACAAAGGGGAACAAGATCCCCAGGACCAACGTTTTTAGAAGTTAGGTAGCAGGCTAATTTGGTAGCTAAGTTGTCGAGTTCTCGGTAAGTTAGATCACCGTCCCAGGCACAGATCGCAGGGACGTCGGGCCGCCTTCGCACAGTCTCTGCAACAAGGTCGTGTACGCATGCTTGGACGGGTTCGGGGGCCTGGGCGTTCCAGGACCAGATATCCACCAGGTCTCGTGGACTAACGGTAATCTCACGGACTGCCGTGTCGGGGCTGGCACGGCATAGCTGGCGGATAATTGCCTCTAGCTGTTCCAGCATGCGTCTCGCTGCCTCGATATTTACGACTTTATCATCAACACCAAGCACCACGTCCAAGCCCCTGTGGTCAAGCTGACAGAGGAGCGTAAGAGCATAGGTGCTGAACTGGTTAAAGCCTATCGATAGATCACCCCCGACTTGGTTCAGGAGGCTGATGTGCTTCCCGCTCCCTTGTTCTTCTTCTTCCTCTTCTTTGGGCTGTACGACTAGGACGGACTGGAAAGTCGAGGCTTGCCGCGCAATGTTCTCAATGCTTGCAATGCGAGAGAGACCGAACTGTTCGTGCGGCAGCATTTCGATAGACTGGGATTGGATCTGTGACAGGAAGTCGCCTATCCGGGCCCCGTAGTCGAGTTGGATACGGACGGGGACGGTAGCAATAGTAGGCCCGGAAATACGATTGATCCCTGGTATGGGAGCCTGGCGACCGGCTACAACAGCGCCGAAAACGACGTCCGTGGCGTTAGAATAACGAGCCTGGAAGATGGCCCAGGCACCCCGGATAATATTTGACGGTGTGATACCGTTCGCGGGCCACTGCAGGTTGGTGATGGTGTGTTGTAGCGTTTGGTTGGTTTGCGACCGATCTCCGATTTCCGGCCCAGCGACGTCAAGCAGCCTCGGGAACGGTACGGCCTCACAACCCTCGAACTGTGTTTTCCAGTAGTTCGCATTCGCATGATGGTCCAGCGAAGAAACATACTGAACGAAGGCCTGGAATGGAATAGTAGGGCTATGGGTCTCGCCATCGTAACATTGCACTATGCTCCTCAGAAGAAGAGAGATGGTCCAGGCGTCATAAAGAGCATGGTGAATGGTCCAGACAAAATAATGGGTATCCGATTCAGTAATCAGTGCAGCATACGTCAGCGCCGAGCCCAACGTTATATCACGAGATCGGTCCTCGTCAAGATAATCCAATAGGCCACCAGAGCCAGAGGCTGTGAGGTCAATGGGGTTGGCACAGACGACCTGAACTAGGCCGCGGCTCGGTAGGTTAATGATACGAGTGCGGAGGATGTCGTGCGATGCAGAAACTTGCTGCCAAGCCAGCCGGAAACGGTTCAAGTCTACCTGGGCCGGGAGCTGGAAAACATTACGTGCGACATAATCGCCGGCTCGCCTCATGGTCAGAGCTAGTAGGCCTTCCTGTAGTGGCGTACAGGGGAAGACATCAATAATCTGGTAGGTTTCCACTTGGCAACGGGCGGCCACCTCGGCGCGGAGGACGTCTTCTGCTACGCCAGGCCCGAGGAGCGAAAAGGGGGCAATGACTTGGTCTAGGGTAGTGTTGATGTCCGGGGATAAAATGCGTGCTAGGTCCTCTAGACACGGATGACGAAAAACGTCGGCGACAGAGAGGGATAGGCTTTGGTCTTGAGCCGCCGCTACCAGCCGCATAGCCGCGATGGAATCTCCTCCGATGCATAGAAAGTTATCCCGGGCCGAAATGGTGCTGATTTCGATGCCCAGCACCGATGCCCATGACCGCCGAAGCCACTGCTCGGCCTCGGTAGCGGGCTCACGGTGGAGTTCACATGCCCGAGCAAGGTTGAGACCAGCTAGCTCCTCTAGGGTCATACCAGAAATCATGTCCCGTAGGCGACGGCGGTTGATCTTCCCGGTTCCTGTAGCAGGTATTTCGTCGACCGGGAGGTAGATTGCGGGGACCATGTGGGAAGGCAGATCGGCCGCAAGCTGTTCCTTGAAACCCGCCAGGAACGAGGTAAGGGTCGTATAGTCCCCTACACAAGTACCGCTCGCGGCATTACTAACGGTAACAAAGGCAACGAGCAACGGAGCATTGCTCTTCGCCGGACGGGCAACTTCTGCGACTACATGAACATCTGGGCGAGAGGTAAGGTGGCGTCGTAGGTGGTGCTCAAGATCGCCAAGTTCGATCCGTTGGCCATGGATCTTGGCCTGGGCGTCCTTTCGACCTATATATCGGAGAGACCCGTCAGGGCTATATACTACGAGATCGCCCGTGCGGTATAATCGACCACACCGTCCGGGGTAGCCCGGGCCGCCACCCTGCAGGAGCCACGGAGGGTTCTTGATAAATGCGGCGTCTGTTAGTTCCGGACTGCCGAGATAGCCCTGGCCAACAAGGGGGCCTTCAATCCACAGTTCTCCCAGCTGACCAACACCTGCAAGGCCACTGCCGTTAGGCAGAACGACCCAGGTGACCGTGCCGCAGGCTTTCCCTATAGCTGGGGTTTTGGTGTCTACATTGGGGGTTCCTGTCGCGCCCGGACGGATTGGTATTGGTGCAAGGCAAGCGGCCACTGTACATTCAGCAGAACCATAACAGTTGGCCATGTTAGTCTCGCCAGTATCCCACGGCGCGTGATCGGATGGATGGAGCTTTTCCCCCGCGAACATGAGCTGTCGAAGATTTGGTACGAGTGTTGGATTTAGGAGTCGCGCTACACTCGGAGTTAAAACGCAATAGTTGGCCCCGAGGGTGTTAATTGCACCCGCGAGGTTGTTCCGGCGGTCTTGTTCGCTGGGAACACACACACACCCTCCGCAAGACAGAGTATGTAAAATATTAAACCATACCGCGGTATAGGCGTACGAAGCAAAGTCAAACACGCGCGAGTCGGGGCGGAATCCAAAGGCAGCCCTCTGGTGCCAAATAGCGGAGCTAAAATTCCGGTGGGTAATCATGGCTCCTTTTGGGGTGCCAGTACTGCCAGAGGTGAACACAACGTAAAGTATATGGCTAGGTTGAACATTAGCAACTAGTTGCCGGCCCAACGTGTGCATTTGGTTGCGTAGTATGACCTCGGGTATAACTACTGGGTCGTAACGCGTGCGATTCGCCACCACGTTACGATGGATATTATTTTCTAACAACCGATACACCAGCGACTCGTTCACTATAGAAGACAAAATGATCGGCTTCTTAGAATAGGTGTGTGCCTGTTCGACAATAGTCCGTAGTCTTACCTCCGGATACGTGGAATCCATAGTAACGGAGGCAGCTCCGGCCTTCATAACTCCAAGCATAGCCACGGAGGTCCACATTGACTTTTCAAAACAAAGGGGGACGAGGTCTCCAGACTCAACCCTAACAATAGAGGCAAGATAATAGGCGAGCCTAGTGGATAGGTCATCGAGCTCCTGATAGGTGAGATCACCGTCCCAAGCATGGATAGCAAGGGCTTCAGGCTGTCTTCGTACGGTCTCTGTAATTAGGTCGTGTACACAGGCCTCAACAGCTTTCGGAACGTCGGTGTTATTCCAGGACCAGATATCTACCAGGTCTCGCTTACTAACGGTACTGATATTCCGGACAGTTATGTCGGGGTCAGGGCCGGCATGGCACAACTGGCGTAGGACCCCTTCAAACTGGTCTATCATCCTTTGTACTTGAGTTGTTTCCAGAACCGAGGAATCAAAGCAGACGTCTAAACGCATATCGGCATCCTGAATACAGCATACCAGGCACAAGGGGACACCATCATACCAGTCCGCTGCTTTAGTATATGATTTCGATTTCGTTTCTTGGCCATCTCCGGGCTGTAGGATTACCTGGAGTATAGTTCCGAACGCACAGGCGCGCTCGCCATTCTCGCCCAGGCGGCGTATCCAATTCGAACCTAGATGTCGGAACTGTGCTAATTCCTCATGGACGGCTGTTACCTCTTGGAGCAATGCCCCCAGACACAGCCCCTCTGTCGCAGTGATCCGAACGGGTAACGCGGACAATCCTTCGCCAGGAATACTGCCGGGGGCGGGCTTCCCACATGTGCTGTAGATGCTGGTGCCGAAGACGACATCGTCTTCGTTGGTGTAATTCGCGAGAAGTAGAGCCCATGCAGTCCATACAAGAACAGTCGCCTCGACCCCGTGCTTTGTGATGCTTAGGTTGTGGACGTGAAACTCGGCTCTGCTGTGATTCACTCTTCTATAATACGCGGGAGAGGGCAGGTCCGGATACTGAACCGCTCTGAGATCTCGGAGCCGATCCCTCCAAACCCTTTCGGCTTGGCCTTCGCTCATGCTCGCTCGGTAGTAAAAGAATGCATCGTGAAGAGACCCCGTCGGGTAGTCTGCCTCCTCCTCGCTCACTAGATACGTAATGGCCAACTCGAGAGTTTTGACTGCCTCCATAGCCAGAGATGGGCTGATGCGATCAGGTCGGTAGCCGAGACGAATACCTGTTGCCGATCTGTCTAGTTCGACGCTGACGCCAACATCAAACTAGAAAGAAAAACAAGGAATTTAGTTAGCAGGGTTGGTGTTTCAATGAACTCCCGTCGTATGGACGCCACATACCTCATCAGAATCTTCTTCTACTACTTCACTGCTTAGTTTGAGACTGGAACCATCACCTGAGGTTATAGGCACGATCTGGAGGACTGTCATGCCGGTGTTAAATAGCTGCTGGCCATGTAAGCCTGGCCGTTGTTGTTGCAACTCAGCTAGTGATATATGTTGAAATTCGAAATGGTTGATCAGATGCTGATCGGTAGTAGTCAGTACTTGGGACGCTTGCTTGCTAAGATCTATGCGACTGATGAGTAGGTTGATCAGGGGCGCAACGACATCTTCGACCCCGGCAACTGGGACATCACGCCCGGATGCCAGGTACCCAAAACACGCGTCTCGGTTGCCGGTGAGATACGCGAGCGTCATAGCCCACGCCACCTGTATAACGGTAGACCGGGTAAGATTCCGAGACTGGCAGAAGGGGAAGAGCTTCTCGGTGATAGAGGGAGCAAGGGCAATCGGCCGTGTGGGGCCTGGCCGCGTCTCTCGTTCGGAATGAGACCACGGCGTGGTCGGGATTCTGCAGGGTGTGACACCAGCCAGGTACTGTTCCCAGTACGCCCGCTTGGCTTTTGAGGGACGGCGGACGATATGTCCTATGATCCGATCAAATGGGGGAGGAGGGTTCAACGGCTGAACGCCGCTATAAGCCTTCGCTAACTCGGTAAGGAGGATAGGGAAGGATACTGCGTCGATGAGAGAATGGTTAATATCAAGGCGAAAGGCGACTTCGCCGCCCGGTGCTTGACAGATGGTCACGTTATAAGGCGGCTCCTTGGCACGAAACATAGGTGGGCGCGTCATGTCCTTCAGAGCGGCAACCGGGCAGTCCGTGCCACCACGAGGGGCGATGTGTTGAATCCGGACAGGGGCGTGGCGAAGTTGTACTTGGACGAATCTATGCTCGCCCGCGGCCTCTACGAAAATGACAGAGAAGATGGGATGGCGAGCTATTACGGTTCTCCACGCCAATTCCAGTGTCTGTGGCAGGATGCCCTCCGCCGGAGAGTTGTGGGTACATCTCCAGATCTGAAAGATGTGGTACGCCGTGGAGCCTTTCGCGATGCTTAAAAGGATACCCTCCTGTAGCGGCGTACAGGGAAAGATATGCGCAACCTCGTCGAGACCCACGCCTATTCGAGAAAGCCGGGTTGTCAAATGATCGAGTTCCGTATAGGACCACTGCAGAAGTGGGAAGTCGCTCAGGGTAGCCGTGAATGGTTCGCGTACAAGGAGCCGCGTAGAGGAGTAAAATGTCTCGTTCAAACCCTCCGCCCACTCTTTAAGCTTATCTAGTTCTTTAATATCCCGGTGCACGGATATGGAAAACTGCAAGTTGTTTTCTACTACTTGCCCATTGATCTCAACCAGGGCCAGCCGGCGGGCGTTCGGCGATACCTCGACGATATTAACAGGTTCAGCTCGGTGGAAGATGGACTGCGCTCCCTCCAGCTGCTGATACGCCCCTGCGTAGTTGAAAATGAACTCGGCATTCGTATCCTGGTCAGTATGCTTGACGTCACCTAACCACCGGTTGGCAAAGTAGGGCAGTCCTTTCCACGGAATGCTACGGCGTAAATCTTTCACAAGCTTGATTACATCGAATAGGCTGCTATCCCTCTGTACTGCAACCTGGACTGGGCAGAGGGCCGTAAACCAGCCGACAGTTTCCGACAAATCGATTGGAGAACTTTCGGGGGGCTCTCGTCCGTGACCCTCTATAAAAATGGCGGGCGCGGGTCGGTCAGGAAATAACATGTAGAGAGAGTGTATCAATACTGCCACCATGATATCGACAGGCTCAGTTCTTAAACAGCGATTACTGTCCCCTAACAAAAGAGATGTTGTCTCTGGGTCAAGGCTCACGTCGTAGTCGCAGACCGAACCAACGACATTTTTAAGGGCTGCGACATCCCAAAAATCAAACCCATTCGATAATTCGAACGGAAGTAGACCGTCAACATCGGTAGTATTGCTCGGTTGCTCCTCGCCGAGTTGCTTTTGTATGTCAGTCCATTGACGGAATGAGGACTTAACGGCGGGGAGCGTTTGTGCCCCTCGTAACAGTTGCTCCATATCATGCAATATGATTCTCCACGAGACAAGATCAACAACGAGATGATGTGCTGTAAAGAGAACGATAATATTGCTATTGTCAACTTCAAAATAGTCAATAGCAAATACGGGACCGTGTGTGACGTCAAGCAACTGCTGTCTTGCTTGTAGCAAACGGCGCATTTCAGTATCAGGGAGGGCCGAGTATGTCGAAAACGAGAAAGCATTGGCGTCGTTCTCGGCAATGTACTGTTGCCAATTGTCCCGGTCGTCGCGCCGAAACCGCGCCCTGAGCATGGCATGCCGCGAGACGAGGACTTGTGCTGCGATATAAAATTCCGACGCGGGAACGACGTCCCGAAGTCGAAGTAGGAAGCTTTGGTTGAAGTGGTTGAGGCCCGCTGGGTGCAACTCGAAAAACAGTTTTTGTATGGGAGATAAACCCCAAGGTTGACCCTCGAGCTCCGACTTCTGATAATCTGCTGCTAGATCATTCCGGAGAGGCTGGCAATACTGGGCAATCTTGACGATGGTGTGATTACGTAGGATGTTGCTCACAGTAAGCTCGATGCCTTTTATATAGCCTCGAGATACAACCTGCATAGCAGTAATGGAATCGCCCCCCAACTGGGTAAATCTGGCATCGGTCGAGATGTATTCGGCGGGGATATTTAACACTTCGGCCCAAATATCTACTAGAATTTGTTCCGTTGTGTTAGAAGGAGATCTCCGCCGAGTAAATGAACTGGTCAGCTCGAGTAGGTCAATTGTAGAACCTATCTCCTGAATCTTCTGCCTGTCTACTTTTCCGGTCCTAGTTGTAGGAATAGTATGTATCGGTAGGTATACGGACGGAATCATATGGGACGGAAGGCTTGCGGCTAACTTGTCGTTTAAGTCCACCGTCAAGCCGACCAAGGTGTCACTCATAATTTCGTCTTGACCAGGTAGGCTGATAAACGCCGCCAGGATCGGATTGGAGCTGCCCTTAGGGGAGATGCACTCTACTACCACTTGAATGGCCAACGTTCCCTCTGTTATGAGGGCCTGCCTAATGTGTGCCTCAACATCACCAAACTCAACACGCTGCCCATGGATTTTGACCTGCTCGTCCTTGCGACCCACGTATCGAAGAGACCCATCCGGATTATAAGTCACAAGATCACCAGTACGATATAAACGGCCGCGACGTCCGGGGTGACCTGGACCACCTCGTAGTAACCAGGGAGGATCTTGGACGAAAGCGGCCGCCGTCCTGTCTGGGTCACTAAGGTAACCTTGGCCAACAAGCGGACCTTCAATCCATAGTTCGCCGATTTGGCCGATACTAGCAAGAGTAATGCTATTAGGATGTACAACCCAGGTAGTTGTGCCATAGGCTTTGCCTATACTAGGGGTTTTCATCTCTCCCGAACGGATGGGCCTAAGAGAACATGCTATCGTACATTCCGCAACACCGTAGCAGTTATAGATGGCATCAAGCTTGTCCCACTGGACGATGTCTGAAGAATGCAGCTTTTCACCAGCGAAAATAAGCGTTCGTAAGCTGGGCACGTCGGGCGGATGAAGTAAGCGTGCGACACTTGGGGTTAGAACACAACACGTGGCTCTGAGCGCCTCGATTGCCTTCCCAATGTTGTTGTTTTGTCGGTCATAATCACTCGGAACACAAACGCATCCTCCACATATCAAGGTGTGGAGGATGTTGAACCATATAGCGTCGAAGGCATACGAGGCAAAATCCAGCACACGAGAGGACGGACCAACCTGGATTCCAGGGGCTTGGTGATATACGGCGCTGACCAGGTTCACATGTTGGATGACGACACCCTTGGGGGTACCAGTGCTGCCAGAAGTGAAGACAACGTACAGGATATCGTTAGGCCGCACCGCCAGGGGCTTCCAGTTAGACAAGTCATCGATCGACTGCTGAACCACAGCCTCCGGGACGACCACTGCACAGTTACCCGACCCCGCGAGCTCGCGAGACAAGGACTCATTCGACGTCGATGATAGAATCAGGCGTCGGCGCGAAGAGCCATGCGCTAGCTGGACGATAACCCGTAGGCGCGCCTCTGGATAGGTGCAGTCCATAGCAACCGATCCAGCCCCTGCCTTAAGAACCCCAAATATAGCCACCGACGCCCACATAGATTTCTCGAAACAAAGGGGTACAAGGTCGCCACAACCAATACCAAGGGATACGATATGGCTAGCCAGTCGAGTAGATAGGGTATCAAGCTGCTGGTAGGTCAAGTCACCATCCCAGGCGCAAACAGCAGGAGCATCAGGCTGTCTCCGGACGGTTTCTGCAAAACGGTCGCCTACAGAAGTCTCCACGGTCTCCGGGACATGGGCGTTCCAAGACCAGACAGTAGCGAGATCTTGCTTGCCAATCATAGTAATATTGTAGACTGTAGTACTGGGCCCGGCGTGGCAAAGTTGTTCTAGAATGTCTTCGAACTGCTGTATCATCCTGCGGAGATGTACGCCCTTAACCACTGACGAGTCAAACCGGACGACTACGGACAGGCAGTCGTCCCGGACCTGGCAGCCCAGATACAAGGCGGCATCCCCGTGCCAGTCCGCGCAGCCCTCCATCTCCAGGCAGGATCCCGGAGGAAGTACCTGAAGTATAGTTCGAAACGCACAGGCGCGCTCCCCCCCTTGGCCCAGTCGACGTAGCCAGTGGAGGCTCAGGTGGCGGTACTGCGCCGCCTCTTCGAGTGCCGTACTAACCTCCTGGACATACTGTAGGGCGAACAGGTCGCGGTTGATGCGAATACGGATGGGTAGGGCGGGAGGTGACAATATAGCATCGTGTGTCGACGGCGCCGCTTTGTCGCGCGTGGGAACGACACTGCCAACTACAACGTCGTCTGTATTCGTATGCATTTCCACGACCAGGGCCCACGCGGCCAACAGCAGAGCCTCGGATGGCGGCGGCACATCGTCTTGGTCAGCCCATCGGTCCCTGGAAATCGTGTGATTCTCCGTGCTATCAATGCGGACCTTGTAGGCAGGGCGAGGCAGTGCCGGAAACTCAACGACCCCTAAATCGTGGAGCCGACTCGTCCACGTGAGCGTAGCGCTAGCCTCGGTCACCCCCACCCGATAATGGAAAAAGGCATCGTGTAGAGGCTGGTCATGAGATTGTGGCTGTACCATCCCGCCCTCTAACAGATATATAAGGGCTAGCTCGAAGGTCTCAGCAGCCTCGTGTGCTAGCGACGAGTCAACACGGTGGGTGCGGTAGCCGACGCAGAGGTCCGTGTCAGACCCTGCGAGCTCGGCGCTGATTCCCAGATCAAACTAGACGTGTTATTACCTGTTAGTACGTATTATATTAGGGACTGCGAACACACAGATGACGACTTGCCTCGCTAGAGTCTCTTGCCAGCGCACTCTCGAAACGGATCCCCGGGCCACCGTTGTCGTCCACGATGTCCAATCTATGGCGAACTGTCATTCCAGTATTGAAGAGCTGCCGCCCTCTTAACCCAAGTCCTCGCTGCAGCTGCGCCAGCGACACATGTTGGAACTCGAAGTGGTTAATTACCCCTTGTTCCGTCCGGGCCAGGACGGCAGGGGCCGGATCCCCGACATCAATACGGCTTACAAGCAGGTTGATCAATGGCCCGACCATGGCGTCCACCCCATGGACGGCCATGTCACGACCAGACACTAGATACCCAAAACAGGTGTCCGGCTTGCCCGTGAGGTACGCCAGTACCATGCCCCATGCGACCTGTATCAGTGTCGACCTTGTCATATTACGGCCTTGACAAAATGCGTAGAGCCGGCTGGCTGTCGACGAAGCGATAGGAATGGTCGTGTCGTATCCGTCGTCGTCGTTGTTGTTAGGATCCCGTATTACTGCCGTGGTTGGCACCACACACGGGGTTATGCCAGCCAGATACTGTTTCCAGTAGTCGTCTTTCGCGTCTGACGCGGAACGCCCAATCTGCTCTACGATAGCCCGAAATTCAGGGGCGGGCGGCATTGCCTGGTGATGGCCGTCGTATACTTTGGCAAGATCCGTAAGCAAGACATGGAGAGATGTTGCATCGACGAGGGCATGGTTGATATCCAGACGACAAGCTACTTTATTAGCATCGCCTGACGCCGCCTCAAAGACGGTAACGCGATATGGTGGCTCCGTAGCACCAAACACCGGGACATCCATGTTTTTGAGGGTGTCGACTGGGCGACTTGTACTAGAACGGACACATTGAACTCTGGCTAAGGCATGGCGGAGCTGTACTTGCACGAAGTTCTGTTGACCTGGTGCTTTTTGGCTAGGTGATTGTCGGCCGAGTGCTTCCAAGAAGAAGACAGAAAAGATTGTATGCCGGGAAATCACTGTCTCCCATGCAGATACCAGCCTCTGCGTAACAATAGGCCTGCCCAGTGAATGCGTGCATTCCCAAACCTGGACGACGTGGTAGGTTGCTGTTCCTTTAGCCACACTAAGAAGAATGCCTTCCTGTAATGGCGTACAGGGGAATATATCGACAACATCGTCTATAGCAATACCCATAGTCGCCAGCTGGTCTACCAAATAATCAAGTTCACTGTATGATACTGACGTCAAGAGAGGGAAATCGGTCAGAGTAGGCGTTGATGGCATGCTTGCTAGATCGCTCGCCGATGAAGAGAACACCGCTCCTAGACTCCTTGCCCATGTCTCAAGCTTGCACAGATGCTTCATGTCTTGGTGTATGGATATCGAGAAACGAAGTTGACCATGTAGCGCCAGTGCGTTGATTTCTACCAGGGCTATACGACGCGCATCGGGGGACACCTCGGCGATATCAGTCTCGACACGACGGAAGATTGACTGTTGGCTCTCAAGCTGCTGGTACGACCCCGCATAATTAAAAAGAAACTCGATGTTTCCCTGGTGCTGTTGTCTATTGCTGTCTAGCGACCGAACTGTGAAGTAGGGCACGGCCTTCCCGATCATTTTTCGACGGATGTCCTTGACTAGTTTTACCGCGTCGACCAGGCTACTTCCGTGTACCAACGGCACCTGGATGGGACAAAGGGTAGTAAACCACCCCACCGTCTCTGATAAATCAATGGATTTGCCTTCTGGCGGCTCACGTCCATGGCCCTCGAAGAACATAGCCGGGGCAGGTCGGTCCGGAAAAGATGCGTGCAGAGAATAGACTAATACCGCCACCATGAGATCAACAGGCTCCGTCCTCAGGGCCGTATTGCCGCCGCCTAGTAAAAGGGAGGTAGTACGGCCGTCCAGAGAAACATCATAATCACGAGCATGTTTACATATGTTGGTCGAAGGCGCAACACCCCAAGAGTTGAAGTCGCTCTTCCACCAGAATGGAAGTAACTCGGCGGCGGCAACGTCTGTGCTGCTGCTGCTGCTGCTGCTAAGCTGCTGTTGAAGAAGATCAGTCCAGTTTCGGAACGAGTTCTGGACGGGGGGAAGAAGTGCGCGGGTGTCGCCCCTCAATAGCTGCTCCATATCGCGCCATATAATTCTCCAAGAAACCAGGTCGACGACGAGGTGATGCGCGGTAAAAAGAACGGCGGTTTCACGGCTGCCGTAAAAGTAGTCGATGGCAAATACCGGTCCACGAGTGATGTTGATCGACGTCTGTCTCGTCCGTATCAGGTGTTGTATTTCTGCTGCGTCGGACGTGGTACTGTTAGGATATACCGAGAACGAGAAGGCGGATTCGTCATTTTGATTCACGATATACTGCTCCCACTTCCCGTTGCTATTCTGGCGAAAGCGTGCCCTGAGCATTGAATGTCGGGACAGCAGTTGTTTCGCCGCTGTGCGTAATACCTCGGGGGAGAGGTCTTTCTGTAAGAGCCGAAGCAGGAAACTCTGATTGAAATGGTCTAAACCTTGGGGGTGCGCATCGAAGAACATTTGCTGTATAGGAGACAAATCCCAAGCCCCGTTCGCCCATTCGGCCTTGGGCTCGAGCTCGGGATCGTCAAGTGCACCTTCACCCTCTTCCTGCAGCAACTGGCATTGAGGAGCAATCTTCTCAATCGTATAGTTGCGTAGGATGCTACTCACGGTGGCTGCTAGGCCTCTTGTGCGGCTACGAGAAACAACCTGTATAGCAGTAATAGAATCGCCGCCGAGTCGAGTAAAAGGGACATCTATAGAAATCTGATCATAGGGCACATTGAGGACATCAGACCACACCTCTGCCAAGATCGCCTCCGTCCTCATTGAGGGCACTTTTCGAAGCGCGGGTTGATGGAAGGCGAGATCCGAAGGGCGGAGACGTTGACCAACTTGTAGAAGCTGCCTCCTATCAATCTTGTCGGTGATTGTGGTAGGGATGGTATGAATGGGAATGTAAGCCGACGGGATCATGTGTGGCGGAAGCCTGCTAGCCAGCTTCTCGTTGAGGCCTCTGGTCCGAGCGGCCACAGCGTCCCTCAACAGCGCACCATGGCCGTCATCGTTGTGGCTCGGCAAGCTTACAAACGCCACCAAGACTGGGTTCGGGCTGCCTTCCGGGGAGATTACCGCCGTAGCTACGTGAACGGGAGACGACGTGTTGCCCAAAGCTTGCCGAATATTTGTTTCTACATCGGCAAGTTCAACACGTTGACCACGAATTTTAACCTGGTCATCCACACGGCCTACAAACCGGAGGCTGCCATCAGCTGTATATGACACAAGATCGCCGGTACGATACAGGCGACCATGTCGTCCAGGGTGGTGAGGGGCACCCTGCAAAAGCCATGGAGGGTCTTCGATAAACGCAGCCGCCGTTTTATCAGGGTCTCCAAGGTAGCCTTGTCCCACAAGGGGACCCTCGAGCCACAGCTCTCCAACTTGGCCGATAGCCGCAAGAGCGCCGTTGGGATCAACAACCCACGTGACAGCACCGCACCCCTTTCCTATACTTGGGTCGGCAGCTTGGTCGGGCTGGACAGAAGCCACTGTACTTGTAACGGTGCATTCGGCCGGGCCGTAAGTATTGAGGGCGGTTATGGAATCCCATCCCGTTGTATCAGGTTGTGTGAGCTTCTCTCCGCTGAAAATAATGGTTCGTAAGCCCGGCACGTCGATACTCCGGACGAGCCTTGAGACCGTTGGGGTTAGGTGGGCGTAGGTGGCGCGCAGAGCCTGAATAGAGCTCGCGATGTTTGTCTTGTCGTCCTGGCTCGGTACACAGAGACAAGCTCCGGCGGTAAAGGTATGTAGGGTGTTTCCCCAAGCTACGTCAAATGAGTAGGAGGCGAAATCGTACACACGAGAGGTATGCTGAAAACCGAGAGAGGCCTGCTGGTGCATAACAGCGCTGCTGAAATTACTGTGCGAAATACAGACCCCTTTCGGGACTCCGGTACTCCCAGAAGTAAAAACGACGTAAAGAATATCGCTAGGCTGGACGGTTTGAACCTTCTGCCAGCTTAGCACATCAACCGGATGCTGCCCTAATATCACGTCGGGAATTACTATTGTGCAATTGTGGTTCAGCCCACTGGTCTCTGCGAGCCTGCGAGAGAGTCCCTCGTTGGCTACAGATGATAAAACCAGACAGTGGTTGGGATTCGAATTAGCTTGTGCCTGCTGCACAATAGCACGCAGCCGTGCCTCAGGATACGTACAATCCATGGCAACAGAGGCGGCGCCAGCCTTCATTACCCCTAGTATGGCCACTGATGTCCACATAGACTTTTCAAGACACAAGGGCACAATGACCCCAGGGCCAATTCTAGCGTCGAGAGAGGTAAGATAATAGGCCAGTCGCGTAGATAAGTCATCGAGCTCTCGGTAACTTAGTTCACCATCCCATGCACAAACAGCAGGAGCGTTAGGTTGCTTTCTAACCACCTCTGCAAAAAGTTCGTGTACTAGAACGCTCTGAGTCAGTCATCGCTACTTTGAGTGTGGTTTATGAGGGTTTTAGACACTGTCTTGACCTGAAAGGAAAATTTTGTGCTCTAAAAGTCGCCAAAACGAGAGAAATACGACCCCGAGGATTACTCACTACAAGCGTCGTGGACGTCCGGAACATTGCTATTCCAGGACCAAATATCAGCTAGATCTTGCTCACTGATTATGCCAATATCCCAGATTTTCTTATCGGGGCTGGCATGGCACAGCTGTCGTATAACAGCCTCGAACTGGCAGAGTATTCTATGCACCTGTGCACTTTCCAAAACAGTAGAATCGAACCGAACCTCCACGTGTACAGAACTGGGCTGAACTTGGCAAACGACGTGCAATGGAACACCGCCGTGGAGGGGCATCTGGGTACTACGGACATCATCGTTGTAATCTGCTAATGGATGTAATACCTGCAGTACAGTTCGGAACGCACAGGCTCGGCCGCCCTCCTCCCCCAATAGTTGATGTATCCACCGAGGGCTGATATGGCGAAACCTCTCTATTTCCTCGTGAATGACGGCGACGTCCTGGAAAAGCTTGGAAACGCATGCGCCCTTCGACAAGGTGACACGGGCGGGCAATGCATTCAACGGGGTTGTTGCCTTGGGTGCCGGAACAGTGGTCCCAAAAGTGGTCTCTTCTACGTTTGAGTAATTAGCGAGCAACAGAGCCCACGAACTCCATATCAGAACGGCTGCTGGGAATGTGTTCTCTATCATGTCGATGTTGTATATATCATATTCTGTCGTGTGGTCCGGTTCGGCCTGCTCCGTATTATTACGATGGGGCAAATCTGGATATTGCATGATTACCCCAACCCCTTCGAGCCTATTCCTCCAGACGGCCTCCGCTTGGCCTTCACTGGCACCAACTTGGTAACGGAAAAAAGCTTCGTAAAGAGATTCATCCTGATGACGATCGGCCCCAAGATTAACCAAGTGCGCAATGGCCAGCTCAAATGTCTCAACGGCCTCGCGCACCAGTGACGGACGAACGCGATCGACGCGGTACGTAAGGTATATCTCTGTCTTCGACTCGTCTAAGTCGGCGCTGAGACTTATGGCAAACTAGGTGGGCGTTAGAACTGCCGATCTGGACTGACGTTGACGGGGTGTGAAAATGACGACCTACATCATTTGGATCTTCATCAAATGTACCTTCAAACCGGATGGCCATGCTGTCGTCTTCACGTGTCTGAAACTCCTGCCGAACTGTGATAGACGTATCGAAAAGCAGTTGGCCGTTTAGACCAAGGCCCTGCTGTATTTGTGCCAGCGAGACGTGCTGGAACTCGAGATGGTTGATGATGTGTTGTGCAGTCGCTTCCAAGACCGAAGAGGCGGGCATGGTTACGTCGACACGGCTAACAAGCAGATTAGTTAATGGCCCAACCAGATCCTCTACTCCGTCAATGTCACGCCCAGATGCGAGATAGCCAAAGCATACGTCCCGCATGCCGGTAATACGTGCTAATACTAGTGCCCATGCTACATGGATGACGGTCGCCCGTGTGAGGCTCCGGGACTGGCAGAATGTCAAAAGCCCGTAGGTAGCGGAAGGGGCGATGGCAATGGTTACGTTTTGCACTGGGGCCCCGTCGCGCTTGTGAACGAGCAGCATAGCGTCCGATATAGTGCATGGTGCTATGCCGGCCAGGTAGTGTTTCCAGTGACCCTGTTTGGCGGTTGATGTTACCGGCTGTACAATCTGTCTAACGATGTGACGGAATTGGGGGGCGGTCTCTTTTATTTGGTCGTGGTTATAGAACCTGGAGACGTCGGCGAGGAGAATAGGCATAGACATAGCATCAATAAGAGCATGGTGAATGTCGAGGCGGCACGCCACCTCGCCACTCAAGCCATAGCTGACGGTAACTTGGTATGGAGGCTGCGTCTCGGCGAATTCCGGACTTTCCATACTCTCTAAGAACTGGGTCGGCTGTTCCGCACCAGAGGCGAGAGAGCAAATTCTGACAGGGGAATGCCGGAGCTGTACCTGGACGAAGTTTCGGTCCCCTCCCGTCTCCAGAAAGAGAGTGGAAAAGATGGAGTGCCGAGCAATGGCGCGTCTCCATGCCGACTCTAGCTTCTCGACAACGACGGATACCGTAGGGGCTGTACATTTCCAGATCTGCACAATATGGTACGTTGCCGTCCCTTTAGCAATGCTGAGGAGAATACCGTCCTGCAGGGGTGTACAGGGGAAGACGTCAAGGACGTTGTTTGCACAGATGCCTGTTCGTTCAAGCAGTTGCTGTATAATAGGGGACGGGTCCCAGGCGTCGTCTACTACGGCTTCCGGCTTGTAATCATTTATTATCAAGTCCTTATCGAGTAGCTGACAAGCAGGCGCGATCTTTTGGATTGTTTGATGACGAAGGATGTTGTTTACGGTCACCTTGAGACCTTGTCTGCGGCTTCGAGAGACAACGTGCAGAGCAGAGATAGAATCGCCCCCAAGTCTGGTAAATGGAGCCGATACAGAGACGCGATTATAGGCGATGTTCAAGACTTCAGCCCAAACTTGTGCTAATATTACTTCTATCTCGTTAGTGGGAGCGTTCGGGATGTCCTCCAAAGTGCTGCTTATCGACTCGGCAAGGTCTACGGTCTGGCCAATCTGGCGCAGCTTCTTCCTGTCCGTCTTAGAAGTTCCAGTAGTAGGAATGGTATCAATAGGAATATATATCGTGGGAATCATGTGTAATGGAAGACTGATGGCTAACGTATCGCTAAGGTCTTTGGTTAGGTCAGCCACAGCCTCCCTTGTGTTGTCGCCGTATCCAGGCAGGCTGATGAACGCGGCTAGGACCGGGCTCGGACTACCCCGTGGAGAGATCACGTCTACGATCACCTGGGCAGCTACACTACCCAAGGCTTGCTTGATATGTGTTTCGACCTCACCCAATTCGACGCGCTGACCACGGACCTTGACTTGATTATCCTTGCGGCCTACGAATCGGAGGGTGCCGTCGGTGTTGTACGATACAAGATCGCCGGTACGGTATAGGCGACCACGACGTCCACCCTCCAAAAGCCACAGGGGATCTTGGATAAACGCAGCCGCCGTCCTATCGACATCGCCAAGATAGCCCTGGCCAACCAGGGGGCCTTCAAGCCATAGTTCTCCAACTTGGCCGACAGCCACAAGCGCGCCGCCATCGGGATGGACAACCCAAGTAACCGCTCCGCATCCTTTTCCTATGTTGTTTGCTTGTTGCCCATGTAAAGAATACTGCCCAAAGGTGCTTTCAATCGTGCATTCCGCCGGTCCATAGGCGTTGTGGATAACCTGGACTGATGCCCACCGTTGTGGATCGGCTTTGGACACTTGCTCTCCTACCAGACGGAGTGTCTGAATGCCAGCGAGATCCTCGGCGCGAATGAGCTGCTCAACGGTTGGCGTTAGAGTGAGGAAGTTGGCTTGGTAAGATCGCATTGCGCGACTGATATCGCTGCGCCTCTCTTCGTCACTCGGGATACAAACACATGCCCCTATGGCGAGGGAATGCAGGAGGTCACTCCATGCGGCGTCGAATGCGTACGAGGAATAGTTCAAAACACGCGACTGTGGGACCAGGCCACGCTGAGTAGCCTGGTGGTGGATAGCACTGCTAAAATTTCTATGGTTGATGACCACACCCTTTGGGGTACCAGTACTGCCAGAGGTGAAGACGACGTAGACCACGTCGTTAGGCTGAGCAGAAATTGGATGCCAGCGTAACATGTCCACTGGGTGCCGCACAAGAACTTCTGGAACTCCTATAGCACAGGGGTTGGCTGGTTGAGTGTCGGCAAGAATATCGGACAATCTTTCGTGGGCCGGTCGGGTATTGGTGAGAGCACAACATAGTCCTTCGTTGGCTACTGACGATAGGACCAGACGTCGTTTCGAATGAGCATGGGCCTGGTGGATGATGTTTCGCAAACGTGCCTCTGGATAGGTTGAGTCCATAGCTACTGAGGCAGCACCAGCCTTCATCACCCCTAGCATAGCTACCGGAGCCCATACGGACTTCTCAAAACAAAGTGGGACGAGGTCGCCAGGCCCAACGCCGAAAGATGCATTCAAATGGCGGGCCAGGGTTGTAGATAAGTCAGAAAGCTGCTGGTACGTTAAATTTCCGTCCCAGGCGCAAATAGCGGGACGGCCAGGCTGTTTTTTGACCGTTTCGGCGATGATGTCGTGTACGCAAGCCTCAACAGCTTCCGGAACGGTGGCATTCCAGGACCAAATATCAACGAGATCTTGTTTGCTAGTAGTACTGATATCGGATATCCTTGTGCCCTCGTTCGCATTGCATAACTGCCTAATGACAACTTCCAGCCGCTCCGCCAGCCGTTCTATGTCTTTGGCTTCCTGGACTCCGCCATCGAAGCTTAGCGTCAAGTCTAATCCTTTGCTGTTGAGCTGACAAACGATTGTGAGGGCGTAGGTATTGAACTGGTCAAAAATTGTACTGGGTGTCCTTAGCTTCTCATCTAGGGGAGTAAAAAGCCCCCGAATATCTTTGGTACCGGACATGCTGGACTTCCCGTCTAGAACAGCAGGAAGCCCCCGACTATCTTCTATGCTAGTTTTCGGCTGTACAACAAGGAGAGTTTGAAAGGCAGAGCTTTGTGATTCTATGTCACCAAGACGTGCGATACGGGATAGGCCGAACTGCTCGTACGGTAACATGTTGAATGATTGGAATTGGACTTGTAATAGTAGCTCGCTTATCAACATGTTCTTTTCATCGAGTCGGATACGTACCGGGACCGTGGCAATAGTCGGCCCAGCGATGCGGTCAATTCCCGGTACAGGAGCCAGGCGTCCAGTCACAACCGCACCAAAGACAACATCGGTTGTGTTGGAATAACGGGATTGAAGAAGAGCCCAAGAGGCACGGAGAATATTGGACGCCGTGATTCCGTTCCTAGGCCACTGTAGATCGGAAATAGCATATTGCAGAGTCTTATTAGCACGCGGCTGATACCCAAGCTTAGGTAAGGTTGGGAATGGTATAGCCTCACAGCCCTTAAGCTGAGCTTTCCAGTAGTTAGCCATAGCAGACTGGTCAAGCGAGGAAAGATATTGAACAAAAGCTTTGAACGGGACCGGCGCCTGATGAGTTTCCCCATAGGCCTCCCTATACACCTCCCCAGCGGTCTTCCTATCAGTCTCCCCATTGTAGTACTGCTCTACATCGTGCATAAGCAGGGCCGTTGTCCAGTCGTCAAAGATAGCGTGATGAATAGTCCATACAAAGTACCGAGCATCAATTTCCTTGTCAATAATAAGGGCGGCATGGGAGAGGGGGGAGCCCAGTCCTACGTTATAAAAGTGGTCCTCAGCAGCAAGATAGTTTGATAGGCTAGAGCTGTGAGTAAGGATAGCTGGGTTAGTTTTGACTACCACCTGGACTAGGCCACAACCTGGCAGGTCGATAATACGAGTCCGAAGAATATCGTGAGCTAAATCCATCTGCTGCCAGGAAAATTGAAGGCGCCGCAAATCTACGCTAGCTCGTAGCTGGAAGATATTGCGGGAAATATAGTCGCCAGGCCGTTTGGCACTTAAAGCTAACAAGCCTTCCTGGAGCGGAGTGCAGGGGAAAACATCTATGATTTGATCGTTTGCAATTTCTAAATTAAAGGCTGCCCGAGTACGGATAGCATGTTCCGTAATATTACCCCCCAGGAGAGAAAAAGGGGTGATAGCTTGAATAGGGGTAACATCTGTACTGAGAGCCTGCGCCAAATCCTCTAAATGAGGATGACGGAAGATATCAGCAACGGAAAGGTTCCGACGACGGGCTATTGCAACTAGCCGTATAGCAGCAATTGAATCTCCGCCGACATGGAAAAAGTTATCATTACTGGAGATAGTATTCGGATCAACGTCTAGCACTGCGGCCCAGCACTGCTGCAGCCAACGTTCTGCCTCTGTGGCCGGTTGGCGGCGGCTCTGGGGCCGAAACAGGGTTGAAGCAACGAGCTCCTCATAAGTCATGCCCATGACCAAGTCCCGCAGACGGCGGCGGTTCGTCTTGCCCGTCCCCGTTACAGGGATCTTATCTATAGGAAGATAGAAGGCAGGGATCATGTGTGAGGGTAGGTTGCGTTGGAGCTCCTCATGAATACGCGTTGGGAGCCAGCTCACCGCCACAGCAATCTCTGCGCTGCTCATTCTATTCGCGATTTCGCCAATAGCCAGGAAGACAACGAGCAACGCTGCAGAGCTGCCTGTGGTGGGCCGTGCTATTTCTGCAACGACGCCGACCTCGGTAGCGATATGATTATCGACCTCGGAGGAACGAGAAGTGAGACAGCACCGTACGTGATGCTCGACGTCACCAAGCTCCACACGCTGGCCGTTGATTTTGACCTGTTCGTCCTTCCGACCTATGAACTGAAGGGAACCGTTGGGGTTGTAGAATACAATAT
The DNA here is from genome assembly GCA_022495065.1 of Xylaria telfairii. Taxonomy (NCBI): domain Eukaryota; kingdom Fungi; phylum Ascomycota; class Sordariomycetes; order Xylariales; family Xylariaceae; genus Xylaria; species Xylaria telfairii. The sequence continues at coordinate 59,158 of MU383858.1, forward strand.
CCCCAGTGCGATACAGGCGGCCACGACGTCCAGGGTAGTTTGAGCTGCCTTTAAGTAGCCATGGGGGGTCATTAATAAACGAAGCCGCCGTCTTAATCGAATCACCGAGATAGCCCTGGCCAACAAGAGGACCCTCAAGCCACAGTTCTCCCGGCTGACCGATAGCCGCAAGGGCGTCACCAGTAGGATGAACCACCCAAGTAATAGTTCCGTATCCTTTGCCTATGCTTGGACCCTCCACCTTCCCGAGTCCAGTTTCCCCAGGTTCAGCTAGCCCTAGTTCGACTAGTCCTCGTTCAATGAATGCTATGGTATTTGTAACTGTGCATTCAGCGGGGCCGTATGTATTGCATACAGTGGTACCGCCACTCCAGGGCGCTACATCTGAACGGGTGAGCTTCTCCCCGATAAACATGACCCTTCGCAGTCCAGGGGCGCTTTTGGGGTCGAGCAGCCGACTAACTGTGGGTGTCAGGTGTGCATACGTAGCCCCGAACGTGCGAATAGCAGTGGTGATGCTAGCTTGCCGATCGTTGTTGTTAGGAACGCATAGACAGCCACCGGAGACCAAGGTATGCAGTATATTGGACCAGGCGACATCGAACGCATACGACGAGAAATCAAATACACGGTGCTGCTGTTCTCTAAAGCCAAGGGCAACCTGTTGGTGGGCGATGGCGCTGCTAAAGTTGGAATGAGATATCAGGACACCTTTCGGGGTGCCGGTGCTGCCGGACGTGAAGACAACATAGAGGGTGTCGCTAGGTCTGACGGTGGCCAATGGTCCGCTCAGTGCATTGTGCCGTCGCACGAGAACCTCTGGAACCACAATAGCACAATCATTTCCCGGCCCAACAGTAAGTACTCGGGAGAGTTTTTCGTTGGCCACGGACGACAAGACTACGCGTTTATTCGAATAAGCGTGGGACTGTCGAACAATGGCCTTGAGCCGTGCCTCTGGATAGGTTGTATCTAGTGCAACAGAGGCAGCCCTAGATTTCATCACCCCTAGCATAGCTACCGACGTCCACATAGATTTTTCAAAACACAGGGGCACGATGTCTCCAGCGCCAACCCCGAGGGAGGTGAGGTGGTAGGACAGTGTCGTCGACAAGCGATCAAGCTCTTGATAGGTCATATCCCCATCCCAAGCGCAGATTGCTAGGGCGTTAGGGTGTTTGCGGACCGTTTCGGCAATAAGATGGTGAACGCAAGCTTCGACGGTCTCCGGGAGACTGTGGTTCCAAGCCCAGATAGCCCGGAGATCGTCTTCGCCTGCAACGGCGACGTCGTTGGCCCCCCCTTCCTCCCAGTCCGTCTTGGAAATCGAAAGATCCATCTTTCCCTACTGTTCATGGGGAGATAGGTCAGAGAGAGAAGCAATAGTAGTTGAGGGAAAGTAGGGAAAGGGAAACAGGCTGGGGCCCTTACGTCGTGGCCCGAGTTGGCAGTTTAGGCAGCTTCTTGTATTGGTACACTTCCTGGGTATGGTATTCAGTATTCACGCACCCACGGCCGATCGATTCATTGACATGGACACAAGACAGAGACGTGATGCCGGGTTTACCATACAACCAGGTTCTTTCTCACCGGAGAGCCGAGAGTATCTGGCTCGGCTAAGATGCAAGACTCAAGGCTTGAGTCTCAAGCCACTGCCGGCCGATGGCTTAGAATCCGGTCTCGTCAGTTAGACAGGTCATTAAAATGCCAACGCTCGCCCTCATGTAAAGCCTCATGCAGTGCCTACCTCATGCAGTGGCACCGAAGCCGGGAAGAGCCGAAGCCTCCGGTCGAGTCTCCGGTCATACCAAACCATCGCCCCGACTAGCGAACATCAAAGGCGTTCGGGCCTGACCTGCAACCACTTACATAGCAACCATTTCTGTAGCCCCGTTCCAGAGGCGTGGCTGGAAGATGGGCGAATAGGCTCTGCAGCGGCGCAAGCCATACAAATACAGCCAGAGGGGGCTTATAACGCACGCCGGATGGTCGGCCGGCGCATGAATATACATATTCGACGAGTCAAAGAGCTGTGGCGTATGGCTACCTAGGTCGAGGTAGCTTCGTGATCAACCACCTAAGCAAGTTTGTTTCACAGCCATAAATTTCCACCCCAGGTAGGGCGAAGGTCGCACGGTGGCGACGATATAATATTTCGCGATAACTACACTATGCGCAACTGCGATCTAGAACCATTCATCGGACTCGCTCACCGCATTTTCTCCCGAAATTTATCTCTACAGCCGACCGAGACATGCCGGTTGCTATTATCGTGATAGATGGATTGCCCAATCCCCGACTGGAGACTTATCAGTTGATATTCTCAAGGAAATCAATCGTCTGTATTGTAGTGGGTTGTATACTAGATGGATAGTTCTAGGCGTACCGTGTACTTAGTACTGCTAAGAGCCCCTGTAGGCAGGGCCATACGTACATTATCCGACAAAACTATTTTTCCCCCAAAAATCAGATTTCGCCCCACCAAATCTAGCAGGTTAAAGACCTAAGTAGGTTAAATAAGTTAAGTAGGTTATGTAACCAGGTTAAACAAGTTAAATTAGCTAAATAAGTTAAATAATTTAAATATGTTAAATATGTTAAATAAGTTAAATTAAATCTATAAAACTTGATTATTGCATACTAAGGATAATATTATAAAAAGCAGTAGATAAAACGGCTAATATGACGACCCATCGATTTCAAAAGTAGATATCGTGTTGGATCGATTGTCTGTGAGGATCTCGAAGCCATTACGGTCCAGTCTGTACGGGAACCTGAGCAAACTGGGATGAGCGGGGGTTGATATACGATACAAGACGCAACCCACCTCCCGCCTCTACCGAGCACCCAATATATGTATGTAGCCCGGAGCAGGCACTCAGTGCATTACGAGAGCTGGAATTATCAGCTATATATTCAAAAACCAGAATATAATGAATAAGACAAAAACATTGAAGCAAAACACGTTACTTACAATAGGGTGTAGAGAGCGTCCCTGTAATTCTCAATCCGGACCAGATTCTGTTTTTCGAGCGCAGAGATTATTGCTTCCTCATTCTTCCCGTAGTGCCGAACTGGTAGATAAGCCTTCACCTTCGGAGCCGAACTTCCCACTTTGAACTCTACATTGTAGAGAATACCAGCTGTTCGATGATCACTGACCGGTAGTTGAACACTGTCCGCCGTCATGCTTTGACTGTAGTCCAGGAGTGAACGGTATAGTTCTCGAAGATGATTCAAGCCCTCGTCCATCCCAGGCAGAGTAACACGGCTACCCAAAGTCATAGTGTGCTTCACCGACTCGAAACTAGTATTTCGGATCCGGAAATATATCTTGAATCGACATTCCGCGAGGTCCACTAAGTCTATAGCCACCATTTCGATCTCCATGATGGCCGAGTTCGCTGGGTCATGAACATAGTCTCGGATGATCTCGAATGCCTGTAGATTCTCCTGTATGATGTTCGGTATGGTCTGGATTGCGTCTAAAATCAGATCGAAAGTACCCCGCCCAGCCTGTTGTGCCCTAAAGCATGGAAATAAGTACGCCTTGCTCATGATCCCGTTTTCGCCCAAGTCAAAAGCGTAAAATTCCTTCGATGAGTGACCCCCAATGAGCCCAGTAGCTCCTAGGGTGTCAATGAGGTGCTGCCTGAAGTGGGCTAGTAGCATCGTATTTGTAGAGGGCAGCAGACAACTCAATGTTTCCAGTAGCTGGGAAGCGGCGTACATGTTTTCTGGATCATGTAGCGTGCCCGCATGAGCCCCTACAGGTTCAATCGAAAACCGGATCTTGGGCGGTTTGCCTCCCTTTGGCCAGTCCCAGCTTAGTTCGATGGGATTGTAGTCGTCTGTCATGAAACTTTTCCATTGTGGTGTTCCAGACTCAAAGGTACCCCCTAGACTAGGCACAATTGCTCGGAAGAACCTCAATAGTCGCCGTTGTGATTGAGTCGAATATCCTGCCTTATGGAGTAGAATAGCCAGCGCATGTCCCGATGATCTCCACCACGACATGCCATGATGGTCTAGAGGGGGATCATCTTCGAAGTCTACCGTTTGAAATACTAATGTTTTCGTCCAGGAAGACTCGGGCACCACACTGATCTGGTTCTGATCATCCATTGTGTGTTATTCGTAGGCAAGCGGAAACGGGTAATACAATATTTTGAGTGTTGGTTTAGATTTGTGCAGACAAGCTATCACAAATGGAGGTACTTTATGAGCTATCGACACCTAAACGTAGCAGATAGTACGAAGTGCCCAAACGTACGGTGTATATTGAACTAGGCTTCCATCAATATAATAGTCCACGCCATTTGCTTTGCAATATTGATGCACGCTGTCTCTATCACGGAACTAATTAACTGCAGCTGCAGCCCTAACCACACCGCTACCAAAAAGATAGAACATTACTTGATCGGGGTATTACCGAACGTCTGCAGTGGGCTCAGTACGAGGTGCCACGGGGACCGATCATGACAATCTCGCTCGTTTATGACCGGTCAGAGGATTCCCGAATGTCTTCAATTTCTTCCCACAGCCCCTCCCACCACAAATTCCACACCGGTTGTCTTGCCGCAATACAGATAATTAAAGCCCTCCGAAAGTCTCTTCAATGTTACATGTCTAAACCCAACTCGGAAATATGTTTCATTGTATTCTATTCTTGACATTGTCTCCGTTGTCTCTGGCTGTTCCCTGGCTTACTTAGTGTCAGGTCTTTGCATCTAACCATCTTTTTCCCCACCGACCTCTGCGTGACGAGACCAAGTTTTTTCAAATGGTCATTACGTAGAATAACATCGTGGTTCAAGAGCGAGGATTAGGGTAGCCTAGGTTTCTATTCATGTGACAAGAATGTTTAATAAACATCTAATCTTTCGGCTATTGCTTTCTGTCCTTCATTGTTGAGCAAATTTCGAGCCTATGAATGACCTTGGACATTCTTTGGCACGTACGGGCTCTCTAAATAAGCCTCTTCCTCTTTCGTCAATTCCAGTTTTCGGGCGCCCAGCACCTCTTCCATCCGTGAGATGCTATTGATACCAACGACTACCGAGGTAACTCGTTTATTCAGCCACGCAAGCGCAACTTGACACATCGCAACACCATGCTCGTTTGCTAGCTGTTGAACACGCGATATAATCTCCTTATCCGCGACCGTTGACCCGTTTCCAAATCGTGAGCCATCTACGGATCGTATTGTTTGCCCTGATAAATTGATCGGTCGAGCTAGGTAGCCCTCAGCGAGAGGCGCCCACTGTAGAAATTGATCAGAGTCTGCGGGATATTCAATGTCTTCAAAGGAGAGAAAAGTACCGATAATATACCAACACCAGTCTGCCTACAGTACCGTATCACTTCCCGTTCCTCCTCGCGATAGATAAGATTGTAATGACATTGCATTGCCACAAACTGCGTCCATCCATTTCGTTCTGCTGTAGATTGGGCAATGGCTAACTGGAATGCCCACATCGACGATGCAGCAAGATATAGTACCTTCCCACTGGTAACAAGGTCGTGAAGTGTGCGCATCGTCTCTTCAATTGGTGTATCGGGGTCCCACCGATGTATATGTAGTACGTCAATGTAATGCGTCTGAAGCCGCTTGAGCGATCGCTCAACCGCATTCAAGATAGCCTTTCTGGAGAGCCCTGTGCTTATTATTAGCTTTGCTTCAAGCAAAATAACCTGGCTCACCTATTTACCGTATTGGTTCACGTAGTCTTTGCTCCCTTTGACTGCCTCGTCTAAAAATGCAACAAAGTCGCTCGACGCACCGCATTCCGCATCCGCCACGATTCTCCCAACCTTCGTCATCAGGACCAGCTTCTCCCTCGGGATGTTGTATTTCTTGATAGTTCGGCCTATTATCGACTCTGTTTCGCCGTTGCTATAGGCATCGGCCGTGTCTGCCTATCAGGTAAGTTTACACTATCTCTACTGAGCCGGTACTGTGGTACTAACCCCATGTATTGATACCTTTACGATACGCAACATGGAGGATTTCGGCAGCCTTATTGCCATGTGTCAGCTCAAGATGAATCATTGATACCGAACGCTTGGGACCTCACTTCCTCTTCCTCCATAACCCATTTCATCCACCTTTTGTCGCCGATGCCCAGAGTCCCGAGAACCGGATTAGAAATACGCAGGCCACTGGATCCGACGCTTGTATACTCAGCCTCGGTAGACAATATAGAATTAGCAAGCTGCGCAGGTATCCGCTTTGACTCGAAGGCCGAGGTGGTTTGACCAAGATCTGACGGAGAATTGCATTTCAGAGCCTCAGGCGCATAAACTACAGGTTCCGATGGGACGGAGCCTGAAGTAGAATGGTTGCTACTCTGACTCATAGGAAGACTGCTACGGGTCTGAGACAGACCAAATAAATACGACATTCGATTTTTAACTTCTCGCGCTCGGGCGTCCTAACATGAACGAAAACTACTACAAAGCAGCATAGCTGGCTTTATGAGGATACACAATGCATGGGACTGTGCCATACCAGCTTCCAGGGGCGGGACATGCCCGTGGAATCTGGATACTTCGGCGGCGCCAGGTGGAAAACGCCCCTGCCCGCCGGATCGGAGTGCATTTCGTCAGATATGTACATTCATAACAGCTGCATAGATAGATAATTGGTGTGCGCCGGTCAATCTTTCGGCGTCCGCTTCACCGCTGCTTAGATACCAGCCACCTCCGGTCCTGTCGGGTCACTCGCACTGGACAGGAGTTTCCCCACCCTTGCGATATGTATCCTCCTTGTACTGTGCTTTTCGTAATTGGTTTATGTAGGGTCTTTTCTGCTTTCGGTACATATGTACTGTGGTTTGTAACACTATCGAGACGAGAATGTCTCGAAACGAAAATGCAGCTCTGAACCCACTCGACACGACACTATCAAAAGATAGAACGTTGTCAAGTCGGACGCTTGACCGTCTGCACCCACTCCTATGGGACTGTAACAAAGAAGCGGCAGAAGATCCACTGAAGGCAAGGGCTCCCCCATTGCACTCACTTCACGCACCTATACTAGATGTTGGTCGATCATCAACTCCATTACCATCACGGCTTCAAAGCCCATACCTACTCGTCACCCAGCCGACGCAAGACCGGTTTGACATAATAGTTTTGCCGCTACGTGGTCAAAACGAACACGCAACATTATGGTACCTATGATGTGGTTCACTGCCGCGCTGCCGTCGGTGGGGGCCTTTATCTTAGGATGCGGCAGTATCCTACTGTTTGTGATCGCCTATCAGTTTCTCTTTACAATTCGATATCCCGCCAATTTGCCTCTCATTAATGAACCACCTGGCAAGAAGAGTTTCGGCTTGAAAACACGGTGGCGGTATTACAAAGACTGTAAGAACATGTACTTAGAGGCCTATAAGAAGGTATGTCACTCCCATCAGGTTGATGAGATAGTCCTCATATTCTTCAACATCGTTAAGAAAGCTCACTCCTGATTTGTAGTACACTAAGAATGGCAGATCCGTGCTCGTACCGGGCCTAGGAGCACGGGACGATATAATATTGCCCCAGAACCAACTTAAATGGGTATTAAGTCGACCCGAAAGTGCCCTGAGCCACATGGAATCGGTTCTTGAGCTGAACCAAACCATTTACAGCTTGGGCCACAATAGATACTTCACCGATGGGTGGCATATGGACGTTTTCCGATCACAGATTGATAGAAACTTGGAGAGCTTTTGTCCTACTCTGAACGATGAGATTTCGGCGGCCATCACGACGCACTTTGGCGCCGACACAATGAATTGGAAGGAAATCGACCTATTAACGGTCACTCAACAAATCGTAGGCCAAGTGGCAAGTCGTCTCACTGTTGGCCTTCCCTTGTGTGAGTCATTCGCTTGAAGAGGTGCGTTGCGTATCCGAGATAATGTATCTGAACGATGAGATAGGCCGTGATACTGTATACATCAATGAGAGCTTCCGTGTCATCAACCGATTGATAGTTACCGCTGCTATCGCCGGTGGTTGCCCCCGCTTTCTACGACCACTAGTTGCGAGGCTGTCATCTATTGGGCTTAACGGTACTATTGCCAAGTTCAAGAAGTCATTACACAAGACGTACAAAATGAGAGTAGATATGATTGAGGATCCGAACTATTCCGGGCCCGAACCTCATGACCACTTACAAATGATGTTACGGTTCGCCCAGAAACAGAGACCTGAAGAGTTTTGTGACTTCGACGCAATAGCAAAACGTGTCATTATGACCAACGTGAGTCTTTTCCCAAGTATTAGCACTCAAGGTTAGATTCGGATATTTCACTAATTGGCAATTAGTCTGCATCGCTGCACCCAATCTCGATCTTAGTAACGAACCTCCTCCTAAATATTGTCGGCTCGGACAAGGAGTTCAATACTATTGAAATCCTGCGTGAAGAAGTGACGCGAATCACAAGCCACAACACACACTGGACGAAGAAGTTTCAGTCGATGGTGCACGCCGACAGCGCAGCACGCGAGACGATGCGTCTGCACTCGGCCGGCAACCGCTTCGTACTACGAAAAGTGATGAAAGACGGACTGATGACCGAGGATGGCGTCGTGCTACCCAAGGGGTCAACAATCTCATTCCTCGCCTTCCCACTACAAGTCGATAGCGACAACTTTGAAGACGCTCGAAAGTACGATCCCTTCCGATATTCACGCGCTCGCGAGACGGCTACCCGTTCCGAGACGGGTAAGCCAGGTATCAACCACTTAACCTTCGTGTCAACGTCTCCAGATCATCTAGCATTTAGCCACGGCCGACATGCCTGCCCTGGTCGCTTTCTGGTCGACTTCATAGTCAAGATGATAATAGCTTACATTATTACGAAATACGATATAGTGTTCGCCGAGCGGCTTCAAGGGAAACGACCCTCCAACGTCTGGATTGCGGAGAGCAATGTCCCCCCAGGTGGCGTTACGCTCCAGCTAAGGCGGCGCTCGGATGTGGAGGTACATTAGGACATTGTCCGCCAATTCTTTTTGTCACAAGGCATAGGAACAAAGAGACTTTTGTATATGTATCTAGGATAGCCTCACGTAGCCTTGAGACCCCTGTGCAACAACAAGAGTCTATTGCCTACCGTATACTGGACCCGGGTTCGTGACACCTTTTTTTTTTTTAGAATTTACTTTTTGTACGAGCCACTTTCCTATTTAGGTAGTAATGTCACGCACATTGTACACTATATAGTACTGTACAGCACTATACAGAACTGTATACAGTACTGTAAATATATATTGTTAGTTAGTTAAGGTACATATAAGTGTAATTGTTGATGTTGGCTCTCTGGAATAGGTGATGGGTTATAAAAGGAATGGAGATAATACATGGCAGCCCCCGTGCGGGGTCATTATATGCACTGTTCCATCGTACATAAGTGGAAATATATAATTAGTATCTTGCATCATATTTACCTAGTACTTACGTATATAAAAGCTAAATACTTAGCAGCCACTTTGAGGCCAAAGTGCATAACATAAAAACGGGTGGTTTCTCACTCAGGTTGCCTTTTTCGTTGACAGTTAAACTAAAGCTCAACCGTTTTAGGGACCGTTTGTCTCTGCATAAATTAGGTAATGCATAAATGTACCTCCTCAGTCACCTGACTGACCACCTGCATGCTGTAGGCTGAGCCGAGCCTAATGCGAGAACTTCCACTCCAGCTAAGTAAGTCAAGGCACTCAGTCGCACTACACGCAATAGGGCGCAACAATGTCAAAACAAACCAGCAAACCCAAGAGCATTCTCAAAAACAAAGCCACGCCCACACAGCCCTCAACCGAGCAGAATGCGCCCAATCCCCGCGAGGTCGCGATTAAGCACGCGCGCATCATCCACTCGCGCCGCGAGATCGAGGACCAGATCTCCGACTCCATGATCGAGCTGTCCAAGTTCCCCGCCAGTCGCGGCGCGCCTTACGATGCCTCCAACCCCGCACCCGCCGACGCAGAGTCCTTCAAGAATCTCGTCAGACTATACCAGCCGAGCGACTATGATGATCTAATCGAGGAGCGCAACGCCAACGGACTGTGTGGGTACACCTTGTGTCCAAACCCGCGATCACGCGTCTCCGGTGGGGGCACCTTCAAGCTCGTGAACTACGGGCGCAAGGATTTCAACATTGTCTCGAGTCGGGAGCTAGAGAAGTGGTGCTCACAGAAGTGTGCCAAGCGGGCCATGTATGTCAAGGTGCAGCTGAACGAGACGGCTGCATGGGAACGCGCGGGCATCCCTTCAATACAAGTCGATTTATTTGAAGAGGAACACACTTCCGCAGTTAGCGGCACTGCCGACCATTTAGCAAAAGACGTCGAGAACATGAAGATCGAGGCGCAGAAGAAGACAGCTCAGAATACACGAGATCTAGCCCTAGAGAGAGGGGACACAGCTGAGAATGGGAAAACGCCGAAACGTTCTATCAAATTGACTATCAGAGAGAAATCGGTGAAAGCGCCAGCAGCACCATCGTTAGGCACGAATGATCATGGTCATTTGGTAACAGAAGGTTACAGGACAACTTTTGACGCGAAATCAGAGACGGTGAGCCGGATTGGTAAGGATTTGGGTGGGGAAGAAACCACCACGAATCCGTGATCTCGTAGACAAAGATAAATTTTACTAGGCATCACGAGGCGTTCAGGCTTGTCATTGGAGATACCCCCCCAAAAATAAGGTGCACCTTTGCGAGCCTGTGCAGTATACTCCGTTTGTCGCTTAAACAGCATTTCGTATCAACGGGTTCTTGTAGGTATGACTGTGGATTCTTGAAAACATCAGTCAATAGCAATTGGGCAAGAGGGTATTTGGTGACACCGTAGCCCATGCAGACATATCTTCACGCCGCTATGTGTGGAATGAAACTTGGCCATCAACCATCATCATCAGACGTCAAGTCCGAGACTCAGGGACACCATTGTTCGGAAAATCTCGTTTTGTTTTCGTAACCTAATGCGGGTACTACCATCCATTTAGACGCCGTGAAGTCATGATGAACCCAAATGTAAATCTCCCGAACCTCCGAACCTCCTTAATCATCCATTCCTGCAATGTACATTTATCGAGGGGGGCGATCACCGAATCGGCGGGGTCGTTCAGCGGTCTGCTGCTGAACAACGGGCACAACGTTGACGGGGATGGTGTCGAACTAGAAGGGGATAAGATGTTAGATAATTCTAGCGGGAAGAGTGAGGGTCTGGTACGTACACCCAAGTGCTTGAGCAAGTCCTTCGTCTCGCCGTCGACATCGAGCTGGCCGCTTTCGGTGTTCTGGGTGAAGTCGAGGGCCGATACCTCGGGAACGTACTGGTCCTTGCGTTCTCTCTCTTCTTCTTGCAGCTTGAAGGAGATACCACGGACGGGGCCACGCTGGATACGTTTCATCCTGCAAAGAGCGAGAGAAATTAGTGGCCATACGAATCATAATTACACGGGACAACCTACAGATGGGTGACATAGCCAGCAATCTTGTTTCGCAGTCTACGCGAAGAGATGATGGCAATCTCGTCACAGACGCGCTTGTTGGTATCGAAGTCCAGGGTCAGGCGAGGCTGTCGCGGTGTTAGTCCTTCACTATGTACACGACTTCACCCAAGCCGCATCGCATGAATGTAGCCTCACATAAAATCGCTCGATGATGCCCTTTGCGGACTTCTTAACTGTCTTTGTACGAACGCGACCCATCTTGGCGGTTTCCTGAGGGCGATCTGGCAATTAGATGGGCTGGCCGATGGCGTTATGGCAATGAGACCAAGAGAGATTCACAGGACGAGAAGGATGGCTAAGAATGGATAATTGTTGGACTTCAGTTATCGAGAATCCTGTGTGGGGAGTATTTTCGGTAAAATTAATTGCGGGGTCCTAGGGCAGCTTGTTATCTAGCGAATGGCAGATTCCCCACAGCTGGCAGGTGTTAGCCGGCAATTGGCAGTTTGGCACGTAGTGTTAGTTGATTGAGGGGTACCTATAGATTACGCCGTCGACTATCTAGGAATATTATGCCTCTTCTCTATACATCACTTGAAACGAGCGAATTGAATAACACAAAATATAGCTGACTATATGTGAGAAACTGCGGTATTGATTGTATTCTATTTTCTTACAAATTCAACAATACAGGTGGCCTATTCAAACCAGAGTACATCGACTCGTGCTGGAGGTTGTAATGTACACATTGGAGCGTCGAGGTACTACGACTTATCTCAACCGAGGCCATAGCTTGTCCTACTGCCATATATATGAGTCCCCCTGCGAGGAGGGTTGGGCGTTATTTCGGGAGATACTTCCGTTCCCATACCCTGCATAGAGTCCATGTATACCCCGTTTTTCATGTCGTCCTCTCCAAGCATCTCCTTCACCACTAATTCCGCGGTTGATCCATTCCCGGGGTCTAAGGGTTTGATACGAACTCTGCCACTTGAGTCAACAACAGCCGAATCGAGCTTATAGTACAGTTTTGCACCACCACGTTGCTCGAGCTCCAGGCGTGAAAGCGCACTTCCTCTTGGAGAGTTTTGCGCCCCACGCCCAAGGTTTTGTTGGTCAATGGGGCGGTCGGCTATGAAACCTGCAATTCCAATGACTGGATCGTGAACACCTGTATTAGTACTCTTAGGTTTTAAAACCCTGGCTTTGACCACAGGATGGTACTTCTGAGGTCCGTAGATAGGATGGTTGTCGATGAAGCTGGCTGTTCGCAAATATGATAACCCGGCGGAAGGATGTGTGATTGGTGGCCCATTCGCCCCATAAGGGTTCTCTTCACTGAACCGCTGGCCTCGGTTGAGCTTCATGGTAGAGATATACAGCGGATCCGTGTTCAGAGGTGCAAGGTCGAGAAAGCGGCTGACGTGTCGGAATAGAACCAGGCGATCGTAGCGCAGATCCCTCAAGTAATCGATAAACTGGGCCTCTGTAATGCTATCAGGCGTCACTTCTGGCGGCGCAGGCACTCCGTCCCGTATCGCCTGGCTGTTCTGCTCCTTTGTGAGCTCCTTAGCATGTTCTTCCTTTAGAAAAGCGCGAAATTCGGCGCGTCTAGTTCGCACATTCTTTTCCAGCCATTTGTTGAATTCGCCATCGGTCATGCCAGCAAGCCAAGGACCATTGAATTTCCATCGCTTATGCTCAATAGACTGGGCTTGCTCGGGTTCCAACGCTGTGATGTCTCCATCCTCCTCGAACACAGACTTCGAGCGACGGGCAAAGGTAGCCCTGTCGTTTTCACGCGCTGTCGGGACAGAGAGAGGCAGGTTGAGCTCCTGGAATTTCTTAAGCGTCAATGTATGATCCGATGCAGACTGAAAATCGGTGACGTGCTCGGTGGAGTCAATCTGCCGTATGCGCACGAGGGGAAACGTTTGCTTGGTAGTTGTCTTGAGGGGCAGAGGTCTCTTGAATCCCCAATCACCGTTAGCGCGAGAAGTCGCTGGTGTGGTGATAGTCAAGTAGGTTGGGAAGGGAGCTGTCGCAGTTGCGGATTGATGTTTTGTCGCAGACGAATAATCGCCTGGAGAACCAGGTATCGGGTTCGGCATTGAGAACATACGAGATGATCTGAGGAGCGCGGCCCCGGGGGACACGCTCCGGGCCGCCATTGTAGAAGTTGGGGCCGTAACCAGATGCTCAAGAGTGAACTCGAACTAGAAGCAGGCGTCTCCGAAGAGAAAGCTCGATCATGATAATTTTCGATGCAGTTGATTGATTGGGTAAGTCGAGCCACAACAAGGCGTGGCTTATCGCCGTACTTAGGCTACCTAATGTAGGTAAATCTACTGTAAGCTTACGAAGTACTCCGTAGGTAGCTTGTACCTAGCTACTGTATGTAGGTACCTATTAAAACGTACCGGGGACCGATGTCTGCACCGCCACACCTCCTCTAAGCCGCTCCTGTCCCAGCGCACCTACATTAACTGGAGGCAGGCACACGCCTACCACATTAGGTAGATTAGTACGTGTAGGAAGTGCCCAAACCAAACGGCCATCCAATTGAAAGTTGAGTATGCCACACACCACACACCGTTCTTTCTCCAGTACAGTATGGCCGCCCCAGGTGATCTGCTATGCACTCTCCGTGGGGATTATGGGGATTATGTGGATGGGGGGATGGGGGGATGGGGGAATGGGAAACCATTCTGTTTCAGCCGAATCTTCAACGCGACAACCAGCCTTCTTCAACCAATATCCCGACTTCCCATCGCTCCGTTATAATTCCTCGGCCATAGTCCTCACCATTACGTACAGAGCGCATAATGGAGACAATTGACCCTGCCACGGGCCAGCCTTTGCCGTCAGACGCCATTCAGCGTGTGTTATTCATCGTCGGGACTGTCCATGTCTACAATATCCCCCCCATGGCGCCGGGTAGGGGCCACGTCGCGGCCACGGTGAGTACCTACTGATTTAGATTCTAGCCATCTTCACGTCGGCTGTGCTATGTGGAGTGTTATCTGCTTCGTATGGCCTTTCGCATTCCTATTAGGAAAGGCTCGATATCCCTCTCTGCCACGGGACACGGGAGATCACTGAAGCAGGCCGTAATGACTAACTCACTACGCACAGTGGACCGCCGAGGGAAACCAGCGGCAGATCTTCACTGCGCGGCTCCGAATACTCGAGACGGCCATCCCAGAGGCCTCTGGCGAGGAGAAGGTAAAGGCAGACATCGTATTGGAAGACCAGCGCAATGGCCAATTATTTGCCGCAGCGCCGTACACGGCGGCAGCAGTCGTTGAGCCTGCCTCTGATAGTTCGAGGTTTTTTGCTCTGCGCGTCCAAGATGAGGCAGGCAGGAAAGCGACACTAGGCATCGGCTTTGAAGAGAGAAGTGACGCATTCGACTTCGGAGTGTCTCTACAGGAAGCTCAGAAGACGCTCGGCTGGGCGCAGGGCGGTCCACTAGGCAAGAAGCCCACAGTGGAGAGAAAGGATAGTGGAGAGAAGCGCGACCTCAGCCTCAAAGAGGGGGAGACGATTACAGTCAATCTGCCTGCAAGATTTGGCAGGCGCAAACCGCAAGTTGCAGAAGAAGCATCTGGCGCCAGCCTCTCGTCCTTCTCATTAAGCCCACCTCCGTATACGTCGTCTAAAGGGGGGGGCATACTTCCCCCGCCGCCACCGGCGCCGCCAACAAGCTCAAGGGCTAAGCGGCTATCCGCAGCGAATTTAGGCTTTGACGATGGGAAATTTGGCGAATTCGCCTGACGCCATCCGTGCTGGATCACCTTTCTGTCCTCGAATGACCGAGATTTGGCAGTTCACTAAATGGTAAAAAGCCGGGTTTCAACACATTTCAATCCATTTCACACAACGAAGGTTTCTTATCACAAAGTCTTTCCAATGGCCCTAACCTAGTTGAATTCACCTCGTGGGAATGTCCGATCGTCTATCATGGCCACCGTAACTCATAGCTTTGTGAGCCTGACCGTTGCCCGTAATTTCCTCCGGCCACTGCAACATTTGCAGTCAGTAATTGTTAACTTTGGCGTGATGCATAAGTTGTTCAGCGCAAGGGAAGCTCTTAGTACATGATCAAAGTCCTAGAGGAGGAGGCCTTCGATTTCTTGAAAATGGATTAGGGCGAAAGAACATAGTTTCAACGTTACTTGCCTCATAGTTAACGGAAGAAAAACTCCACCGTCTCATATTTGACGGGTTCCCGGGGACCAATGACCAGTCTCTCCATGTGCGAGCTTTCCCATCCTCATCCAACCACTTCCTATCTCCTTCCCCTAGGTGGTCTTTTTGCCCTTACCAGTGCCCCAGGTTAGTATGTATGTTCATTGGGCCCTATGTCGACAGCTAAACCTGCTCACCTCTGATAGCTCGATACGACGCGGGCGGCCACATGCCATCACCTCCATCCGCATGCTCATCCAGGGATCCAAAGTTTTGGGCTTCAATTAGAGCTTGCTCCTGGTGGTTTTGCTGATCATCACAGTCATGTTCCCAAAATATAGCAGAACTGCCGGTGTGTAAATACGACGTGGGGGGTACTTGGCTATGTCCAGCATCGACATAATCATAACCATGACAACCGGGTTGGTATGGGTACATGTTTGGGTGTACCGGCGAATTTTGATCCGGATTCTGGTCCCACTGCGATTGCTGATGTGAAGTAATAGGCCCGAACCCATCGTATCCAAGTCTAGAGGCGCTAGAGAACTCGAAGTCAGTTAATACTATTCTAAGCGCGCTTTTCCAGGGTTTTAGAAGCTTCTAAACGTTATCTTAGCCTAGAAAGGAAATCTTGTGCTCTATAAGCCGCCGAGACAAGAAGAAAATGGCTCCGAGAATTGCTCACTATAGCATTTCCCGCCGTTCCCGCTCGACTTGACACCAGCGCTCTCGGCATAAGGTCTCAACATCCAGCTCGCCGAGACGCACAAGAAAATTCCGCTCCGTATTTACAGTGGTCTCGATCTGTTGGTGAAGCCAAAGACGCTGGCGGTACGCGGACTGAAGCTTTTCCTGGTTCTCCTCTCCCTCTTCTACTCTTGTCCGGTCATTTATCTCGCTCACCGGGAACCCGTCGACTTTCACCTTCACATTAGTGTTTACGCCTCGATATTGTTCGTGTCGAGGGCGTGGATGCTGGTGATGATATTGAAAATTTCGGTACTGGTCAATATCCGCCTCCACAGTAAGCAATCGACGAAATAGTTCTAGAGCCCAGCTATCCTGCGCTTGCAGCGCGTTAAGCAGAGTCTGTCGCTCGTTTTTCAGAGGAGCGAATGCTCGCGGATACAGACTGAGCGTAAGAATTTTGGTTGGTTGGCGAGGACCCCGCGGCACGCTAGATGGATCTTCATAGCTGTGGCCGTTTTCTGGTTTGCGAGTATGAGGGCGATGGTGATGATGCTTTAAATTCTTTCCACGATAGCATGATCCTTGTCGGCGTCGCTGGGAGTTACGATCGTTCGGGGTTTCCTCTAAGCTAGGCGTAGCAAGGGTCATGTGATTGGTGCCACCGTGAGGACGGTACATCTTGAGAGAATTTGCGTATTCTTAGAATTTGCTCAGCTCCGTGACGTTATAGCATCAGTTGGTGCATTTCCTGCTCATGACTATTGACAGTTATATATAGAAGATATAGAAGTTATGATACTTCCAGGCTGTCAGTGAAACTTCCAGGTTCCCATGAGACAACAACTATGCGTATGTTTCTTTGAAGGAATTTTCAATAGACCTTTGTCTCCTCCAGGCCTCTTGAAATGCGACAGAAGGAATATTCTGGTTATTACTGGTTGCTTTGCTTCAGAACCTAGCACGAGCCGAGTCTTTGGTAGACAGGGATTTGGGTTCATCAGACTCGGTCTCCACGACTAGCCTTTGATTTAGCCAGCTGTTTGAAGTCGGCAACAGGAGAGCTTATCATTGTTATAAGATAGCTCTGTATTAGGCTGTCAGACAAGTCTTATTTTCAGCTTAGGGTATGGCTTTATTTGCGGAAGGAAAGTACAAGTCTGAATCAGTAGGAGAAACAATACCATGGTTTTCACCATAAGACCAAATAATAGGGCCACATGCATATCAACTATACAGAAGAAACTGAGACTAGTAATGTCACAAACAGATTTATTAATGCAAATAAATGACGCTATACATTCTAAGCAATAATGATTTTCCCGCTCCGTCCGCTGTAAATATGCTGCAAGCCTTGTTACGTTCGATTAGAGCTACCGGAACCCCAATCCTATCCTTATAAAACTACTGCCTTGGCGATGATGTAGCCCGCTCTAGTGCATGATCGCTCTCAATCGGAGAATAGTGCTTCTAGACTTGAAAACCCGTCCATAGCCGCGAATGTGGTGGCTCATATGAAATTAGGGGTCAGGCCTAAGCAGCGCAAATAGGACCAACTAGCCGATGTTTATCCTGTTGTTGTGTCCATGTTTTCGACTTCAACACCAATGGAGGCAAGTGCAGTGGCTCGGTAGCTTCCTCTCTCTCTAATATCGCAAACTGTCCTCGAACTTCGTAGTAGAATGATGCTTTCACGTCTTCCAGCAATTGGTTCAAGATCAACGCATCTCGGATAGGGTCTGTCAAGCCCAATTCGCCAACGCTACGGCTATCCTCGGATTGGGCTGGAGTGTCGGTGACCAAGAACACTTCATCGACGTCTGGAAAGCTCTGAATGAGGAAATATTTGTTGTAGGTCTCCCAAGGTCGTTTGATGGAAGGGGGGACGTAATCAATCGCAAGATGGACAATGTAATGAGCATCCCCAATCAAGTCGGCAAATGACCTCGAGGAATCATCGTAGCCCATGAACGGCGGTCGCGGTATGTATAACGTGTCCATCTCGCGATTGAAGTATATTCTCGGCTCATGAGTCATGGTGCCGAATGACTTTCGGTATAGGCGCAAGGCTTCGTAGCGAGACTCGCGACAAGCGTGTAGGACGGCAGGGACTGGCGCCGTCGTGCTACAGCGGTCATTTTCCTGGTCATAAAATACCTCGACAACTCGTCGATGACATGACAGCCGCCAAATCTGAATTCTCAGCTCGGCGGGTAATAGGGTGAATAAAGTGAATAGAGTAAGACACGGCATGATTGAGAGAAGAATCTAGGCAATGTGAAAGGGGGTCAGTTCTGCCCTAAAAGCGGTCTCGCCAACCTAGAACGATAAACATAGATATATAAGAAGAAAACCAAGACTGCATGGCGAAATTTAACCGCTATCAACCATCTTCCTGGCCGAAGAAAAAAAGTTTGGCAGCTCCTGAATTAGCAGAGTCCTAGGGGTGCAGCGATTGCTTGCTTGCCACATTGGCAATGCCCATATTGGGATGTCAAGCCAACTTAGACTCGCTCCATTGGGCTAGGCAGAAGGGGCCGAAGGGGCAGAAGGGGCAGCCGGGATGTTCCATGATTTGCGAATGAGGGCATTGAATATGGGTAATATCGGCGACGTAAATGACGACAGGAGAGTTCTGAGACGGGCTTCCTGGCGAGATACTACTGGAGAGGTCGGAAAGGTCGTCGAGCTGGAGGCTAATATGACACAGCACAATCATGCACAACTACAGGAGCAGCACTTGCCGATCCACATCCAGCATCGGGCGCAGTCGTGTACGGCCCTGTTTTGTATGAAGGGAGGCGTGGGAATTAGTTGTTGACCAGGATCAGCTTACCGGTGTCGCTCCGGCCTTGAAGTCGGATCAAGGTGTGGAAATGGTCCAGTAAAGAATCAGCAGCATTCTCGCTCTGCAGTCAACATCGTACGACTTTTTTTTGGAGCCGCGACTTGTTGAGCTGGAGTCGATTCGCGAGCCCGAACAATCCCGCAGCCGGTAGTCATCAGGGTCACAGGAGTGAAAAAATGTCAGGCGCCGGCTTGCGGTTCCTGGCCTGGCCCCTGCGTGGTCCAGATTTTCCAGATTCCAGATGCCAGATTCAGCTAGGGCTCCCGTGTTTTAACGTTAACGCCCAGAGGCAAGGCAAGAAGCAGGGAGAGTGAATGAGTCGCAACTAAACAAGCCTTCATTTTCTCTTGTTTGCCCAAAATCAACCACATACCGTAGTAGGTACTTGGTGTAACTTAGCATGAGTTATAAGGGAGGGAGTACGCTGTAACGTATAGCTACTAAGGTTACCTAACCTTACCTAGGTAGGTAGTAAGTGAAGTACTGTACCTACATGTAGGTAAGTACTGTAATGAGGGCCACCAACAGGGGTGTAATGGACTGTATTTGTATGCTCGACCAGCGAGTGCCTGTAAGGCCAGCTAAATGAGTGTCTTGGAATATGATGGTGTAGAAGGTTAAGTTCGCGAGTATGTAAATAACCCCCAGCCCATTCCTTTATACCCTAGCCGTTTGCCGACCCCACAGTACCTAAGTAAGTACACTACTACGCTGCACTGACCACTTGCACCTAGGTCCACCACACAGGCCTACGTGCAGCTGGCAGGTGGTTGGCAAGAAAAACTCAGCCTAGGGACCTCCAGGTGGGTAAGGAGGCAGCTGGAGAATGGAGAAGAAATTCACCAAGTCTTGGCGGTTGCGATCGCCGTTTGTGCTGTCTGTGGGGTGACAACATATCTCGCGATGGATTAAATCCCAGCATCATTAACAAGGCCTCGTTTGAGCAAAGCAAACCACAGCTTCCCCACCCTTTAACATCGAGGGCTTGACGAATGCTGCAGCATCGCCTCGTCGTTTCAATTCCACAGCCTTGATAGCCTATCATTTACCTCATGTTAGCGCTGTGAAGCTGTCATGTTCAGGAGGATGGCGAGTACCATAGCATCTGCCTCGTCTGCGGCTCTCACTTTTGACCTTGTTGCTCGGTGTTCCGTAAGCTATTCTCAAGCTATAATACACTGCTGCCGTCTAGATAATGCTGACTCATCGTCCCAGACAACCAGGGCTCGGGCTTCTGTTTTAACTCTTCCACATGGCCCTGTCCAATTGCCTATTTTTATGCCTGTTGCAACCCAGGCATCGCTGAAGGGCCTGACTCCAGAGCAACTGGAAGAGACCGGATGCCGTCTCTGTCTCAACAACACCTACCATCTCGGACTTAAGCCTGGCCAGGAAATACTTGCCGCCGTTGGTGGTGCTCACAAGTTTCAGGGATGGAACCACAACCTTCTAACAGACAGCGGAGGGTGAGTTGCCCTTGTTGGTCCGACGATTGCGATGTGAGCGTCCTGCATGGGCTCTAACCATCTCTATAGTTTTCAGATGGTCAGTCTCCTAACTCTTGCCAATATTACAGAGGAGGGTGTCAGGTTTCTCAGCCCTCATGATGGCAAGCCCATGCTCCTCACACCAGAGCATTCTATTTCCCTGCAAAACACCGTTGGCAGTGACATCATAATGCAACTTGACGATGTGCTAGTTACCACCTCTCCAGACCATAAACGTATGCGAGAAGCCATGGAACGCAGCGTCAGATGGCTTGACCGATGCATCGCCGCGCATAAGAACCCAGACACACAAAATCTATTTTGTATCATCCAAGGCGGCCTAGATACCGAGATGCGAAAGCAGTGCTGTGAAGAAATGGTCGCTAGGGATACACCAGGAATAGCCATCGGTGGTCTCAGTGGCGGAGAAGCCAAGCCTGATTTCTGCCGCGTTGTTAAGACGTGCACTGAGCTTCTCCCAGAGTTGAAGCCTCGGTATGTTATGGGCATTGGCTATCCAGAAGATTTAGTTGTGAGTGTCGCGCTCGGCGCTGACATGTTCGACTGTGTCTGGCCTACTCGAACCGCTCGTTTTGGCAGCGCTATCACAAAGCACGGAGTCATTAAGGTCAAAAATGCAGAGTATGCGAGCGATTTTGGGCCAATAGAAGAAGGGTGCGGCTGCGCTTGTTGTGAGAAGGGCGAAGGTGGGCTCGGCATCACTCGGGCGTTCGTCCATCACAACGTAGCAAAAGAGACAGTCGCCGCACATCTCCTTACCATCCACAATGTGTGGTATCAACTCAACTTGATGAAAGAGGTCCGCGATGCTATCATTGCTGACGAGTTCCCCGCGTTCCTGCGCCAGTTCTTTTCCAACATATACCCTGATAAATTTGATTATCCCGAATGGGCTGTAGATGCTCTCCGCGGGGTCGGCGTAGATATACTCTCAGATAACAATAAATGAGTTTCAATATCTAAAATGACTGTGCTCCGGTATGAGTTATTGTTTGTGTCACCTTTGCCAACAGCACGTTCGGGTTATAGAGTCTTTAGAGGTACCCAAGATTAGTATACTCCAATATCTATCTCCCTCATACTAGTAACAGCGATAGTATGGATTTCTGTTAGGAAGTATGATGTTGAAGAATACTCTACGACAATGCCACTCTCTTGCTGTCATTATCTGTAGATCTGTAGAAAAAATAGCATGTATGTATATAGCGGATGCTAGATCGAGTAGATTAAGTAGATCTCCACATAGCAACAGAAGTCTTTACATACCCCCTATCTAAAGTTCTTGACACTTGCGCTATCTACTCAAACGAATTATGGCACATCATCACATGGTTAATGATACCAAAGGAAATTTTTCAGTCTCCTATGCCAATACTGTTCCTATCAATTTATTATATACTATATTATCTTACTACATTTACCAAGGAATATTCTGTGTTGCATACTAATCTCCTATACGAACACGCCAGCACTCATGTCGCATAATAAATATATATGAATTCCTCCCCCGAAACAAAGACATATATGGATATAACCAGGGACCAGCCGTCTACGAAGATGTTTAGGCATTTTGTATGACAACAAAATTATATCTATATCCCCATACATGAGAATCTAATACTTAGGTAGGGTACTAACAAAGGAACATTCTAGTATTCTAGTATACAAGGCATGAAATAAAACGTCAAATAGTTACCAATGGGCAATCATTCATTCGGTTCTCGCATAATTATAGCAGCTGACGAATCTCGATTCTTAAAATCTATTTTTAGTACTATCAAGGCGCGGCCTCCCGCTCAGAGCAAATTTTATATCCGTTAGGAATACTATACATGAAGTAGGCAATATATGTCACGCGGACAAGGCCAGGTGCCCACGCCTACCAGCCTTCCGTCCAGACATACAGTTCTCCCGTCAAGACATACAGCCTCGAGGAGCCGCAACCATTAGTCGGCAATTATGACGAGACTCGTAAGACTCATAGGAGCCTCGTATTGCGGACTCAATCTGAGACAGCCAAAGGAGGGGTAACGGCCAGAAGCCTGAGGTACCCGCCTCAGGGCTGTCTATAAATACGAAGCGAAGGGCGAGGTTACATCGAAGGATGGATTTGGAAGGACAAGGACCCTTTAGATCCAAAGAGAATTATTAGCTGAATATAACACTGTTCCAAGCCCTTATTACATAAGCCCTTGTCACAACAGATACTTGTTATTGCCCGAAGGTCTCTAGTGTGCTTTCGTAGACTAATCTGGCTTGAAAAAAAATACTGTGTGATGATATCGAACTGATGAACGATGTGGGCGAGCAGTATTTTAGATTCAGACTAGGTATGGTAGGCGTCTCTACCGTGACCAACCCCTACATGTGTAGTGCCCTATAATACCGAAAGACATCGGGTTCATAAGGGCTTTGCACAATGTCTTGGGTAGTGATGGATGTTGTAACAATGCAGATGTATACCGTGTAAAACGATCTTCGGCTTCGTGACTCTTCAGAAAGTAAGTGTAGATATTTGGCCAATCGTATTGACGGAAATTATGCTTCAGGGAGTCTCCAGGGAGTCTCACAAAAGAATAACAGCTCGATGTTTTCTTGACAAATCTGTCTATATTTAACACTTGCGCCCTGCTAGCTGGTCGCTTATCCCGCCCTCTATTTGCTCGTGCTTGGTTCGATGACTTTGTTTTAGTCTCTCAACTAGTTCAGGTTAAGCTCATGGCCATTTATGCAACCCGGTTAGCGAGGCTATTGAGTGTGTACTCGTCGTCTGTAGAAATATGCCCTACGTGCTGGAAAGATTACCGCGCCGAGCAGAGTGTGATTATATCAAGGGGAATTTCCTCCGCAGACATGGCCATTACGAGATTTAGTGTAGCTAAAACTACCCTTTGTCTCGATATAGAACCCCTAGGAATGTACAAGACGTGATCCGCGTCTTGAGCCTGTTGTATTGAGGGCTTGGAAGAATACTCAAAGTTGTAATGATCTTCTACGAAGTCAAGAGGACCATAAATGTCGTTTCCATACTCTGCCGGGTGGTAGGTCTACAATCTATATGTCTGAATAAGTTCACTTCTAATTACTGCCCTTGCGTCTCGTTGCCTGCATTGCTGTTTCGGCTGACCGAGTAATTCACGGGTAAGCTGGGGCTGAAGCCTCACACAAATCTCACACTTACATGACTATATATATGCAGATCCCAATCTCGGGTATGGTCCTAGCGATTCGATACGCTTGACAAGGTGGGCTTAGGTGTTGTATTTAGCTTTTAACTGCGATTTGGGAAAATATGATTTTGATGAATTACCCAATCCAAAGTGCAAACTAGAGATGTCTTGAGGCCGCAACAAGTTGCTAGGATCATGATGTGCGGACTATGGATACTATTGACGATTGTTGCATACCCACCGGCTTGTGACGGATACTGCTCGTACTGAGTAACAATATCTTTATTGGAAAGTATGTAGTTTTATTCTTATTTCTTATTATTTCTCAGTAAAAAAGAAGGTCGAGCTATTAAACAAATAAACAAAATTTAAACATACAATCTATTAACTCCAAAATTTTCCCAAGCCGACAAAAGATGATTGTGTGAAGTTGACCGTTAAAGTTCGTATCGTCTATAGACCACCTATCTACTAGGATGTGAGGCCTTGATCGTTTGATGCCTCAAAACCGGGTACTGAACATCTGTTCCAAATGGCCTGGGCCAGAATTCGCAGGGAAAGAAAAGCTGCGTGCATTGCTAGAAAAGTGATGCTGAATTTTGGGAAATAAATAATACTGAAAAGAATAACCGTGATGTCCAAGGTGGAGATGTAGGCTGTACTGGCTACAGAAATGACTGACCGGTCCATATATTTGAAAGCTAAATGAACTAGACTCAGCGCCGACCATAGGAACCACATCCTGACGAGATAAGCATAGATGAAATATAGCCAAAGAGACTTAGGGATATGGCTATAAGCGGCGACATACGCCAGTAGGGGGATGCTGCGGACAGCTGTCTTCCAACCAGCCTGGGAGGCAATAAAGGGAACTGGGCCTAGGTCAGCCGTCGCGAAGAAGGTTGAGCTGTTCATTGTTGAAACTGTTGATACTAGCAATACCTTTAATAATGTGTTGTAGGTAATTTGCTGTGTTTAAAGCTTAGGCTTACCTACCCGAGGCTCCGAACATGATGTATTTATATCTAAAAGTGTTACCTTGGGAATCTTGCTCCTTTCATGAACCAATAAAGGTTAGCTCATGTAAACCACTGTTTCCCGCCTTTATTCCTAAAAGGACAGACAATTGTATAAAGCTTATTATTAAAATAAAAAAAGAATTATTCTAAAAACTATATATGTTAAACAAAAGCGACAAAAAAGCAAGCTGCAAAGCCCGGTTTTTTAAGAGGATTACAAGTAAACTTTTATAGCTTAGTGAAAGTAGCTTGTATTAAATAGTTTATTTAATTAATGGTTAACTTTATAATTTGTTGCTTAAAATTTATTGCAGTAGTTAGTTAAATTTAAGTAAAATTAAATAATATTAATGTGTTTTATAATATATAAAAGAATAAAGCTAAAGTTATTTCCATTCTAGCATTTTTTTGGCCGCGCTTTCTATAGTTGAATAGAAGTCTACTGTACGCAACTGTTTAAATGGATTTAGTTGTAGTTAATGCCTGCTATTATGTTAGAAACATGATTGGTCGACTTTATTCTGCCTAAAATTTAACATCTCTACCGTTTAGCAACAGGTGACTTGTAATCCCTCAAAAAACTTGGCTGGCGTGCTACGGTATTCTCAACTATGGCGTGTTGCAAAAACTGGTTCTTAATAGATATTACTTTGAGGAGGCTCTGACAGAGCTATTAACAGGGGTCCTGAGATCGTGGGGAAGTGGGGTATGCGGTTAGGTCCTTCCCTACCCCTCAGTGAGCCTACACTTGCAGCTCTCTACCCCACACCAGCCCGGATCTTTCTCCGAGCATTGATTCGGTAGGTACTTACCTACCAATCATCAGATCGATCGATTATCTGGCGGCTTTGACTGCGCCTGCATCATTCATTGTTTCAGTTTCACATGCAATATCGAATTTCACTCCTTTATTAGACCAAATCCAACGGTTGTTGATTTCTCTATCAACCTACACGTCGATCTTCGAACCGATCTATCTGTCTTGCTTCCTGATACCAGTGGCTTTGCTTCGAGACGACTACTTGTGGTCCTATCGACCAGCGCGTTACTATGACATCTGCAACATCACAAGAGACAACAAAAGCGATGACAAAACTGTCGCTGGACCCCACACCATCGGCCTCAACTTCGTCGAAACCGAAACCGAAACTTAAGCCTAAGAAGAAAGCTGTAGCCGACTCTTGGGAGGATGAGGAAAGTAGCGCCTCCGATGCCGAGACTGAACCTCCGACGCCGTCCACACAACCCGACAACACTGGCCAAGCTGGTGTAGCCGCCCCGCCGCCAACGCCCATATCCCCTTCTTATGGACGCCACGGGCCCAATGGAAACATCGGAAATAATGCACCTTGGCTGACAAGCAGTAGCACCGATGGGGGCTACAGCTATCAGGATGTACAGAGCGAGAGTGCGGTGAGACGACCCGAGAAGACGGATGCGGTGGCAAGGCGCATGATCGCCAGTGCGTTAGGCGTGCGTGCGCCGAAGGCCACTGAGGAGCAGAGAGCGTACGATCGCGCCGTGCGCGAAAAGGAGCGTAAGAAACGGGAGGAAGACCGTGAGGCGGAACGGAGGCGGAAGGAGGAGGCAGAGAAGGCTAAGGCTGCTGTGTGGGATGATTAAGTTGTCGACAGACATCTCGTACTGTGGTAGGTAGCTGGGACGGCTTTCAAGAACATGGGATGGGAATGCGGTATTTCTACGGACGGATTATGTCGTGGGAAAGCAACTTGTATTATCTCCTCCCCCCTCCTTCCCTGGGAAAGGAGTAAATTCTTGGCTCTCGATTGGTGTTGCGAGTGACCGCGTAGGGTTTTTGTCGCATTGTTGGGTGCCGAGGCTACTAGTGAAGGATTATGATAAAACCGTCTCCTGTATTATCTTTTAATGTTCGTTATTGTTAGCCTGCAATCTTAATGATCCTTTTCTCTACACCAATGAAGAGGCTTGGCATAGTAAAGACGTTTTTGGGGGGCTTATTCAAAGGGCGTTGGAAATTAGAATGGAGGAATTCATCGCTGAAGATTGGAATATTCAAGACGTCAATAGGGGCTATCTTCCCGATTTCGCTGTACGACTTTCATATTGACGAGCCTTTGGCTCGGTCCTGCGCTGTGTGGTCTGCCATGGGTCTATTGATGTGCTGATTCCTGGTTCGCTATATGTTACGTCCAAGGCACTCTGATCACGTAGTATATTTTGCTCTGCTCTAATTTTCTAGTCAGACACTGTATTTTCTTTTTCAGGGTTCTTTGCCGGAAAAATCCCTTGGGACGCGTAACGTCGTCCCTTCCACGTCAAAACGAGGCGCTGCGCATCTCCATGGCGGTCCTCGTCTGAAAGCCATGCCGTAACACCCATGCCCTCGAGACCTTCCTCCTCAGCCCTTCGATTCCACAGCATTTGTTCCAGCACGCCATCTCTGGAGCACGAGACGTAACCTAGGGGCCAGCGACTGTGCGCCAACGCCTCCCTAACGCCCTTCGTTGCGGGACGTTGGGTGACGAGAAGTGCTATGACGCCGGAACCGCGCCATCCAGACGGCGCACCTAGATAGGCGCCCTCGAGCTCGCGGACAAACTGTGGACCGATCTTGGCGGCTTTGGCAGTCGAATACGCCTTGCATTGGAGCAGCACGCGTAGGGGAAGGTGCTCGGGCGCAGAGGGCACGTTCCACGTCCCTAAGAGGTCGATGCCTTTGTCTGACTGCCCGCCTATGCGCTGTAGATCGAAGCCTAGTGCACGCAGTGTTGAGGCTACGTTGTATTCGTAGTGTGTACCAATGAATACTTTGGATTCCACGTCCAGGCCTGTGCGCTCTGCATACGCGAGGTATGAGGCGACATCATGATGTTGGTCTTTGCTGGGCGCTTCGGGGTAGTGGAGTGTGCCTGCGGTGAAGAAACGCGTTGAGGACGACTGTGCTCTATTGATGTGAAAACGGCTACCGCGATGCTTATTGGGCAGTGAGCTAAGCCTGCTCGCTAAGCAGACTGGATATCGCCCCATTCGAGCATCCCGCTTGCGCTTGTGCTTGTGGAGGCAGGCTTTGTCGTTCTTAAAGTCGCTTGGATGAATACCGTTTTGAAGTGCTACGGTAGACAGGAACACGGCAGCCAATCCCCAAGGGAGGGAATCATCATTGCAAATCCCTGCAGTTGCATTAGTGTGCACTCATAACAGCACAGTACAGTACCTTGCATGTGACAACTTCGAAGTAAACCATTTAGTAAACTGTTTTCATCTGGTTACTTAAAATTGTGATAATTTGGGGGGTTTTTAGGTTTTTTATGTACTGCACTCGTGAAGAACCTTACTGTACATACCTGACCTTCAAAGGGCGATCCTTCCTGCCAACTCAGTACTTACTTCCTGTAGGTACTTCTATGAATCTGCCCCACTGCTGCATCATCACCCTACAGTACTTCCCATTATCATTATCGCAACTTTCCCGTACTTCCAGCTAGCACCAATTCCGATTATTCTTCTCCGAACAATTAACGACACTCCCATATCTGTCCTAATCGTATCAGAATACGATGGGTGATAGGCTCACCCAGCTGCAAGATGCTGTAGACCAGGTTCGTTCGCTCACAACCTCCTTCGCAATGATCAGAGAGGACGAAAGCTAAGCTGACGGCCGGGATAGCTTGCGACTCAATTCATCGCTTCTATTAACTACATCAACCAGCACCACAACCTTGAGACGCTAGGTCCACGGGATCAGATCGTTGTCATCCCTAAGCAAGATGCCGATCAACAAGAAGGTCCGCCCTCTTTTGGTTTACCGCATCCTTTCTTCTCTTCATCTACTGTCATCAGCGCAACCATGCGACCTCACAGCCAATATGTATATCTCTCGTAACCACGCAGTATGCTAACCTGACATGACGGAAAACAGTGGACCCCCACCCCGAGGACGTCTTCCGGGCTGCACTGGTCGAGCTCGCCCAGGATCTCATCACTAAGGAGCAGCAGATCGAGTTGCTGATCTCGATCTTACCCGGCCTCGACAACAGCGAGCAAGACCAGGAGCGCAACATCCGCGAGCTTGAGGAGGAGCTAAAGGTTGCCGAAGCTCAGCGACAGGAGGCTATAAAGGAGCGTCAGCAGACGCTGGCGAAGATCAACGCCGTCATTCGCAGTGTTCGGCGACCATGATGCAAATAGGATACTGTATTAAGGTTATGACGAGGTGGAAGAGCGAAGCAATGGATGCGAGCACGTGGGAAAACAATTGAAGAGCCGAGGGGGAAGACGAGACAATGCTTTTACGATACCCATGGCTATAGATTGGTCGCAGCACCGACTGACGTTACGAATGATGCTGAATGAGATAATATTTTGCTTCAAGTGTCTTTGCTTGTCGACAAATCTATTTCTATTGGAGCATGTAACGATTGATATGCTGACTCGGAGCTCTCTATTCCTGATGTTCCCAATGCTCCAATGTTCCCAGCTCCGATCAATTGCGTAGCCGCCCTCTCGCAGCGCGTTTCCTCTTCGACGCATGAAAACTCCAGGTCCAGTTATGATTTAGCTTGGTGATTTGAAGAATTGCGAATAAATGGTTCGTAACTCCCCTAAGGTTTGGATCTGATATTTAGATGCCGGTGTTTCTGGCACCGGTACCCCCTCTTCTACTAAGTGGGCTGTCGTCCAGCCGAGTTTCTGAGACGCGACACAATTCGCATAGGAGTCGTCTATACCAGAGCATTAATTTTGTGTGAATTGAATGTGGGTTTGACAAACTTGAACTACTTACCAACAAAAAAACAGTCCTCGGGTCGCTCTACTCCAGCCTCTTGCATAGCTTTCGCATACATAGCTGGTTGTGGTTTGCACAAGAATGGAACTTCCGAGTAGTTGCAGTACGTCAGTCCCTCGAAGAGATCCTCGATCCCGAGCAGTTTGACAACTCTCCGGGCGTGATTGACGTAGGCGTTTGTTAGGAGCCACAGTTTCACCTTCGACGTGTCGATGTCCTCGAGCATCTGGCGTAGCTGCGGGTTTGGTTTGATGACACCCTCGAGAGGAAGCGCATCGTCGACTTGGGCATTGTAGTCCAACGGATCGATCTGGTGATATCGGACCAGCCCTTCAATGGCCAGGCCGTAGTTTTTATAGTACTCAGAATGCAGCCGTATAGCCTCTTCCTCAGAGAGGCCCAAGTGCTTTGAAAAGTACTCGTCTATGAGTTTTGCCATCATATCATGGACCTTGCTACCTAAGGCCGGCTTTGTTAGTCGTCTCGTGCTTGGTTGAGATTCTTGTTGTGTGAACTCTTACTTCTTGGATATAGACAGTTGTCTATGTCGCTGCGGAAAGTATTAGCGCAATGCTGTGCGTGTTGAACATAAAGTTAATTCGGAGCACCGACAAGAATAACACAGGTCGGGACAAGTAAGTCCCATTGCGTTCTGTTGCTTGTGATCCCATCACGGTTTGCGATATAACTATTATGTTCTTTAATATTGTAAAGCCTGAAGTGAGGACCGGAAGTGCGCGCAGTTACAGATTCTAGAGTGAGGTTAAAAAGAGAGAGAGCTGCCTTTATGCCTGAGATTGTTCGATGTTGTAAAGTATAGGTATCGAGTATTTGATATTTTGAGTCACCGGAGACAAGTGCATCCACTGCTGGCGAATATGGCACTGGATAGCGTCCTACAGTGGCCACCACCCTACCTAGCTAGGTAGTTTATGAAAGCTTTCCACACCAGCCAAATTAGGTGTACCATGTAGCAGGGGAGGAACTCATAGAAGTCAATACCACTGGGCAGTACAGAGTACCTACTAGGTACCTAGTTTAACATAATTATATATTGCAAAAGCTGTTAAAGTCTCCTTATAATAATATAACCGGGAGATAGCCGCTCTTCCTATATTTATTTGTGAGATATTCTCTTAAAGGCTGGTACAGAGTGCTTTTATAAAATTAGGGGGTGAAGCATGGGGTGGCCACTGCAGGAGGCTCTGTTACAAATAGTAGTGTACCTCCTACCTACCTACATAGGTATTCCGTAGGTAGGTACCCATTGGCATACATATGTAGGTAAGATCCATATGCTGCCATCTTTACCTAGGTACTTCTGGCCCAGTCTAGTGCATCCTTCAGACATCAGCTTACGGCAGCGGAGTTCTTCTTCTTTCCCTTCAATACCTACCTACCTGTATTGTTAGTCCCCTTCCCCGCCAGTTTGGCAGGCGGTTTCGAGCTGCCAGAGGCAGGTATGATGGCGTAGGTACCTTATAGTGGTAGGTACTTGGCTACTGCTGTGCCCCCACTATAGGCACTTAGTCACCACCCAAGTGCCCAATTACCTAGGGAGGGCCCGTGCGCCTATGACTTGAAAAAAAAAAAGCCCCCACCAATGCAAAATAGGCAAGCTCCATCTCACATTTGCGCGACACGACACGCCTCCCTTCCTTCTCCTTTCTCCTGATGGAATCGTAACTTAACTAGCCAAAGTTGTTTACTAAACGACTCAGCTGCGTGCACCACCTTTTACTTGTTTACTAGCACTTGAGGCCGTCCATACCATACCTTCCTACTTGTCGGGCATTGGCATTATCGATGGATGGTTGGTTTGGTGCTAATCTGATTCTTTGAAATGTCGCACGTCGCAGCAGCATCTGGCCACGAGCCAGCTTGTACTGTTGCTGCCACTACCACTGCGACACCTGCTACTGCTCCACTGACGAGCTCTGAGCACAACGAGATTCGCGAGTATGAAAAGATCATCCAGTTTCGCGATACCGTAGTGTCGGGGAATCACCCGCGTATAAAAGTACCAGCTTCATCCGTGGTCAAGCATGCTTCTACCACTCAGCCACCTCCGTCTAACGCGCCTGAGCGTGTAGCACCATCATCTACACAGCTACCAATCAACAACAATGCTGCTAATGACCACTCAATGGGCAATATGCTGTCATTTAAAGCTAACTCGCAGCAACCAGCTGTAACTGTTCCTCCAACCACCTCTACACCCTTCATCCCTGGCGTTTCTAGATCATTTGGGTCCGGAAAGCCCGAGATCGACCCTATCCTACTGCAGAAATCTGATGGTCTTGTAAAGGCCGAGATCCAGATTCAGAGACAACGGCTCGAAAAAGTACTTAAAGACCAGGTTGAAGAGCGAAGGTCATCTATCCGAGGCAGTATCCAACCCTCTGAACAGTTGCCCGAACTTGATATCTCTGATATTCTAGCCAAGGCTCTGACCCTTGTACAGGCCACAGCGCCGCCAGCAACGTCTATTTTGCCCAGCCCTACTGCTAATGCTTCTGATGCTAGTGACTCATTTGACGAGAGGACATTCTATTCTAGTCAACATGATACACCTGAGTCACGAACTTCGCTTCCCGTTCGCAATGCATCGGGAAATATTCAGATGCAGAATAGCCCCATATCCGCACGTCAAACAGGCAACTACGTGCCTCAATCAGGATCACTGACCACGCATTCTTTGTCTGCTTCTACCAGTCGTCCACCTCAAACAGATGTTGCTCGTAATATTGCTCAGGGTCAGATCAAGGGTCCTCAAAGTACACATCCTCCGGCTGCGGTAGCTGCCTCGGTGCAAAATCATGGCATTATTGGTATATCAAGAACAGAGACCCAACACGTGTCGAATCAAGGTCGCCAGACAAAGCAGCTAGAAACGCAAATTATCAGCTCTGACAGTCGAGACGCTAGTCGATCCGATAATTCTGGTAACACAGATTCGGAGCAGTCTGCTGATCATCATGGTTTGCAGAATCCACCGCAACTTGTGCCTAACCCTGGCTTTAGACAGCATGAAGAACCGTTGATTCGAGGTCACAATCTCTCCCCTTTCGCTCCTCAGCCTGCTCATGTCTCGCCATTGGCGGTAGCCCGACAGCCACATATACGTGAATCGGAGACTAGTGCTTTGCAGAGAGCGCCTGCTCAGGTAACAGCCTTGCGGCAGGAGCATGCAGTTGTGATCAGTCCCGAAAGCTCCCCACAAGGTGAAAAAGGAAGCAAGAAGAAGAATAAGAAAAAGAATAAGAGGAAAGCCGATACAAGGACTCAGGACATTCAGGATTCTCCTAATATTAAGCCGGAGCCACGGTCACCTTCGCCACTAGCGGCACCCCCCTTCATTCGCCCTCAGAAACGACCTCGACGGTTTGGGAGACAAGACCCCGAGATAATATACGATGAAGAAATGGCGGAAGGACCAAGTTCGCAATCACAGCAAGAGCGTTATCCGCCGGTGCCTGTGCATGTTGATAGGGTGCCTCAGGGCTATGAGGGAGTGGATGACCCATACTCACGACAGGTACGTCCTTCAGTGGGACCCATCACCCACAGATTAGAGTCGCCTTTGTACGAGGAACGAAGGCCCGATGGAAGTATCATACGCTATGTCCGCCACATTCCAAGCCCTATGGGATACCCCAGTCCCTACGGCGCAGTTGATCACCGTCCTCTCCGGACAGCATCTTATACCGTTACAAATACGGATTTACGAGAAGTTCCTACATACCAACGTGAGGGGCGAATGAGCGTGCGGCCTTATGCCGACCGCGCAAGATCTCGGTCGCCAATCATCTTAGAAAGACGCTCGTCGGCGATGCCCCCTCCCTCCGCACCCCATCGTCGAATTGTCATTGATGAATATGGTCGCGAATATATTGAACCAATCCACACTGCTACTGTGTCTAGGCAGTCGGTTGTGCCATCTGCGAGGCCAGGAGATCACGAAGTTGTATACGAGAGAGCCCCGATTCGAGCCACTTCCCGTATTCCAGCACCAGAGATTGTAGGGGAAGATGGTGTGATATACCGACGAGCATCTCCAGGCTATGCCCATCGACGTGTCATTACTCAGCCAGACTATGGCGCAGGGTTTCGAAGCTACCGAGAACGGGATTATCCAGCACAGTCTATGGGCCACCCTAGTCAGGAGTTTGTACATATTCGTGGTGCCGAGCATGTGTCACAAGAGTACCTTCCTCGGGCGGCCAGTGTAAGGCCGGTAGAATCTGTGTCCTATGATCGTCTTGGTAGCACCAGACCTGATATCCCTCCTCGACAATATGCCGCCAGCGTCCATCCTGATGCAAGGAGGGAAATTGCTTCCGTAGGTCGTGACTATAGTGTCAGGCCAACAGAAATGGAAATCCCACAACCAGCCTATAGTGTTCGGCCGGTGGAAAGACACTATGAGCAGTCGTCGCGAGAAGGCGACATTACATATGTTGAAAGGCCTCGCGCGGTGCGTCAGGAAGTTGTTTACCAAGGAAATGGCGCCTCGAGGCAGGTGTATCAATAGTACGAGCATCTGTATAACGTTTGGTAGGCGTTCTAGGATTTCGCGTTGGGGAGATACTTCAATGGATTTGAGCAGGGAGTGGTTTCTGAGTCTGTGTTCAGCGCAGAACGTCCTGCGTCTTTGCGACCAGGTGGGTACTTATAGGAGCTAGGTTACAAGCTTTAATATTGCTGGTCACGAACAGCTAAGATACCAAATCAAAGCATTTATATGACCAGCTAGTTACGTTGTCATTATCGAGCTAGGCTTGATCGAGTTGTGTTGTGCGTAGTTACCAAAATGGAAATGCGGTCGACTGGCCACTTTTCGATATTTACATGATTATCGTGATATGTAAGGCAACTCTCATGCCATAAGAAGTCTTGGTATGCAGTGGATGTGGTATAATCTTCTCACGGCACTGGATGAAGATATACTTGATACGTGTGTTAGCCCTCATCGGTTTCGATTACAGCCGCCAGGCGCAGAATAACCCGCAATTGTGGTGTGTGCATTAGTATGCGGAATCTACGTTGCGTGACGATCGTGTTGTCCATGATATGTGTTAATCACCGTGTCTGTCTTCATGTTGGATGCAGTAGTGCACCTATAGGCAGGGCATCTAGGTAACAATAACCACCTGACCAGTTGCACATAACTAGTATAATTAATTCATACTTTTTTGCTGATTCCTTGTATACTAAATTATGAGCGGTTCCCACCTGTCAGTATTGACAGGGTCAACATACAATATTAATATTGTGTGCATTATAGGTATTTCATGTACGGATTAGGCTACTTGTCTGTCACCACCGGACTTTGCCGATTGCTCGAGAAGGTCGAGACCGCGTTCTGCTGCTACGACCCAGTGCCAAAATAGCAAGGCAATGCCAGGTGGACTCTGTGTGATTTTAGGTCTCCTCGGCAGTCGGCCACTTCTTGCTTTTTCTTATTTCTTCTTACTAATGTATGTACCGTATAGATAGGTATATAAGTATGTCTATATAGATAGGGGATGTAGGGATGTGCTAACATATAGTAGGAGGTAGGTAGGTGTTCGGAGGCCGTATATTGATCCTCAGCACGAGACACGATAGGTACGATGCTTTTTCTGAAATTGCGGTCTAATAGAAGACACCCTCAAGTTTGACACGTGATGTTGACGTACAAATGGTATGTAAGTAAGTCTGTGTACCTTACACGGAGGGGATACAACAGGTGATCGTAAGAGGCTGGGTATAATGATAAGAAGCCAAGCTGTTACGGACGATCTCATCTGTTACGGTTGACAGACAATAAGAGTAAGAATGCAAGGTCTCACAGTGCCCCTTTCATCGCGAATTCGGATTCCTTGAAAAAAGCTGAAAGGTTGCATCTCTGTTTCGGTTTCACAAGGTCTGCTCCTAACACAGCCTTAAGTCAATATGCACAACGCGCGTTCAAACCACCCAGGCACGCATCCGGTCTAGTCTAGGACAGACAGACATCATGGAGCGGCATTGTGGCTTCCTTTGCCCATTGTTGGCTGGCTGACTGCCTTGTTTAGCATGGCTTATGTACGCTGTACGAAATGATCCGGGGTGATCTGGAGTCTATGGATGTCCATTTTCAATGTTAACAAATCGTTGTGCTCTCCTTTTGTGCTAAATGAATCCGGTCGAGTCAATCAATCGCTTGCTAAGTACTGTAACTGCATTGCTGCAATAGCCGTATTCCGGGGGAGGCCACCCAAGGCGGGCAAGCTACACATGTACATCCTATGTATATATGTACCTATTTGTGGTTATCTGTACGTGCGTGAGGAGATACCTACAGAAAGTACCTACTCGCTCAAGCATAGAAAGTACCGGAGTAACCTGCTCTTTCTTGCCTTGCTAGGCAGTACCCTAAAAACTAGGTATATATTTATTCTTAGTAGGACTTGGCATGATGTATTCGTGAAGTGTTGCAGTATAACTATCATTTGTTGCTTGACCGGGACTGAGAAGATATGCCGAAGACAGCAAGTGGTCTTAATACTTACTGTAGTATGCATTCTAGGCAGTATATAGACGTAGGTAGTAGTAGTATGTGCCCATCTAAGTCTGGCTTGATCAGACCATGCTGCTATCTAGCAGACCACCAGTTAGGTAATGTGCATATGTGCTGGGTAGAGGTACTAGTGAGGTATGTACGCTAACCTTAGGTACATATGTAGTGTAGGTAGGTACATCATGAGATAAGACAACAGGTAAACACACCACGGCGAGAGAGCTATGGCCACGGTTGGCACTCCCTAGGTACCCTTGGACTGGCACTAGTCCCGGCACAGTGATACGTACCACTGCTGGTTAGAGTTGGGTTCTGCCTCCCCATTCGCTGGCCCATCCCCTACGATGGGGTCTCGGTGGTGCTATGATGGGTCCTGTTGGCCCTATGGGTGGTGTTTTGTGCTGACTGACTGCGCAGGTTACGGGCCAGATGCATTTCTATTGTACCTGTGATAGGTACAGACTTGTGCTTGACTTCGCCCTGCTGGCGCAGGCACTGGTACCCTGCTAAGCTTTGCTACGCTCCAGTACAACCAGTGCAACAGCCTTCGTCCTCTCTCTCTCTCTTCTCTCTCCATCCTCAATCCAGCCCATCCATCAATCCCATCATCCGTCCATCCACTTCTCCTCACCTCACCTCACCACTTGCATTTCCCTCAAACCCTCCCCGCCACGACCGTAGTTGAAGTGGTTGCCATCCTGTAGCGTAGAGAGGAGAGCACATCACACAGTGCTGCCTCTTTTCTTCTCTTCCTTCCTTACTCTTCTTCTCTTTCTCTTTTCTCTCTCTTCGTCATATTCTTCTCTTTCCTTTTCAGTGATACCCTCTCCCGTTCCTCCTCCCTTCACCATGCAAAAGCTCGCTGCCAACATGGGCATGCGTCACTGGAGCGATCGCATCCAGAGCCCCAACTTTGGCATGTCCTCCAGGCCCAACATGAACATGACCCCGATGAACCCGCACCAGAAGACCGGCGCTCCGGGAGCTCCGCCTTTAAGCCCGTCGCCCGTCGCCGACAGCACCATCCACTTCGCTTTCAACGTGCCCTTCGCCTCTGACCTCGCCGGTCCCAACACGGAGGAGATACTGCACGCCACGGGCGATTCCGTCCTCCGCTGGACACATCCCGGAGACGCCCCCGACGATGTTCCCATATATGATCTACCTGTGCATGCCCAGAACCTCGCCAACCTGCAAAGCCTGTGCCAGGACCTTAGTAGAGGCCCTCTCTCCATCGAGGCCCATGTTATCCTGACTACACCAAAGCTTGCCAGAGGCCAAGTCGTTACCGTCTCACTATCGGGCCCCCCGGAATTGGTCCACAAGAGCCGCGAGACTATCTTGACCGAGACTCCATTGGCATTGGTATGCATACGTACTAGCCAGCCCCGTGATAAGATTTCGTTTTGCTAAACTAGAACTTGTAGAGGTGTACTACCGTCGATGTGGATTACGGCTTGATTGTAGACTCCGCAGCCGGTGCGCTACAGAAGCACGTCACGGATGCCCTCGACACGTTTGCTGCATTCTGTGGCGTTGACATATTCATTCTGGGCCCAAAGCTTACTCCCACTGTGGATGGGCTAAACGGCGATGTTGAGGTGATTCGTGATCAACGATGGAGAGTTGCCATATATGGTGACGTTGAGTCTACCGAACACGCTAAGACCCAGGTTCTCATATTCATTGACAAATTGGTGCGAAGTGACAATGATGACTCCATCTAGGATCAGAACTAACGTGAGATGCAGCTGGGACGGGAGGTCGACCGTTTTCACTTCGAAAGCACTATGCATCCTATTGTTTGTGGTCGATCGCGCAAAAACATCAAGCTAATTGAATCTGCAACGAATACGGCTATTTACTTTCCGCCCTTCGCACAATTGTCTCGATACTGCCCGCCGAACGCGAACCGTCGGAATCCGGATGAGATATTCATTACGGGCGAGAATCCTCAAGGTATCGAGCTAGCGAAACGCAAGATTCACGACTTGGTCAGCCGAACAAAGCTCTTCATAAAAGACGCCGTCATTTCTCCTGCCAAAATCGATAGTATTCTGCTGAGTCGAATGGATAAGGTCCGAAAGATCATGGAAGTTAATGGCGCGTACATCATGTTCCCACCACTTGCGTCCCAACGCAACATGATTCGGGTCCAAGGTGTAGAAGGACTTCAGATTGAGCGCACCATGAAGGAAATCATGTCTTTGGTATGTACCCCATGAATTCTAAATTATATAATGCTAACCGCTCCACTCAAGGCCGGCCAGTTTTACTTTGCATCCTGGTGGTCTCAGCAAGTGGCTGTTGTCCCTAGCCCTCATGATATTCGTTTCATGCTCGGTGATATCTGCTCGAACTCGGATGCGGATATTTCGTTCGATAAGATGACCTTTACCATCACGGGATCTGATGATGCCGTCAAGTCAGCCTTGACCGTGCTTTCTCAGATCGATCTAGTTACGATGGGTGTTCAACAAATTCGTGTCAAGATCGAGCTCGCCAATGAGCATAAGGAGTTTGTCTCTGGTAAAAAGAACGGCAAGATAAACAAGATCATGACACAGAGTAAGCCCCTCGGATTACACATTGGAGACGGTAGCTGACTTAGATTTAGGTAATGTACAAATCATATTCGATAGTTTTCGAGAATATAACTTCGATATTGATGTTATTGCTCCGAATTATGACTCGATGAAGCAAGGCATGACCCTTGTCGAGCAGGAAATGCCAGCCTCCATCTCTTTCCACGTCCCTGATCAGTATCATAAACGCATCATCGGCATTGGTGGTCAGCACATCCAACGTATCATGAAGAAACATTCTGTTTTCGTCAAGTTTTCGAACGCTATGGATCGAGGTACAACATGGTTTCTCATTCTCTTGGTGTACAAGGCTGACTGGTCTTACAGGCGGTATGGGACGTGAGGACGATGATGTCAAGGTTGACAATGTGATCTGTCGCACACCAGCCCGCAATGCTCAAAACTTGGAGCTGGTAAAAACCGAGATCCTAGACATGGTCGATAGGGCTGTGAGTAATTTGGTAACTCGATTAGGTGACAAGAAATTTAGTTCTAACAAGGAAAAAACCAAACAGCACTCCGAGTTTACGTCACAGATCGTACATGTCGACCGCTTGTATCACAGACAACTGATTGCTCGCCTACAAGAGATAGAAGAGCTTGAGAAGCAATGGAACTGCAAGATCGTCTTTCCGAGCACCGAGCAAGCAAGCGACGAAGTCACGGTTACAGGTCCCGAGTGGCAGGTCCCCATGTGTGCTGATGCGTTTCTGGTAAGCCTTATCCACCTGCGTTGTCAGATATAAGTGAGTTAGCTTATTCTAATTCGTCGAAGGGCATGGTTCCCGAAACCCATGAGCTAGTTTTAAACCGAACTCCGTCTTTGGTCAAATTTCTCGAGTCCCCGGAATTCGTCAATGGACTCGTTGGAAAACTTAAGAACCAGCATGAAGTTACGGTAGAGGTGCACGAGAACACTGAAGACAAAACAGAAGATGGGGATCGTACAACCACTCTACTTTGGAAACTAACACGAAATAATGCGGGCGGCCTTCGTGATGCCATAGATTATCTGATGCAACAGTTTACCGCGGCTGATGTGGAGGTCAAGGTTGTAAAGGGAGCACTTCCCCGTCCGAAGTCTGATTCATTCGAAGACACTCTACAGTACTTCGACTCAAAACTGTTACAGCACGCACCTGCTTCAGTCGGAACCGATTCGCCTACTAAGCCGGTCTTTGGCGACGATATGACGCAACAGAGGCCCACAACACTATTCGACAAGCTCCGGAAGCCGTCACAACTACTCTCTTCTCTCGACCGCAGAAAGAACAGCTCGCACTCGATGAATATGTTCTTCAAAGGGTCAAGCAATGTTTCTAAGTCGTCGCTCATCTCGATAGAATCAACGCGCAGTTTTAATGCTGATCGAAACCCCTGGAATGATAGCGGTGTCAATCTTCCAGATGACGATAGCAGCCCGTGGGCGAGCCGACATTATGGCAACAATGGGCTCGACCACAAATTATCACCCAACATGCCCCATGGCGGCGATGTGACACCCCGCCATAGCACGCGTGCGTCTGGGGACAGCGGGCGACCATCAACTTCGCACTCCACCAATTCAGGATACCCCGGTCCGATTGGACCTTTCCGTTAGATTCCCGTCTTTCTAGATGCTATACATGCAAATACCCCCGGCTGGATATACCCCTGGCGTGCATCGGTGGGCTCTGGTTCTTGTTATTCCCCCCGCGTGGTGCTCTGTCATCCGCGTCGCAAGTTTTTTGATTTAGTGATCTTCTCCGATATTTCTCTTATTATTATTTTCGTCGCTTCTCTCTTTTCTCATTTGATTCTTTCGAGAGGGTCGAGTGACGGCGCACACACGATTCTCCGTTGATGCTATATGGCACGATTATACTGGATATGATACCACGACGACCTGCCGCTGGCAGTATAGGGCGTTGCAGATGGAGCGAGATACCACACGATACCACAAAAGCAAAGAAAAGTTGAACGAGGACGGACGAAGGAAAAATACCATGGTGTTTTATCTTTATTTTTCTATTGGCGTTTGGTTTTGTTAGTCTTGTTATGTTGGTTTCGCATTGTTGAGAGATTGTATCTATATCATGGTTGGACCAAATACCTGATATGACAAAGCGTACCGGACAGCGGCGGCAATGGCGTGGGTTGAAGGTGGCAATGGAAGTTATCAAGGATACTAAGGGACGACGGATGGAACATGCATAACCAAGGGTAGACCAGGTCAGCCCGGAGGTGAGACCGGGTGGAAGAATAGGCAAGGTTAAGGTTTGACAGAGCTGTCAATAGATTTGAACGCTAGGCTGCGGGGATGTCTTGTACGATAAAACAAGCTGAGAGACAGGCAATGATACCCTCTGATTCCAATGCATCCTTGAGCTGCTGTTGCATGTGCTGATGCTGCTAGGGATTGGCCGGACTAAACTCCAAGGCAACATGAGTCTAGGGATGGTGCTACTTCAACAAGGTAGTATGGTGCATTAAGCGGACGGACTGGAAGAGGCTAGGGTCACTCACGGTAGGCGGTAGCTGGGCACAGTCCGGCTCCCTTCGGCCGACGAAGCTGAGGTTGGTATTCATAGACAGATTGAAGGCAACGTGAGCTAGTCATATGGTTACACGGGCTGCAAAGGGGCGCCCTTGCGCCTGCACAGAGGCCAACCAGAAGCAAAAGCAAAAGCAACAGCCCAGGTCCAGCCACCAAGCCAAGTTGACGAAAGTAGAAGCGATTTCCAACGGCGGTGTGTTCTGACTTCGGGACTGGTATCCGTAGACCGTAGACCGTGGACCGTGGACCGTGGACCGTGGACCGTGGACCTTGACTTTTGCAGCGCCCTCGCCCTAACTACATTGTAGGTTAGGTACTTCAGTACATGTAGGCAACTCTATTAGGCCACCGATCACACATCACACATGACGCCGGTGATTTAGGTGTTGGGTACCACGCACTACTGCACCGCGCCGCTTGCACACCGCACAGCCTATTTGCCTTTGCCTTTACATATGCCCGCCTACCCGCATGCGACGGACAGAACAGGGCAAATAAATAAATAGACTTTCCCCAATACGTTATACCAGGGAAAGCCAAGGGGAAGCAGGCGGGGTCGAGAAAGACGACGGAGGCGAGGACTGAACCAGATAGCAACACGAGCCACCGACTCTCTATCGCGAACAGACAAACCCCCTCAGGTCTAGAGGTTTAGGTACCTAACCTACTATACTACTACCCAGATAAGTGTTGTGCTACCACGGCGAACC
The DNA here is from genome assembly GCA_022495065.1 of Xylaria telfairii. NCBI lineage: Eukaryota > Fungi > Ascomycota > Sordariomycetes > Xylariales > Xylariaceae > Xylaria > Xylaria telfairii. The sequence continues at coordinate 101,176 of MU383858.1, forward strand.
TATCAACGCCAACAACACCATGTCTGCCTCGCCCTCCCGACACAGGGGTCAAGACAGCGGTCAAGACAGTGGTCAAGACAGTGGTCAAGAGGATGAGGTAGTTCCCGTCACCAGTAATAATACTAACGACAACGACGACAACGACGATGATGATAATGATGATGCCATCGACGACACCGACCTACCCGACGACCTTGCTCATATCCAGAAGACCATCAGTGGCGAACGCCGATGCCGACAGAGCTATCAGATACACGACATCCAGGTCCTGCTGCCCTTCCCATTCTCGCCTTTGATTCGTCCGCTTGCCATCTCCGACCTCGAGAGCTGCGTTGCCCTCGAGAACGCCGCCTTTGCGAACCCTGGGCATCGCTGCTCACGAGACAAGGCAAGTCTAGCTGCATTTCTTGTACTTCTTCCGCCTCTTCTAGGATTTTCACTTCTTGATTTAAACTACCCATCTCTCTGCTGCTTCCCTTCTCCTTTTCCGCGCTTGGTCGGGTGTCTTTCCTTGTTTCATACCGTGACTGTTATTGGGGTTGGCGGGTGTTGTGCAATATATCATTGATGAATTACGCCGAGGATAGCTTATGCATTTAATATCAGTGCATTCATATCTCATTGATTCATGACGCGCCCACAGAAGAAGAGGTTGGCCGTATAAACAGGTGGCGGGCTCTCTTTTTTTGTTACCAGCATTATCGTGACAATGAACCAGCTAACCTAACGTCTCGAGTTAGTTTATATACCGTTTGACGCAATGTCCCGAGCTTTGTATGGGCGTATACTGCACTGTCGTGCCATCGACCACCCAAGGTTGGGAGATTGAAACGCTCCATACGGCGCATCCTGTCGAGTAGGCAATTATTTACAAGCCCCTAAATCCTCATGGATGACGATGGATGGGTCGTGATCTGACATCGACAATCGTATAGGACGGACCGCGACGACGGTGCTGTTAGCGTTCTCATAGCCCATATCGTGGCAACGCGGTCCTGTGACGACGTTGTGACAGATGAAGCCATGGACTACCCACGCGACTACAGGGCTGCCAAGACCAACTACGACAGCAGCAGCAGCAGCAACGAGCCCAAAGTCGGCCACCGGGGGATAGGCCGAACTCTTTGTTGTGAGCAATTCTGGGAACAATTTTCTTCCCATTTTGGCAACTTTTATTGAGAGACCGAGATCTCATTTCGGGCCCAAGATGATGTCCGGAACATTCTGAAACTCTCATAAATCACGCTCCAAATGGCGATAACTGACTTCGGTTGTTGTAGTACACTCCCTGGCCGTCCACCCAAAGCTCCAAGGAGTCGGGATGGGCAAATTAATCGTCAAGGCCTACATGCAACAGGTCAAGAATTCTGCGCTTGCCGATCGCATTGCACTTATATGTCAAGAGGTAAGATAAAGACCAGCTCTTTTCTATTTTCGAGATCTCTTCCTCCTCTCTTTCCATCTTCTCTTCCCACTTTCGTCGAGAATATAGAGCTCGAGCCTGGGACTAACAACAGACACCTAAAATAGTATCTGGTCAATTATTACAGGCGGTTTGGTTTCTCTCACGTCGGACCTAGCAAGGCGAAGTTTAGCGGCGGCGGCTGGCATGATATGGTCGGTAACAGTTCCGCGGACGAGTTTCCCAGCCTCTGTAGAACGGGCGCTAATGTCCTCCCTCTTTTATAAACAGGTTTTTGACCTAGGTAGCTTAGTGACTACCCGGTAATTCTACGTGGCCAAACCTCTATAATTTTGTGCACGCCATCTCGTTTATGCCTTGCGCCAAAATGAGTTTGCCGGTAAGCGTTTCCGTCACCTTCGACTCTGTTACAGACAGACTAAAGAGCCAACAGACGTCTGAGAAGAGTGGCTATTAGCTAGGCGCTACATACCCCCTGCTCTACCCAACCAACGTCGGTACACTATACAGCATACAGGCAACAAACAGCGAAGGAACCGGAAACCCCAAGGGGGGGAGGGGAGCATACCAATACCAGGAGCCCATGCTGGCTGCAAGTAAAGGGCAGACGACCAGCCCTACCAATCAAATTTTGAGTTATCGTTTTAGGAGAGGAGAGGATCGAATTTTCTGTTGAGAGTTTGGCCATAAAGTGTGCATATCTCGGCGTTTCACATTCTAGACGAGAGCGGGTTTCAAGCTAAGATACATAGTCAAACGATCTATTGGCGTGTTAGTCGGTTAGTTTTTTTTTTTTTTTTTCACAAGTCAGATACTCCTCAAGTCACTAATCATGATTGTACGTAATGTTGCGCGACCTATTCTAAAACACCCATTGCCGTACAGTTTCGGACCGCATAGACGTGGTCTCGTATTGCTGTAGATTACATATTTTTCTTGTTTGATGGAAGGGGTATATTAAACACTACATGTAGAGTTGTTGTAAAGCAAACGCTCCACGTAAAAGCTTCACATCTATCTACACATATCCGTGGCTCTACTATTAAAATGCCACGGCGAACTGATATAAAGACGGATAACTTCATAATAGTAGGGCAAATCGTATGATGCGAAAAAGGCAACCATGACGTTATTTTCTCTAGCTAAAACAAGAGCACAAGAGCAATTACCCGATTACCGGTCCAGAACGCCCAGTTGCTGTTTTCATCATTCCACATTTCTTTCTTCTAACTAACCCCTTACCTTTCATCGCCGCAGGAAAGGGCGCTAGACAAAGACTAGATTCCGCCTTGCAAACCGAGGCCTACACTCAGAAAAGGAGCTACCTTTACAGCAGGAGTTCCGGAGATATCAAGATAGATATTGAGTTTATGTAATTGCTTTTGGGGGCGTTCATATAACACATTAAGCAACGATGTCTCGAAAGCCAGAGAAATGCTGCTTTTACAGCTAGAAGCGCCATGCAGAGGCAGGTCTCTGCCAGCGTGGTCAACTCCCACGCATACTTAACGGTGGGATGCCTTGCCGATGGATCGCTTGCCTGAGAACTATGGAGAGGAAACATATTAGTATAATCAATTATAGACAGAAGGAAATAGTACACAAAAATCGGCGAAAGACTCCAGTATAATGAACATACTAAATGCTTAGCCAGCGAGGCAGTTGTGTGCCGATCAGCTTCTCCTTGACGTGCATTGCGATTCATTTTCCTCTGAGCAAGCTTGGCTTGCTTCTCAGCCTTTGTGCGTGTGGTCTCGTCGACAACACCGTCTTCACGGCGATTGGTGGCCGGCTGGCTTCTCGCCCGACTCTTGGATCGTAACCTCTCTCTTGGAGTTTGGTCGACATCCATGGCGTTAGAGTCCTCGGTACCTAGTCGGCTTCGGGTCGTGGAACGGCCACGACTCGTTGTCTGCGAACGACCGCGAAGTTGTAGTTCTTCAGTGTCAACACCCAGCTGATCAAGCGAATCCTCAAGTTGTGAGAGGGGTTTCTTAATGGCACTGCGTGGTAGAGCAGCCCGGTTTTTGATTCTACGCATTCTTGCGTCGTTGCGAATGAGTGCTTGCTTCGTTCGGATTTGATCAGCCTTCCTTCGGATCTCAGCCGTCTCCACATCATCAATCTCCTCGTCTGAGTCATAGTATCCCTCTGCTTCGAGTTTTTCTTCTTCTTCCTCCAAAGCCTGTAACTTGGCCTCGATGTCTGGATCGACATAATCGTAGATGTTCTTGCCATCAAAGATCTCGGGGATCTTATCATATTTCCATTCAGGGTTTGCCAAAAGATAGTCGCCCTTCAAATCAACGTTAAACACGCCAGCTCCACCATTCGCTTCTTCCACATCTCTAGCAAGCATGGGACGACTAGGATCGTCCTTGTTATATTTCTTCTTTGTTAAGGCTGCTTCAGGGATAAAGCTCTCTCGTACTTCCGTAGGCTGAGCGACGTGGATCCTGGCCATCACATCCGCCAGTCTACTACCAATAGCACCGCTGCTATTAGTACCAGCATTGACTTTCTCGCTAACTCTGTGAGCTAGGAGCCTGTCACAGACGAGGTTCTTGGCTTCCTGCACGCCCTCAGTTGTATTGCCTAGAGAACCGACGTACGTGTCAGCATACAATCTTCTAAGAGAGTAGAATTCCAGCAGAGATCCTTATTTGACAGCTGGACACGGGCTAGAACCAAATTTGGTAAATTTCATACATGAGAGTTCAAGGATTTCAACCCCCGCAGATGAGATGAGCTCATCAAGTTCTGCAGCAGAGGCCGCATCCAATTGATCGCGTTTAAGGACATCAATCTTGTTGATAACAATGAATATTAATTTATGCGCGAATAGAGGTTTGAGACTTCGGAATAGCTAACACACGTTAGAGATGCCCAGGTGTTGAAGGTGTTGAGATGGGGACTGTACCTGCATCTGCGACTTCACACTGTAACCACACTGCTCAGACAAATCCATGAAATAGAGGATCGCAGCTCGAAGATGCGCTATAGCTGTGATGGATTCTGTCGTATATGGTTAATTCGTGCGAGTGTAATTAAAAGATTGGGTCGTTGCTTACGCATCTCTATAGTATTCTAGGAATGGTAATTAGTTCGTGTTCAAAAGAATGAGGGACAGGATCGCCTACCATTTCCTCAAGTGGATGATCCAGAACACCTTTTCCCAAGTTAGTAGACATCGCACATAAATAACAACCAAGAAGGTTGCCACAAGAGGAACCCTCCAGTAGACCGGTAAATTCTTTTGTGATTTAAGAAGTACCATAGCTGGGGAAGCCTAAAAAAACATACCAGGGGTATCTATTGCTTGACTGAGTTTACTAGTATTAGTATTAACTAGGTTGAAGGAATCATGGGAGGCTTACAATCTAAGGTACTGGTAGTCCAGATGACCGACGCTGACAAAGTTAGCTATTGTCGTATTACTAAAGCGGAAATCATGTCCGGCCGCCGCAACGAAATCAGACTCACAAGAGGCTTTTCGTGGTGAAAGCGTCTGTATCTCATGTTAGTGTTATCCCAGGCGTAGCACTAGTTGGGAGGGTTTGAAGTTCAGAGTCCTAGGACAGGATATGGTCGGAAAGGTGCCGAAACTAATCTGGGGCTACTCACAAGGCATCACCTCCTATAAATGAGTTAGTATTAGCAAATACATGGGTACATAAGCATCGCCAACTTACGACATCAGCTCTCGATATTGATTTCAAGAAAGAGCTCTTTCCTGTATTAGGGAATCCGCAAATTAAGAGTGTCCGGGCAGTTGGATCGATTGAAGGAAGACGCCCTAGATGTTGCCGAACTTGATCCAAATAAAGTAACGGGTCCTTGAGACGGCGAGTTAAGGTAGCCATGCGACCAAGAGCGGCTCTTTTCAATTGTTTGCTTCTCACTATTAGCTCAAACTCTGGACGGTCTTGTCAGAGCTCCTTACCACTGATACAAAGATTGCGCGTATTTGAGTAAGCGGACTAGGACATCGTCAGTGGATACTCTACCATTTAAAATACCATACATAGAACGCTCTACTTGAAGACCGACGCAGCGTTGTTATTGTTAGGTGGATGCCATAGATTCTACACACTTGTGCGGAATTGGCATGTTGCTGTGGCTGGGAGCCAAGCTAGAATCACACAAGGCCAAATTGATCTTCAAAGGTATAGATCCGTCGACACGGCACCCAAGTCGATTACCACCGGGGAAGGGGGGTGTTATCCATTTGATACCGGTCGAGGCGATAAAGTGTTGCCGGCTATTGTGAAATGAAGCTCGAGACATACCGTAGTCTCGAGAAATACTCTCTATCAGACTCTTCGCCGTCGCGAGTTGACCCAAAGCGATGCGAAAGTGGTCGCCATCGTATAACGTCTGGGGTGCGGATTAGACACTCATTCCAAAGCCCTAAGTTCATGGCGCTCGCAGCACGTACGTTCATCAAATCCTTGTGAAATGGATGTATGTCATTTAACCGCGGGAATCCCTCCTATTAACCACACATCAGGGACCAGGTTATCCTAGCGCTTTTGGGCACGGTCACCAACCAATATCAGAGACAGCTTCTCCGAGAACGTCTCGGCAGTGAATTTTACTTTGCGAGTGTAAAAACTGCGTATTCGTGAAATCTTGAAGCCACTGAGAAATATCAGCAGCCCGTTTCTTTATGGCATTGCCACGACGTGGGGGGACGGGGGTATACCTTCGGATCTGAGTCGGTAATCGACGCTGGGTCCGTGACAAAACAATCTGCGGCAGAAATTCGTCAGTATACAGTCGTCTCGGGGGGTATTAGGCCGTGTCGGGGACACCAACATCGAGGAACTCTGTGGAGGTCGGGACCGGGGCGATGTCTTTCCAGGTAGTCTTCATTATGGGCAACTGGGGGTGCGACAAGCGCACTACGAATCACACGAGGCCGGTCTGCGTCGGTGGATGGCGATCAAGGTAGGGTGTGTCGGGCAACGGTCGAAATATGATATGAGGCGCTCGCGAGACGCACTGGAGACGGTCGATGGCCGATACCGAGATTGAATGCTCGAGATAATGGGCGATAGTGGGCCAGAAAGAAAAAAATCCGTGTGGGGCGTGGGGCGTGGGGTTTTATCTTATCGATAGTCTATCGGCGCAAGCAGACCTGTTCAGCGCTGTTGTGATATTGCTTTTGCGTCGAATATCCGAGCTGTGGAGGATTGATGCTGGCACCGCATTGTAATCAACTCAAGACATCACTCGTTGATTCCTCTAGCATTACTCGAGGCACCTATCGCCCACCTGCGACTGTTATTTTTAAAAAAGTATTGTTGGTAAGTCACATGTGTGTTTCTCTCTGTTTCCCCTTCCCGTCTCTTTACCCCACCACGGAAAAGTCAGGCATCCCGCTTTGGGTAGTGCCAAGAGACACCGAATGGGGTTGGGAAGAGCTCTCTCGTCACGAAGCTGTCCCTATTCCCAATTGCTTGCTTGCTTGCTCGCTTGCTCGCTTGCTCGATGCTCGTTCCTCAGTGGTCGGAGGGTTGACCACTCAACATACACCCAGTTGAGTTTGGGGAGCACCTTGCGTGTGAGCTGTGGGAGCACATGCGCATGTAAATGTGAGTGTAACTTACACGACCAATGCCAGTACGTCCCAACCACGGCCCTTCTCTGGAATCTTCAACGACAAGGAGAACCAACTGCTGTCCCACCTCATCACTTTGCAATGGCCCTGCCCCAGTATAAGCAAGATTTCCTTCGCGCCGCCATCGAGGGTGGCGCCCTACGATTTGGCTCCTACGAGTTGAAGTCGAAGCGCATCTCGCCCTACTTCTTCAACGCCGGCGATTTCTTCACCCTCGAGCTACACGCGCCCATTACGGATGCCTACGCTCATACCATTGCCGCCGAGGCCCCTGAATTTGATGTCATCTTTGGCCCCGCCTACAAGGGTATCCCGCTAGCTGCCGCCGTGCTCTATGCGCTCGGCCGCATAGACTTTGCCAAGTATCGGAGCGTGGCTTATAGCTACGACCGCAAGGAGGCCAAGGACCACGGCGAGGGCGGCACCATCGTTGGCTCACCACTCAAGGGAAAGCGTGTGTTGATCATCGACGACGTGGTTTCCGCCGGTACCGCCAAGCGTCAGGCCATTGACATGATTCGCGCCCAGGGCGGTACCGTTGTCGGAATCATTGTCGCGCTCGATCGCCAGGAGACGCTGCCGGATGGAGACGGCAAGACAAGTGCTATCGGCCAGCTGCGTAAGGAGTACGATATCCCAATCCTGGCCATCGTTAAGCTTGATGACATCATTGTTGCTGGTACAAAAGGCGTCATTTCAGACTCGGGTGTCATTCAGCGAATTCAGGAGTATCGGGCCAAATACGGTGCCACCGAATAAACACGCAAACGAATTTACGTTTTAGACACCGTTTGGTTAGAGTTCATCATATGGTATCGAAAATGTCAAGGAAGTCCGATAGACTACTGTAATGTCCCGTTCGTCTTGGGGTGATGATGGCAGGTGACATTTTAGATACAGTATGGATTACAGGCCTTTGCTCGTTCTTTTGCCACCTGGGTTCTATCATAGAAACGAGGGCTATGACTGTTAGTTGACATACAAACTTACTAGACTTCTTGCCAAAGGCTGGTACCGTGTATAGAATACTGCTGCGAGTTGGACGTAGTTGATAAAAATAATGCTAGAGATACAGTCAGTATGCTGCTTACTCCGTTGTCGGGTGGAGTCAGAGAAATTCCTTTTTGAGCGAAACCTCTGTGCAAGAATTTTGGTAAATTGGAGTCTTAAGTTGCGCCGTGGCTAATGTTGTGGCGCATGGCCTCTATCAAATGTTTATTACAATGAGACAGACCAAACCATGCCGTGAAACATACATAGAAGAGCAGGTGAAAAAGAAATGCACAAGCAAACCGCAAAGTACCGATACAACAGTCAACCTATCGCGACATAGAGCCCGCCCTTTTCTGTCCTGTCTGAACCCCCCCTCACCGCCTAGGCCGGAGGTATCTAGTCTACCTTGCCTGTCTACCTTGCTCATTGGATATAGTACAGCACTATCTCGCACCTCGCCATCTGCTCATCCGGGACGAGGCGACATATCACCTCATCGTTTTACCTGATCATTCCTTTTTTCTTTGCTCGTATCATCCGTGTCACCCACCGAACCCGGTGTGCTTGGCTCACGCGTCAGATTGACGTGAAAATTTCCACCATCACCTGCGTCCTCCGATCTGGCCGACACAGTACCTCTCTCCCACCTTCGCCTTCTCTTGCCGCAGCCACAAGCAGGCGGGAACAGATCAGTTCTCATCTGAACTCGTCAGCTTGGTCGGCTCACCACAGTATCGGTCTCATGTCACTACTTCAGTAAGCCGACCCAATCCAGCCAGCCATCCATTCGCTTGACTCTGATATTATCACCGCATGATATCCAACCACAGTCGCAGCCGCCGCCGCCACTGCCAGAGCCCTACATATATGTAATGTACATGCCTGCCTGGCCACCACCACACATGACTGATACCTTACCGATCTATTTCATTATTTCCGTTTCTCACCCTAATCCAACCCCTAGTTTCCCCTCCCAGCCACCTCCAAATCCAGAGACCAATGAGAAAAAATGAAAGAAAGAAAACCAAAGAACGTGACAGCCAGAGAGCAAACTAACCGTTCTTAGATCCTTCCGTAACCTTTCGCCAAAGGCTCGCATTGGTGTGGGTCTGGGCCTGTGAGTTGAGTCGGATTCTCGGCGTTGTTTTCTTGTTTTGGCATTTTTTTGAGCATAAGATTTCCTTTTTCGGTCAACATCGTGCCTCGACGCTCTCAAATATTCACAAAGCACTCAGAGCGGTGATAGCTAACTCCAAGTTCCAGTCTGGCCTGGGGGGCCATCGGTATACAGCTGTCAGATGGCGTCGAGGAGAGGTACTTCAAGCCGACTGAGGAGGACCGCGCTATGCTGCGGGATATGGCCCCGCGAATCACAGCCGTGGACCGAAACGGCGGGGTTGAAGATGCCACCACTATCAGTGGTCGCAATAACTCCGCAAGTTAATTGATAATTTTTCAACTGAGCGTCAGGGAGCAGGATGAAGATTTACACCGAGGAGTCAGATAGTTCACAACACGACCAAGTAACCCGTACCAGTGAGCCAGTTAATACAAGGTACCGGGGTTAATATTTTTTTTTCGCAAAAGTATAGAAGTTGAGAGAAAGAAAGAGAATGTAACGAAATGGTACTCGGAACGAAACACGATAACGAGAAAGACTGGGAAGGAATACCAAGTACACTAGGCATTTACTTGAATTCTACAGAATCTCATTGTAGTCAGACTATAACAAATTTTGAGCTGAATGAGCAAAAATACTATCGAGTACTCGAGTACTACAGTTCACGATATGCATACGAGGTAGTTTGTATCTACCATGATCATTCGCATTGTTGGGAAACAAGATTTTTTTTTTGTTTCATACGTGCGGCGTCTATATCGGAGGAGCTATAAAAGTGCAGTGCTCATCACTTCGCTACAAACCCATCACAAATCCCCAGCCGCTCAGCCAAATGCCCTGTTCATGAAAGATGCATACCCCATGGAGAATCACAATCCCGTTAAGGATATGGCCCTGCCCGGGTACGTTGAAACGTTAAACGTCATGACTACCAGAGGGCGACAGTCCATGCCCCCGAAATCTAATCGTCGTGTCTAATGCGGGAAAGAAAAAGCCACAGCCAGTCTAATGAAAGGTGTACGAGCCAAACCGGAAAATGCAAATCAAACTACCACCCCTCATGCTGGTCCCATGCAGGCGAAGTGAAACTTTTGAATGATGAGAAATGTAAGAAACAAGAACGCCATGAATGCTCGAAAAATCGCGTACTGAAATTGCCACTACTACCCCATTATATTTCCGTCTTGACGCAAGGTGCAGTTGATGATTCCACGACGACGGGCAATGGCTTGAAGAACTGGGTCATGTCGAGGGTGAGGTTAGAGATTGCGTAGTCAGGGTTCATCTCGCCTACTGAGCCAGACTCCTCACCACGCGAAGCCCCATCAGTCTCAACCCAGGCTGTTGCAGCCTTGAGCAGTTGCATGACTTGCGTCAACCGTTGGTCCGGGCTCAACTGGGAAACAGTCAAGCGAGGAGTACGGAGAAATAACTTGGCAAGCCAGAAAAAATGTGGGCCGTCTCGAGAGAAACCATGGCGTCGGGGATTCGAGACAGACGGTGGAAATTGAATGGCCATGTCCATATCCCAGTAGGATTTCCACTTGTCTAGAGCTGTACTGAAGTTGTTGTACATCTGACGAGACATGTGTTGAGTCCCAGATACTGGCGTGTTTCTTCCGCTATTGTCTGCGCTGTGATGGCCGTTACCAGTATCAGATCCTCCCATAACAACCCAATCGTTTTGGCCAAGTGGCGTTGTCGAACCGCTTAGCTCCATCAGTTTGTCGTCCATCTGTGCTCGTCTGATTTGGGCGAGAATGGCGTGGATCAAGATGAATTTTCCCCATAGATTAGTGCTTCCAGGTTGGATTTGAACAGTAGCATCTAGCATAGCTCGAAGGACTGAATGCAATTCCGGTTGTTTGCTTCGTTGAGACCCGTCCGGGTTGGCCTTCTTCACTGCATCTGAACCAAATAAATTGAGGGCATCTGCACATTCGTTCCCAGACTGGGCCTCCCATGCAGCATCATCAGCTGGAAGTGGAATGCGAATCTCAAAGGCATCAAATTGTGGATCGAGGTTGAAGTATAATCCTCGTGCGACATCCAGGAGATACACCATATGCATCAGCCGGATACGCTTTTCCTGTTCGACCCACGCTACCCAGTCAAATGTTTCGGGGTTGATTTTCTGTAGATCGAGGTTTGGTTGGTGGAGGAAGCTGTAAAGACTTGAGTCATTCTGAATGCGCAGTAGATCAGAACACCGCGCGATTGAGGCGACAACTGGGAACACTCGTCGAGCAGTCTCCCTCTGAATAGGAGTTCCATTCCAGATAAGTAGGGAAGACATGAGAATTAATGCTTGCAGCTTTTCAAGACCAACTTTGTCTTTCCCGTTCTCGATCTTGAATGGTGTGTGCGATTGTACCAGATTGCAGTCACGCTCGAGAGCAATGTTGAGGAAGGTTGTGACCTCACGCACGAGCGCTGGGTCAACACGATCAGAATAGCAAGCCCCAATACAGCACATAGAAGCAGTGAGACCGGGGTAAGCTTCCATGATACGGAAAGTAGGAATATGAAGAAAAGAGAAATGAATATGAAAATGGATGAATGACTCGAGAAATATTCTAATGTTTTCGGGATGGAAAAAATGATGTATGGCATTGTTCTCGGGGGAGACGTAGTTGCTAGGCGGGTAGAAGAAATTGACAATCTGAGTAGAAAGTTGTTGGCACCCATCCTGCATAGACATCTGCGGTTCCCAGTTCGAAATAAAGAGCGGTCGATCGGTGCCATCGGTCGAGGGAGCGCCCGGTGTGCCATTGGATCTCTCGGGAGGGGAGCTAGGCTCGGTTTTGATTGCGGTCTGATTCTGTCCAATATTAGGAGATGGGAACGTAGTGTTGTAGGTATGTGTTGGTTGCGCACCAGGCTGTTGGAACATCTGAGACCAGTCAAGGCCCGACTGTTGGTTTGAGCCAGAAGCTCCATACATGGGCATGCCGTTCTGGGTCGGAGGCATGTTGAAGTTGGCCAACTGTGGGTTGATGTTGGACGACATCGAGTTTGACACTTCACCATTATAGCCGCCTGGCATGTTCCTGCGGTCCCGATTGGCGGCGTCATCCATCCGACTCATACTGCTTGATCTAGAGAGCTGGTTCTGGTCGTTGGCCATGTTTCCCATACCATCTTGGATCTGGACCATACCGAAAGGATGAACAACCCCGTCACCTGGCATGCTGGCCATGCCATTCATATGACTTAAGTCGCCCTCGTTCGCTTTTTGCGCATTCTGCTGCTGCTTTTTAACGTGTGCTTGGGGGTGAGACAAGTGACTCGCCCCAGTGGGGTTACCTCGACGGATCGAGCATTTTTGGAAGTGACGCTTCAAAATATCACTTCGTGAAAACGTATCGCGGCACAACACGCACATATATGGGCGGTCGCCGGTGTCTACCCAGTCAATTAGTATGCCTATAGCGCGCTTGCGGAACTACAAACTTACGGCGCAGAAGATGGCGCTTAAGGTGCTTAGCGTGGAGGTAAGTCTTGGTACAATGGGGGCAAGGAAACTTTCCGTCAGCATCCTTCTGAGGGATGACAGTGTTCTTCGAGGCACCAGTGCCTGTGGGGGCTGCAGGCCGACCTGGAGCACTTGGTAGGATTCCGCGCCGTCCCTGGGATCCCACGACGTGAGTGGGCTGTTCGGCATCCTGGAGAAGCGAGGGCTGGTGACCCATCATAGGGCTTCCACCGTAAGGCGACGACATTCCCGACTGGGGAATGACTCCACCGGCGGGCATGGGACGAAGAACAGGAGGTCGTGCAGCAGCCGGTGCAGGCGCGATAGGCTGCGGGTGAGAAGCTGCGACGGAGGCCTGCGGCATCATGGAGGTGGTCGTCGGATAGCCTTGGGGGGGGTTCTGATACTGACTGGGCATCATGCCATATGAACCACGGCCGGGACCTGCGTTCGGAGGAGGGTAGTTGCTCATATTCTGCGGCTGAGGCGTGCTGGGAGTACCTGGCGTCCTGGGCGTATGGGGGTGGCTCCCGTAAAGAGATTGCATGCTATTATTGCTATGCTGCAGAGGTGGCAAGGTGTGCTGGGTGGCGGAACCTTGCTGCAGCTGATGAGGCGCTATAGCTGACGGTGATGGGTATGAGGAGCCCGAAGTGCCTAACTGGTTAGACGAGTACTGCGGTTGAGCAGAAGGGGTGTTGTCCATGTCCTCGGAAATGAGTAACAGGCGCTGCGGGCAATGACACCAGGGACTGCTCAAAACGTAGCAAATCCGATGATGTTCCGTTAACTATAACCGATAACTGTGTTCGAGGTCTCAGTGTAGTCGCTCCTGAGATCACGCGTCGTACCGAGAGGGATGCGTGTGGGCTGGGTGGATACACTGAGGGGCACACAGTAGGTCAACAAGGGACGCGTCGAATCTTCGTTTGAATGTTGAATCCCAGAAAGTTGGAATCGATGACCCAGAATCCTAATATCCTCCACGCCTGATACCGAACGGTAATAGCGCGATGCTGCCTCCAGTACACAAATGTTAGACGGTACAAGTGGAGGCTGGCAACAACAGTGTTGGTGACAGAGACCCGACGTCAGGGAGAAAATAAAAAGTTGGTAAACAGTGATGAGGGGAACAGTCTGAATTGGGGTAGAATTGGGGACCACAATGGAGAGCTGGTTGAGGAAAAGTAGTTTCGTGAGGTCCAATTAACAAAATGGGACGGATGGGTCTGGTGTTTGTAAAGTGGAGAAGGGGAGCCCCGTTCCTCGAGGTGTGCGGTGAGGTGAGCCGACTTCTTATTTGAACAGATGCAGTGCAGGGGTTTTTTTCTTCCCGCCTGATTTGTCTCAAGACAGAAATTTTTTCTGCTGTGCTGGCTCGCTGTTCACTCGACGTGCGTTCTGTGGGCCCGCTGTCAGAAATGTAACGGAAAAAGTGATGTAGTCCCAGGGACAACGCTTGCTGGATAGGCGCGCCGCGCTGGAAAAGTGGACACGAGTGCCGAGCAGCAACCGTTCACGTATTGTGGATTGATCTAAAGATCAACGGCGGCGAACGAGTGGATGCTGACGATGGAAGACGGGGCGGATGACGGTAACTCGTCGAGATGCTGATGCATGCAAAATGCAAGTCAAGGCTAGCAAAAAGTGGGTGCCGTCGCTACAAGAAGTGGGTGTGCAGTGTACAAGTAGTGTAGAGATGGAGAGAGAGGCGGTAGAGCGTGTGGGTGGAGCTCGCGAGGAAAAAAAAAAGTGGGAGGTTGAGGGAGGTAGTGTTTTGAAGTGAATGGAAGGTAAGGTTTGCTACCTAGGCAAAGGCGGTAGCAGCTTTTGTGGGTCGAGGGGTCATCAAGGGACAAGTACTGGGTACACCCAGATGTAACAAACCAAAGGGGGGCGAGTCAGCGACAGGGAGCCGGTTGTTTGGCAGTTGCCGCCAGCGGGTATATCCTAGCATGTAGCTCCAGAGCAAGGAGAGACAGAGATGGGGACGCGGGCGCGTGGGTGGTGACAGGTGGGAACGAAGGTAAAAAGGGTGGGAAGGGGGAGCTCCTCGAGCGCCACTTCGGAGATAACTGTGCAGCTGAAAGGGGCCAAAGGGGGAAAATAAAAGCAGGGAGGAGGAATAAAAAAAAATGACTGGTAGTGGCAGGATGCGAATGGGGCATAGGCAATATGGAATCAACAACAAAACTCACACTCAGGTCCAGGAATCCACACCCACAAACGCTGCCGTACCACAAATTTCTTGTCCGCGCCCCTCAGAAAGGCTGCACACGTGGGGACAATTTGTTGGCGAGCGTTTTCAAGGTCTCCAGCTATAACCAGGATGCGCAACAGAAATGGGACGACAACAACGCAGCGGGAGAACACGCCAATTGCTGCTGTAGCGGTGAGAAAACAATGCAGAAGGGTAGGGAAGGCCGGGAAAGGGAGAGGAGAGAAAGAGTGGAAGGAAAGAAGAAAAACAAGAGAGACGGACACGGGCAAGATATGAGGGAAGTGGGAGGACAGGAACGCCCACGATTGAACAATCACCTGCTTGTAGACACGTCCAATTGATTGACACGAAGCGAGCGCGAGTCGGGGAACCTTGGTCAACCTTGGTCCTTGACAGCGGGAGAGTCAGGGTGCTGCCACCCAAGTGTATCTCTGTATCTCTACTGTCCAGGGAATAATAGGTACTGTAGGGAGTGCACAGGCATTTAGGTGCCCGAGGTAGCGGTTAATGCTACCTGGACTGTTAGATTAGGGCTATTCACCAGACTAGACTAGTATAGGTAAGTACATGCCGGGTGCCAATCTTGTACCTCTACATTGCCAGCCTATTGAGGTTAAAGCACCGCCTTTTCATTTTTCTAGCGGTTATTGTTTAAGGTAATTTACTGAATAATACACTGCTAAACAAGGATGCGATTACGATAAAAGGGCTACCTAATTACAATTAATGAAGTCAGGTAAGCTTTAACCTAGTAGGCAGTAAACAGGTCGCATTACATCAAGTATAGGTTACACCGTGGCGTAGAATCCTGAGTGTATAGATACTCAACAAGACTTGAAAACGCTACATATGTAGTATATGTTTTGGCATGAAGACAAAACGTAAGACAGCCCGTACTGTAAGCTCTTACCGTATGATTGTACAACGTCTGTTATCTAGATAACCACGGTGTGACGGCGCGCTCAGCTTGGTAGGCGGTTAACGGCACCGTGGAAATTGTTGTTTGATTGGTACCGGAGTACCTACCGTTCCAAGTATCCGTTGCGGCAAATCGGTTTGAATCCCCTGCGAGTCTGCATAGTCGGATATAGCTGAGCAATGGTGGTGCCTTGCCTATCACGGAACCACGGCACAAGTGGTGTATAGCTGGCCTATTTACCTGCAGGGCAAGACTGTAAACGGGCACAGCACCAAATGTCAATAACAGAAAGCTGTCCACCGCACCTGTAGTATCAGTCTCGTTTCATCCTTCTCGTCAATTTCAAGTTTTACACCTCCCACGCCTTTCAAGAATAAAGCATCATTTCCCCATTAGTATTAGTGACCGAGGCTCATACATATATTACTACGAGGTACGCTGCACTAGTTAGGCATATCGGCAAGTTCTAAGACCACGCCAACGCCAACGGAGGCACTGTAAATAAAGTGTCAATAAATCCCGAACATATGACTTCCTCTGCATGCATTTCATAAATAGACTTGAAGAAAACCCATCTTTAGTAGTTGCCTTAGCCACGTTGTAACCTATAATACAGCCCTCCTGTTGTTATATATTTAATCCTCACCAACTTATTTATAAAAGCAAGTCTACATTGTTAAAAGTCTTAAAAGCTGATTACAAGAGGTTATAAAAGTTATTGTGCTCATAGTTTTTAAGTTATATTTAAATATAAGATGTTATAAATATTATTAACTTTAAGTCTTAATAAAAACTAGATTTTAATATAAATTAACATATTATAATATTCCTATAATTAATTATGTTTCTTGTTTAAATAGTCATTTAATTGTTTATATCTTTAACTTTAAATCTTTATGCTTATAAAACAGTTAACCTAGTTTATTAAAAGCAAGCTATTTACAATCATATATATAGCATTACATATGCAACATAAAAAATATACATCTCAAGTAGACAATAAACTGGATAGAATGACATCTCTTAGGAAAAGACGTCATATAGTTACCATGTACAAGGGAAATATAAAAAGAATCCAGGATCTCCTTAAGATCTTTAACGCAGACCGGCATTCAACCTTTAGCTGCCCATGCCATTACCCATAGAACACGTGCGAATGGAGATAGACCGGGTTCACTTTTCTGGACCCTGGGTGGATTGCCTGGTGGGTTGTTCGCGTTATTTCGGGGCCTTGATTGATCTGATAACGCGGGTTGTCAAAGTCCACCATGTTGCAGGGCTAGCAGTTACGAAATCGCGTATATGTACGGTTGTGTATAATATTGCCAAATCGGATATAGAGCATCCAAGTTGATTGCTATACAAATGTAAACAACTCGGATCTGAGACAATAGGCTAGTTAGTGGCAAAGGCTTCGAATAGTAAAGCTGATAGGTTTATCAATAACAAATTGAAAACGGCACTGTTTTTAGTGGTGGTATAGCTTACCGTGTACTATAGAATGCTTAGGAAACGAAAGTCTTCTTGATTTAATGGTAACAAACTATTTAGCGGTGCGCAGTCATCAATGTACACAAGACCAGCTGTAAAGGTTTAACCAGTTTCAATTAATTTCACTTTGTATGCATATATATATGTATAGGAATTTATTTTTATAACTCATGTGATCTTTAAGTGGTACTATACTAGCCCCCGCCTTTGAATTTATAACATATTACAGCTTTTGCTTGCAGCTTCAACCTTCTCGAACCTACATATCCTTGCAACGTAGTCTCCAGATCGTTTACCGATGACTACTACCATTACCTATGACCCATGAAAGAGTCCAACCAATATCCACCAACGTATAGTAAACATAGCCGAGCATATGATAGCAAACGGGCCGATGAATGGGAGTCATGCGTAGGTAACACGCCGAAGACTTATTACATATTCAGGGTCAGGTTCGGGGAAGTCGTATAGGCAAATTCATGAACTTGGGCTTCGAGTCGGTGCAAAGATATTAAAGATCGCATTCTGAACCTAGAAATCACACGACCAAATCAACATTTGTTTCATGTCTTTAAAAGACGGCGGTCTATTGCAGTATAACGTAAATCATAGTCCCAGTAAGGAAATAGCTTCGGACATTTTCCTTCTAGGGCGAGGTCCTTAAACTTGTTACATGTCAAGAAAGACAGGGATCTCTTTCAAAAGTCGCCGACCACGGCAGCTTGAGCTCGGACTCTTGTCCTGCAAATCACATCAGGACCGTGACATGTTAATTTTTATATTGGCTAAGCATGGAAATTATTAATGGCGTCTCAGTTTACAACCTACTACATTGATGAATGCAGCGAATGAGATCCCTCGAAAGCATTCTCTGCTCCTTGATTTTGATGCAGCAATAGGCGACAGGTACGTTGCATAATAAGTACAATTCCCGTCCGTCCGCACGTGTCAAGGTTGATGTCGGGTTGTGGGCGAGCGGAAGAAATGGAAGGAGACTGTCGGCTAATGTGTACTATATACTTTCATAGTGGGGCCCTTATCCCCTAGGCCACTTAGGTATATATACGTTGGCTAAATAACACACTATGCTCAGTTGGTACCTACACAGTATTAGTAGCAGGCGTCTCTCGCATACTATGCGTACCTAGGTACCTACACCTGCACCATCCTATCCCATACTGTGCATGACGGATGTCTTTGCAAGCAGTAAAGGTGAATGCGCGATAACGGTTGGCGGTGCCGCTCTCCTCCGTTCCAAGCCCGGCATAGATAGGAGGGGCTAATGCGAAGCTCAGGCCTGCGTACAAACACACCAACCACCAAAAACGACCTACAATACCAACACCAGGATCGAAGCCCACTGCCGCCGCGGGATTGTACGACTTTGGGTGGACACGGCACTTTCAGCCTCCAAAAGGTGGGCAAATGTGGGCAAAAGGTGGGCATCTATCTAATAATATCAGCATTGTATCAATCGGATGAAGATGCACGAAAAAGGCAGAAGGCTTGCTTGAGGCCCCATTCTGTGTAACCTGAAGACCCTCATTTTACATGGTCCGTCACCAACCTTTTTCAATGGAGCCTTGATGAGGCTGAAACATTGAACGTCGTCGAAGCTTCAACCAAGAATGTTGATATCCACAGCGCACATGGCTTCTAGTGCAAACTTGCCTGGAACTTGACGAGCCAAATTCATCATCGTCAAAGCCAAGAATAAAGCAGCAATACTCGAAAACGTGTCAATGCAGATGGTTTGCTAGTTCAGGTAGGTTCTGGACGCCCATCGTGTAGAGGGCATAAGTACATCCAAGCTAAGTAATTCCGAGAAGCAATCAATAGAGGACATATGGCAAGGGTTGCCACAAAGCAGGGATATGCAGATTCATTTGGCAAATAGACGCCCAATACATGTTTGGTCTAGATTTAGAAGGACACGCATACTCCCTGCATAGGTGCTTGTTTCGCGGTCGACTGTGTGATATCGTAGTCTATATACACTATATCCGAGTTGTAGCAAGTTAAAACGTTTAAATACCTTTTGTTGGTTTATCCAAGAGTGAACACCTATGATATGTTAGCTAGTTGCCAGAGAATGGTTTGTCGCATGGAGTTCTATGTGATATCAACTCGCCGTTTTGCCTATATAACTATTGTGCAGCATTGGCTCCTGGACAATTCTACTGTGCCTGGCTCTGGTTTAGCAAAGCGCCCCGTCTTGTATCCTTTGTGTAGATATCTACATGCCACGAGCGGCTTAGCCAATTCGACGCTATATGCACGCTACCTAACATGCATGCAGCGTATCCAACCTCCTAGCAAGTACGTGCGCTAGTGTGCTAAGAAGTACAGCACACCCCGTAAGTAGTAGATAGTACAGCTGTAAGTGTGCTGTAAGTGTATTGTAAGTAGTGTTGGAGTCATTATTTTTGTTTAGTGATTAAGATACCACAATAGCGCCCGAACTACATGTGCCTTGGCCATCGGATTAATAAGCTCGTGTATAGAGGACCAATGTCATGGTCATAATGCTAAGATAAAAAATAATTACATATTTTATTTGCTAAGTTATGTGAAACAAAGGAATGTATTAAAGAATCAATTGGCATGATCTTTCTTTGGATATCATATTTAATTAAATCATGTTTGTTCTATGTATATCAGATGTAATGTATTATAGATGTATGTAATGTATTTCTACGGCAGTCAAGAGTATCCTCACGGAATGTATCGATACGTATATCAGTGTGCGTCATCGAGCTTCGGGTACATGTAACCTTGCATGCATGGATGGGGCCACAAAAGACGTTATCCCTCATTATTGGTTCCTTGCCCTGCAAGCCTTGCATGCCGGATCTGTCAAGGAGGAGCGGCCGTGAGAATCTTAGCGCAGGGTAGTATTGCTCTTTTAGGACTAGCGAGTCTCTGGTGGTGTAGCCACAGTCTGGCGGTCAAGTCTCTTGGAGAGGCAAAGATTCTTGCATCATTCCGGGATTTGTCGTGGCCGAGCTTGCACCGAGATTGCCTTCTTAACCTGTCCTATCAAATGTCAATGCCACCTCATCAAGCAGATAATCATCGTCGCCAAATCGTGCCATGACATGGTCACATGTCCCCCTTCTTACTCAATGGCTTCCATACCTACCGTACCTAACTCGCACCTAACTCAGTCGCGCAGGCCACAGCAGATCTCGCCAGAGAGAACATCGAACCCAGCTGCACTGCAATAGGCAGTCTTGATCGCCGTTGACACCCACATTGCCCGCATCTCCCTCCGACTTATTCCCGGTTACCGTAAACAACGTTCGCACCCTCTACTACGCAAGATGTTGCATATGGCTAAATAATTCATACGATGGTTGCGTGACGACTCGACCTGTGCTCACAAATTCTGCCTGTGTACTTTGTACACGTATGCGCGAGCGCCTGGGATATGAGAGAATCGCTGGTACCGATACGGTCGAGCTACCACCCTCTATTACTATACATAATAATCAATCTGTAGACGCTAGGGTAGCCTTCGTCGCAATCATCAAATCGCATTTGAGCTTTTGATCTTTGCGATGCCAGGTAGGCAGGCATGTTTTGCGGGCTTCATCCCAACTATGTGAAAGTACCAAAGAGCGCCGTAACGAATGTACCTATTAACTTGTAACAATTCGCGTAGGAGCTTTTGTCTCCGACATCAATCCGTCAAGACATGGTATTGTAACGCCCAGCCAGGGCTGTTGGCTATAATTACAGTACTGTACAGTGTACGACAAATAAAGTTGATAGTAAGGGATTCCGATTTCGGCAAGCCGAAGGAATTCTACAGTCATGTACACTCCCTGCTGAGTACAATATGCGTTCTGCAGTAGACTCAATGGTCCAACTATTTACGTGTATACATATTATTTAATACTCCCGAATTTCACTGACGCAATGGCCACAATCGTACCAACCAACCAACGGTTAGTGTGGCAGATATTGCAACTTTGTTAGCAGTAAGTAACCTAAGGTTAGATGTTTCTACTGCACCTAGTATAGATAATCCACGCAACTTATTTAGCGGCTCGTTGGCAATCACCCTGCCATTAAGTACTGTAGATATATTGGTAACTGTGGTTCGGTCCGACCGTTCTGAAATCAACATATTGTGTGACATGGTAGGAAAAAGGCGAGCTACATAGGTAACCACGAGATTCATAAACCGTGGTCTAAATACCAAACATTGTTCTATGAATATTCGATAAGAATATAATTCCAAGCCAAAATACTTCTCAAGAGCAGAGTAACAAACAGAGTGGTGTCCGATCCATAGCTTAACGGTCTTTACGGCTCTGTCGGATGACCTGAAGTAACATCGTCATGCATGCTTATTACAGCGGTCAATAAGCCCGTTAGGATGTCCATGCATGGCTGCCTTCTCGGTGGCATATCCCTGTTGGTGTTGGCCAGCTCGAGTCATGGCTCTTACTGGCATTGCTAAAGAACATAATCCGTTTCATTACTTCTCACACGATTCAGGCCGGTTCAACTGGTACTTTGATTCGCGTATTAGCATTATTGGGGCTTCATTGGCCAGATACCATGAAGCTTATCGAGGTCGGCGTTATTGCTCTTCTGTCCTGACAAGTTTCGGTGTTGCCACTATTCGCTAGTATACGTTCTATAAGCGCGCTACATTCCATATGTGAACTGGCGCAAACTACCTCGGAAACA
Source organism: Xylaria telfairii (assembly GCA_022495065.1). Classification (NCBI taxonomy): domain Eukaryota; kingdom Fungi; phylum Ascomycota; class Sordariomycetes; order Xylariales; family Xylariaceae; genus Xylaria; species Xylaria telfairii. The sequence goes on from MU383858.1 coordinate 123,142, forward strand.
TACCGACAGGGTAGATTTTAGAGCGGGTATCGTTGTGCTGTGCAGGTTGTGAAGGGCCGAAACTTATTGTTGACTTGATTATTTGCGTCTTGACTTGAAGAAGTGCGGTCGAGACTGTATGTATATTGGTTCAAGGTGCTTGGACTGCGTGCACCGTCAAAGCGGTGGTGATACTTCAAATGAAACTCGGACTTTTCCATCATCCCCCATCGTGCCTTGCCGCTGGAGCAATAGGAATAGGATCTGCTCAGGTTTCACCCTATTCTAGAACGAGTGCGCCGATGTTCACACTAATGAATAAAAACCACCTTGCACTGTTCGATTTGGAAAAGCGTGACAGCCCTAGCATAAACTAATGTAAGTACAGCTAAGACGTCCATCAATCTCGAAAATATGCCGAAAGTAAGTGCCGACCACCTTTGATGATATTCGTAGTCTCCAGAGAATTACCTCCAGCCGATGATTTTGAAGGAGGACGGGGGAATTCAAATCAGAATTAGGAGTCTTATTGGTGATAACTGTTCCTTTACGGCTTCTTGTCTTGTTGAACTGCTGAACCAACCGTGTGGAACTTCATCTCCAGGGCAGAGTACATGCGACCTATCTAGGTCGAGGCAGAATACCTACATGGCGTACAACTACTATACGCCTTAGCCAAGATTGCACGAGTATAAGGATGTCGTGTACTGGTAATATTTATTCCACCTCTTCAAAATAATGCAATACCATTGAAACTTGAACTAATGCAGGTATTCTGCTACACCGTATTGACCTAAGTACATATACTAAAATATTTTACTCCATATAAGTACTCCATTTTCTTGTCCACAAACTTTTATCAAAATAATCGTTCAACGCACACAGGATAACTACTAGATCACTATGTCCTCAATGCAGCCGAGTTTCGATACTGTGTAATTCTTTCCTCCTAGCCAAGCGGAGGAGAAGGTCCCGCGAACATGTATGCAACTTGTCATCGATTGACACTAGTAGGTTTATCTTGGCGATCTCGCGAATTGCTCAAGTAACGATACATAGGAATATACACAGTACATACGGCCACGAACGCACTTGTGTTGTATTTGGGCACTAGAAGCATACTAGGACCTTGGTTGGCCCAGGCGAATTCGGGTACATGAATGTGTATCCTCGGCGTCAATGGCGGACCCATTAATTTTTTTCCATTCTACAAATAACAATATCAAAATACTGTACTGTGATAGCTGTTACAGTAAACCCTGTCGATCTAACTAAATCTGCAAGTCACATGGCCATCGATCAAGTACGTACGCAATGTACGTGTACCTCTCTATCCTAGGTTCTTCGATGTATCACGATGACTTCTGCGAGGTACTTCATACGGGCAACAGAACGAGGTGCCGGTTTCTTCTATGATTTATTATCGGATTGTATAGTTCTACCTACCGAATGCCACCGTTCTCGGATTGTGGTCAATACCTCGTCAATATATATATATATATATATGCATATATTTATACTTAGGTAGGTTGAGAAGTTTGTGACTATGAGAAACTTGTATGCTAGGACTAATGTTTAAAAATACTAACCCTGGAATACGGGAGAAAGAAAATGTTCATACCGTCCCGTAGTGCTCTAATATAAAGTGACTCCAAGTTTCGGCTCTGTACTGTAGATGTTCATTCGCTGCACTTGAGAACTTTCTATAGTTGGCACGCGGGTCAAACAAATCCGGTGCCCACCGTCATTCCTCAAATATCCTTCATAGATATATATGTGTCTGTCCTGACACTATTAGACTACAAGCCGCAAATATGGCGGCCATAGAACATGCGGGTGTTTACTCTCTGAAACCTGGAGAATAGCTCCATCTTAAGTTCCATGGCTCCTCCATATCTCCTTGGGTCCACTGTAAGGGGAGGCTTGAAATGGGAGTTGCTGTATTTGTCTTATTTCGACTCTAATCTCCAAATCTTCTCGTCAAAAACTCGAGTAGGCGTCGTCGCCTTTCTAGACGCGACCGTATTCTAAATAAAGCAGCGCTTTTTTCTTCTTCTTTTTTTTTTTTTTTTTTTTTTTTGGACAAGTCGATAAACATTTGATATCCATCCGATAAGAATAGGAAACAATAACAGGGGAGAGATGGAAAGGCGGCAGCGGTTACGAAAGTGGGAAATTTGAAGCGAGGCATCCTCTACGACACCTGATCGAGCCGTAGGAGGAAGTAAACCTTTTTTAGTATAACCATCAATGCAGGTTTCCCCAGCAGACGGGTTGGGGAGAATCTATCCGAGTGATAGTAGTAAAGCTCTGTCACGCTCACCGAATGGGGGAAAAAAAAAAAGAAAGAAAGAAAGAAAGGTGTAGCTATTTTTTATGACCGCAAATAAAACCGCGACTTCATTAGGGGGGACCGGCTCGTTTCCTTGAAGAGCAAAGAATATGACTTCGGAAGTAGGACAGAACTCATCACTGTCAACGATGATGATATGTACAGATGTCAACACGAATCCGACGCGATCGCCTGCTTGAATTAGCATCCTCCTTTTTATCGTTATATTGTGTCACGGAACAGAATTGCGGTGCTGTGCTGGTACGCTGCTGGCGAACGAAGAACATTGTCAAGTCAGGCAACTTAAATTCCTACTGTTGTTTATAATACATGTTTATAGCTAGGACTGTGTGATCTTGACGAGTTTGATTGAGAGTGTGATATCATGTTAAGGTCGTCTGATGCTGTCTTGATACAGCTTCTAGGGGGTTATGAAATGGTACCCATGTTTATACCTAGGCCTAGCCCGTTAAGGCGTTCTAGTTCTTCACGCAACGATGACGGTCCTCGTGTCATAGCTAGCTCCTCCACAAGGTCTCGACATCTGCGAAGGGACAGGCCGATAGTAACGAGGACAATATATATCTAGATAAATGCTGACGCATGAGAGAGGGAAGAGACTTGGATAAACCATTGACAAGACATACTGGTTGTTGGCTAAAGCTCGCGGGGTGTTCGCGGATGAGGTCGGGGACGATGACGCCGTTACTTACATTATGTTGTGGCAACCCTAGGAAAGGAAGATGTAGAGTAATGAGTTTGTGCGTATTCTTGGAGTGAAAACTGTATATTGGTGTACAAGCGTCGATAAATGCCATAAGTGTATGAATGCCAACTTACGAGCTGTTGGCTTGCCGTGCGTACTAGGTAGGAGGTACCAATGTGTATTCATCATAATGTCTGCATAAATAATTAGAATGATGCCTCCCGAGTCTGCATTTCCTTTTAACTGCCTTTTTATTGCAGTTGTTGTGTTAAGTGGGCTGTAGGGTTAACTGCTGGCGATGCTTCCACAAGAACTTTCCTTAAGTAGTAGGTACCGTACCAAGACCTGCAGGATCCAGTAAACTGTTGACCAACAGTTGGTGGATTTTAATAGTGAATTAATAGTTTATTTACATAAGCGTTTAAATCTATTAGCGTTGATGCAAATAAACGGTTTAATTAATTTAAACATTTAAAATATTTCAACGTTGAAATTTTTTTAAACGTTGACGTTTACTAAGCGTTGATATCTGCTAAGCGTTAACGTCTGCTAAACGTTGACGTTTGCTAAGCGTTGATTTAACGTTAACCTAGCTTTAATACAAAGGCTATAAAACGTTCCGCTAAAGTCTTAAACTACGAAACGATTATAATAGTTTTCCTGCTACCTGTGGGTTGGCTGGTTGGTTGGTTCGCCGGTTGGTTGGTTGGTTGGTTGGTTGGTCGGTCGGTCGGTTAGTGGTTGGTCGGTCGGTCGGTTAGTGGTTGGTCGGTTCGTCGGTTACCTAGTGGTTGGTTCGTTCGTTGGTTCGTTAGTTACAGGGGGTTACAGGGGGTTACAGCGGGTTTAGTGGTCTCCAACGTTTAAAAAATTTCAACGTTGGAACGCTTGTAAACGTTTAAAAAATTTAAACTATTTGTTCTACTCAACTATCGCTCAACTCTTTAAATTATCCAACGCGTTGGTTTTTTTAAATCATTAATAAACCATTAATCAACGGTTTACTGGACCTAGCAGGTCTTGGTACGGTACCCGCTGTAAGGTTCCTTATCCGCTGCATAATGCAATAATGGAGGAATTCATTACATATTGGTTTAATGCAACTATTCGTATATCAGCCACAACCTTAACCTCCAGGCTACCTAGGTACCTAGGACCTAGGATCTGAGCATGGCGCATGTGGCTCGGAATTTCTCTACCCGGAGCAACCCTAAATTTCCATCGGAGGCTCGCGATCTTTGATCTCAGGCGTCCATTTGACATTTTGGGGTACGAGAGAGTGGCATTACCGCACAATGGCGACACCTACCTCGATCCGGCCTTCGATCACCCGGATAGTTAATTGCGCTAGAATCTTTCCCGGCGCCAGTGCCACTTTAGGGGCTGCTCTACCTGCGGCTTCACCCCAGAGATGCTCCTTCTCATCGACACCGGAGTACAACAATCGGCGGCCGCGCCGCGATAACAATCGCTTCCGTGGGCTCAGTAGCATATACCGGTCGGGTACCCGATTTCGAATGAACATCGACAAATCTGACACGCCACAACCTGCCAACTACAAGCCTGAAATCGAGGTTGACCCCAACCATGGGCTTTGGGGTTTCTTCTATGGGCAGGACAAGACGTTGCTGACGCCCGATGAGGATGTACAGCATGGCCGTGGGTGGACTGTCGAGGAATTGCGACACAAGAGCTGGGAGGATCTGCACAAGCTATGGTGGGTGTGTGTCAAGGAACAGAACCGCCTCGTGACAGCACGCAAGGAGAGGGCCCGCCTTCAGCTCACAAATGGCTTGCAAGAAGGAGCCGACCGACTGCTCGAGGTAAGTCATCTTGCGCGACTTGATAACGACTTGCATTCTGTGTACTTACCCAATCTTCGACTAACAGGTCCGCAAGACGATGGTGTCAATTAAGCATGTGCTGACTGAGCGATGGTATTTGTGGGAAGATGCGAGAAAGCTGGCCGAGACGGATCCCGAAATCGACCTCAGCAACACGCAAAGCCCCTTCACACCGGCAGACTACCTCGAAGAGAACGAAACCGCGCTTGGGGGAAGCAGTCAAGACGGATCAGGCGAGAAAGTGCCATCGGGCTTCATGGCAGAAGAGCCCAGGGTAACTAAACCCGGAGATGTTGAACCATCCACAATCTCGCCGGAACCTGCGAGGACTCAACAGCCATCAATCAACCCCTGAAAGTGACTTGTTATACCCAATCCAGCAATGGTCTTTGCAGTATCTGAGGTCTAGAAATTACTGCTGGGTGGAAAACCACGGTTTCAATATAATTCGGAAGGGACCTCGAGTAGCTACAGTGAAGAGCTGCAAGATGTACATATATATGTGTATAATACCTACCTGGGCCCTGATCACAAGCATAACCGTAACCATAGCTGATTGATCGGTTGTTTCCAGTCAAATACCGGTTAGGCGTCGGGATCTTGCGAGCCACCTGTAATACTATAGTCTATTACAAGAAGTTGGTGAACGCTTTGTGCATGAGAAGCTCTGCGAACCTTACTGTAGACGTGAGACGTCGGTCGAGACACTGGCCGAGACACTGACCGTGTTGCGGGGCTAGCGCCAATGTGCACTACTGTACAGTACAGTAGGGGTGCGTCGAACCCTATTGGCCACAGCTATAGGGGGTCCCCTCCATTATAGGTACCTTGACCGCGGGCGGGCTCGAGCATCGCTGCCAGCAACGGAGCCCCTCATCCAACTGGGCATGAACAGAGGACGATACCATAACCCATACTCCTTTTGACTCACCGATACTCGAACAAAAAGCTTCTGTGCTTGACCTGGAGTCGAGGAATCCCCCAGACCTCCGCGATACTCGACACTCGACACTCGATACTCGATACTCTCGATAGTAGTGTTCTCTCTGCTCTGTTCTTTGCTCCCCTCATAACACACTGACTACCGCCCGCCATGGACGAGATCTCCCCGAAGTACGATGTCATTGTGCTGGGCACCGGTATGTTGCGCCCCGCATAGCACTCGGCACTCACGATGCCAAACAGTGTCTGGCCACTCCATTTCCCATTCTCCATTCCCTATTCGCCATTTGAGGCTGCCCGTGACTCTGATAGCTGATGCTCTACAGGCCTGACTGAATGTATTCTCTCTGGGTATGCCCCCAGTCGACCGTTGTCACCGCCCGAATTGTCCCTAGCTGACTTCCTCATCCTAAAGTGTCCTAAGTGTCAAGGGCAAGAAGGTCCTGCACATTGATCGAAATGATCACTATGGAGGGTACGTCTCAGTATAGCCCCCAATTGTATTCGTGTGAGGCTAACACATGCTCGACTAGAGAGGCTGCGTCTGTGAACATCGAGGCGGTATACACCCTCCCCCCCCGTCCATCCTCACCACTCCCGGGAAATGATAGCTGATTGCGTCTGTACGAGATAGCTCTTTAAGAAATACGGAAACTTCGCAAAGGGTGAAGAGCCATGGAAGAAGTACGGCCGGGCCAACGACTGGAATATTGACTTGGTTCCCAAGCTGCTGATGTCTTCGGGCGAACTGACCAACATTCTGGTGTCCACCGACGTTACCCGCTATCTCGAATTCAAGCAGGTCGCCGGTAGTTACGTACAACAGGGTACCGGTGCCAAGGCTACGGTTGCCAAGGTGCCCTCAGATGCTGGCGAAGCTCTTAAGTCCCCGCTCATGGGCATCTTCGAGAAGCGCCGCATGAAGAGTTTCATCGAATGGGTGGGCACCTTTGACCTCAAGGACCCTGCTACACACAAGGGTAAGCGATACATGATCCCATCAGGAGATCACTATGTGAAAGGAGAGGCCCCTGTAGACTGACTTTGCTATGGGCAGGCCTTGACATGAGCAACACCACCATGAAGGACGTCTATGATAAATTCGGTCTTGAACCTGGTACTCGTGACTTCATCGGCCACGCTATGGCGTTGTACCTGGACGATAGCTACATCAGCACGCCGGGCGAGGCACCAGATGCTATCGACCGCATTCGCCTATATGGAAACTCAGTAGCAAGGTATGGCAAATCGCCATACATCTACCCCCTGTACGGTCTGGGCGAGCTGCCCCAAGGTTTCGCCCGTCTGTCGGCGATTTATGGTGGCACATATATGCTAAACACCTCTGTGGACGAGGTTTTGTACGAGGGTAAGAAGGCCGTTGGTATCAAGGCCACCATGGGGAGCGCGGATAGTAGCGAGAAGATACATTTTGAGACCAAAGCCGACATGATTTTGGGCGACCCCTCCTATTTCCCGGATAGAGTGAAGGTTGTTGGGCACGTTCTCAAGGCTATTTGCATACTAAAACACCCACTGGCGGGTACGAACGACAGCGATTCTTGCCAGCTCATTATCCCCCAGTCCCAGGTCGGTCGCAAGAATGGTGAGTCTCGTTAGCACCCCCATCACCATTTGCAGGATTAATCCAAGGCTAGACATCTACATTGCCTGCGTCTCATCGGCACACAACGTCTGTCCTAAGGGCTACTACATCGCCATCGTGTCGACGATCGCCGAGACAACTTCCAACCATCATCTTGAGCTACAGCCTGGTCTAGACCGCCTCGGCAAAATCGAGGAGCAATTCATGGTAAGTGCTAGACCTCCTATCCCACTAGCATAGGAGCCAGCGCGGCCAACAATATTTTAGGGGGCGCCGATACCGCTCTACGAGCCCGTCGATGATGGCAAGGGCGACAACATTTTCATCTCGAAGAGCTACGATGCTACATCACACTTCGAGACGACTACGGACGACGTCAAGGACATCTTCCATCGTGCTACGGGTGACGAATTGAAGGTCGAGGGTCTGCGGGATCTCGAGGTTACGGAGCAATGATTGGGCTGAAATAGTAGGCTCGTCAAGGTATGAGAGGTTGCTGGGATGGATTGTCATGCAAAATTAGACAGGGAAAGATGCAATTAAACCGATATGCGAGTGGTGTTTCAAAAGAGCTGGAGGGCTCGGGACTTACTCCCGGTATGGTTGTGAAGTACAAAGAACATAGTCAATATTACATAATCCGTCAGTGTGTGGTTGGTCGATATATTTGTTGCGGTCGTCGCTCACGGTTGAAATGGACATCAACTTTGTCCCTTTAACAGAAAACACAGGGGTTCCAAGTAGATAGTTTAAATACCGTCTTTACGTATTTGGATACTGGGGCTATTAACGAATATTGATACTCGGCGACGTTGTGTAACTTCAAATCCGCCGGGGTACATGGAGGTACAGTAGGTTATGGGGTAAAAGGGTTGGTGCATAATTTGCACATGTGAGAGAGGGGCAGCAGCGGCAGCTATGTAGAGCCCTGAAGCTTCCCATGTTGCCCCGCGATTTGACTCACCCACTGCAGTTACAGCTAGCTACGCCTTAGGCTTTACGGATACCGCAACCTTCCCACCAGGTACCTACCTCCTACTTACATATATACCTTCGGTACTACCTCCCTCTTCCAGAACATCATTTGCAGAAAGCCATTCGAAAAAAAAAAAGACACCAAATCCACTCTCGCACACATGGCTAATAACGATGCGACGGCTGGCATATCGGGCCAGCTGCCCATAGATGTCGGCTCATTTGAGTGAGTCTTCGCCTGCCCCTCTCCGTGTCTCCTCAGCTCCCCTCGCTGTCGTGCCGCCACCTGGAATTCTGTAATGCGGCTCTCCGCTGACTCACCCGGCCCTCTCTTGACAGCATTGTCGCAACATACCACCGCCTCCTCGCCGATGATCCCGAGCTCACTATGCCCATGGCTACTATCGAGGCCCTGATAGAAGCCTTGGGCGCCTCGTCCGCTACCACCGTCTTCGAGACTATGAAGCTCGTCGAGGCCCAGTCGGACAGGCTACGGCAGAGTCCCCTGGTCGCGAATCCTATGGCTGTGCGCCACGGCAGCGACTTCTTCAAGCAGTACCTTGTTAGGGAGCTTAGACAGCTTCCTAGCAGCGGTGGTGCTGCTTCTGGCTCGGGGAGTCGAAGCGAGGACCAGCAGTTCGAGGTCATACGCCAACATCTGCTCCGCAATGCTCGTCTATTCGCCACGAGAGCCAAGGACGCAAGAGAGAAGATTGCCTCTGAAGGACGGTATGTGCCTATGCCCACATTAGCAGTCTACAGATGCCTACGCGTTATGAGCCAGCTAATAGAACGCTCCCCTTTTACAGATATTTAATCCCCGCCAATGGTACAGTCCTGACACATGGCGGGTCGCGTGTTGTCGGGACACTTCTCGGACGCGCTGTCGAGCGAGCGAACGGCGGCCTCCCGAGGCGCTTCAAGGTCATCTATGCCATGAGCGAGAGCCGCCAGACAGAGAGCAACAAGGTAGTTGCCGCGCTGCGAGCCAAGGGCATCCCGGTGGCCACGATCCCCGAAGGAGGCGTCGCACATATCATGTCCAAGGTGGACATAGTATTCGCAGGCGCTGAGGTTATTACCGCCCAGGGTGGTATAATCAGCAGGCTTGGCACGTACCAGATCGCGAAGCTCGCTAAGATCGATGGTAAGCCCTTCTATGTCGCTGCTGAGCAGCACAAGTTAGGGCAGACGTTCCCGAGCGATCAATTCACGTTCGCTTGTGGCAATTACAGGCAGAACCTACTCGACTTCAACTCAAGCAAGACCACGAGTGACGGCACTGCAGCGGCTGAAACTGGAGACGAGAAGCGGGCAAGGGAAGCTCGGTCTGCGTCGCCCCTCGATTATACGCCGCCCGACTTGATCACGAGCTTCATCTGTGATCATGGCGTAAAGTCAACGGTAGCAATGGAGCACCAGGTAATCGACATGTTTGTTGGCTAGAGAACATGTGCGGCGCAAACAAGTCGGGATTCACTTTGCTTCTGAGGATCCCATACCACTTGCACTCGGAAAGAATCCAGCGTGCCCCAAAATTATAGGCTGGTCCGGTGCGGCGCTTTTAACTCGCTAAGTATGACATACACAACTTGCTCATGGAAGTGGTTTGACGATCTGCTTATCCAACTACATAGTGAACAGAACTATTGCACGACAAGGAACAAACCCCCTTTTTTGGCCCCAATAAGCAAAAGATGGTTTTTAAGATCGAAGGACCACCCAGAAGGGGAATAAAAAGATACATAACGATCGAGTAGAGATAGATCTTGATTAGAAAATGGAGTAGTGGAGTCAAGTGTCGCGAGGAAGCAGCTGGCGGTGCTTTTAAGAACAGAGCCCTAAGAAAAACAATGAGAGTGGGATTGGAACTCCGAATAGGTAGTTGTAGTATAACACCCTCGTGTCTGATAGGCATCTAAATTAGATACCTTGGTTATCGGATTCTCTCCCCGACTTCCTTGAACTAGCGTGTTCTGTTGGTCATACCACTTCACCTATTCATTAGTTTCGGTTCATTAACCTGTACATGTATACACATCTATTTGTCTCGAACCAGCCGCCCGCCAACCCAGGGGTATAGATAGTTGCGCTGGTACCAATTGACACTATAACCAAGACTCATTAGCATTTTTATCTTCCCGCTCCGTACTTGGAAGGATAGAAAGCAATCATTCCGAGAAAAATATCTTGGAATTAGGATCGGAGAAAGGGGAAATGAACTCACAAAGACTTCCTCCCGGCGATTCGAGGGTGAGTGGCCCATGAACCGCCGAGGACAATATTATGTTTCTCGTCAAAGAAATCGGCTAAATTCCTTACGGTTAGTCCTATGTGCTGCTATGTTCTTCCTTGTTGTTGTGTTTGTCTTTGGCTGCGGTTGGTGTTTACGGGGATAGTCAAGACGTACATGTATAGAGGGGATATAGAGCCATAGGCTCGAAGCCCTCGTGCTTCCTCAGCGTCGAGCTTGTCCACTCCCACACGCCGCCCAGCTCGGCCTGGCCGGCCAGGCGATCGCCGCGCGCCGTCACGGGGACGGGGTGCCAGTTCTGGAAGCCGACGTTCGCACCCGCGAGGTCGACGAAGATGTCGTCTTGGACATACGGCCACGGGTTGTCTTCGTCGACCAGGGATGAGGTGTCGGGGGGCGAAGGGGGCGTCTCCTCGACCCCGTCGTTGACGAGGTGTCTGTTTCCAGTGTCAGGGGGCGGAACTCACTACTGGTTTTCGACGAAAAAACACAAAAGACGAATAACACGAGGTGCGGAAACCTACCCGTTCACCGCCGGCACTGTGGTGCCGAGCTTGTTCTCGGCTTCCTTCCTCTTCATAAACTCCACGTGCGCGTAGATACTACGAGCCTCCTCGGCAGTTGGGATTCGCCCGCCCATCCACGCCGCGCAGCCGGCGAGTTCGTCATACGAGGCAAAGACCGGCCAATCCAGGGCATACTTCAGAGGGACGAGGCCGAAAACAGTGCGGATGGACTTGCCCTGCAAAAACGACGCGGGAAGGGCGGCGCCATTGGCGGTGGCGTGCCCGTTCGTTCCATTAGACTGTTCCACGATCTCCGCGGCCCATGATGCTGGAATCTTCCCTTTCTTGGTCTCGTACAGATAACGGGCGTACTTGTGGGTTGTTAGCAGGGCACGTTTCGATCTCGGCTATCTATGGTGGCTGCCGTCTCACCTCTTCATTAGTAATTGGTCTTCCCTTGGCCTGGAAGCCGTGAACATGCACCTGTCGTCGCGGTTTCTCATTGTCCCTGTGGTCGACGTTAGCTTGCCGCAGCTGCTATTTAGGTATGACACGTCGGCCGACTGCCACTCACCACCCAAAGTGACCACTTGAGTCCAAGACGTCGTCGGGGTCGTCTAGACCGAGGGTGACATCTTGTGCCGGGATGTCAAACCACTTGTTCTCAACCCTTGACAACTTGGCGTCCCGCGCTAGTGCTCTGAAATCAGGTGCCGGTATGTCTGGGGGCGGAAGTGTTTTGTCGCTCTGCAACATTATGTAAAGCAAAGTCTCCATGTGCATGAGCTCGTGCTCGAATCCGACCCATATCGCTCGGGCAACGTCTCTGGGGATACCCTCAACTCCATTGTCATACAGGCTACTCAGCCTGGCCCTCACTCGGCTCTGGTACGCCAAGATGTCGTCGACTAAGGGCCATTCGTCCGGGATCTCTGAGTGCGCGTGACAGTTCTCGGGGTTGTCGACATCTGGATCTATGCCCCTCTCGAATATCGAGTGATAGTAGCGAGGCGAGGTTGGGCCGTCCTTTGTGGTCTTTGTCAACTGGATATCCAGAAACGCCGGGGTATGGCCCAAGTAGAATATGCAGGCGTTTCGAAGCTTGATAGGCTTGTCGAGCAGTTCTTCGTTGGGCAGCATCCGTCGGGTAATGGTGTCCCACACGGCCCAGAGGCTCTTCCAGTCGCTCATCAGGGGAACGCTCTCCCGAGCGTATTCCAACGGGTTTAGGCTGAACGACAAGGGGTTCTTGATCAGCAGATGCAAGCCTGTGCAGATTGTCAGTTGACCCCAGTTACGAGACGGTCTGTGGCCCGGGCACCAAAAGCCCGCCCCCGCAAAATGTAACCAACAGAGCAACATAAGGGATATTAATAGGCACACCGGAAAGAGTCCTTTACACCTCGGCTCCTAAGTGGGCCTAGGTATGACCAGAGTTGGGGTGAATGGTTGCGGCCTGCCTATTCGCGGAAACGGCGCCGACAGAATGACGACAAACCCCATGTCTCTTCGGAGCGAGGTAGGTTGCAGGAGAAACGCCGCCATTGGGTGTCACTTACCGTAGTCTTCGTCGTCCGCCATCCATCTGCCCGTTTCCAGGACACCTGCCGATTTCCACAGGCTGTCACAAGCCTCCTTCGAGTATTTGAAGCTCTGCTCGACCTGGATACGCTCGTGGGCCTTGATCGCCTCTCCCATTACAACTATATCGCGCACGGGCGAATAAAACGCCCGATGGCGCCCTCCTTCGCCATCGTACACATACTCGCCAATGACCCTCCAATCTTCCAACCTGAAGACGGTTTCCTCGAGAATCTCATTGGCATGCTGGAGTCCATTCAAAATGAACCTTGGGTCGGTTGGGATCAGCAAGAAGGGCCGGGCATTAATGACGTGGTATACACTTACTCATGCGTGATACCCTCTTCGTCTACAACGTCGTAGAAGGATGAAATCAGCTATGACCCACCCAGTGTGAGTATCAGGTGACTAACCGTTATATGCGTGGCTATACGTGCGGCATATATTAGCTGCTGGCAGTTCCCTAGGTAGAGGTAGGTGAGTGAGGATGGGGTTGTACTTACTATACTTTTGATGGGTTGGTACACGAGTCCACGCCAATGAGTAGACTATCCTGTGGCTGGAGGACATCGGCAAAGCCTCGTAGGAAGGAGGCTGCGTCAGACGGGGAGAAATTTCCTATTCAGGCCTGTCAACTTATTTCGCCCCGATGACTTTTTTTTTTTTTTTTGGTGGTGGACATTACCAATGCTTGATCCCATGTGTAAGACACACTTGCTCCTAGCCGAGTGAGATGCAGACAGCAACCACTCTCGCCCATCATCATAGGTGCCAAGTAGGCCGTGGCATCGAATGTGCTGAAAGGCGGGGAGCTGGGCCAGAGTCCGGGATAGCTCCTGCTCTGATAAGTCCAGCGCGTAATAGTCAATATCCTTCTTCGCATCCTCGAAGGCCTGGAGTAGAAGCTTAACCTTCCTCAGATTACTTGGGTATGTGTCAATGGGTATTCTGGTAGAGCAGGAGAGAGCATCGTGACCCACCCACTGCCTAGCTCGAGCAGCATGGAGCCAGAAGGGATGTTCGCGGCGATGGTAGCAGCTGAACGCCGCAGTATTTCGATCTCGGCATTAGTCAAGTAGTATTCTTCCAAGTATGTGATCTGAGGCTTGATTAGTTTCTCTTTACCCATGTCATGTTCCGAGGCTGGAAGAAGGCCGACCTTTTCGAAAAGTTGAAGGCCCCTCTCGTCGTAGAGCAACACAGTGGGGAGCTTCCGAGGCCATTCTTCGGAATGAAAGAGCGTATAGATCTCTTCTTTGAGGTTGGCCTTGATAGTGTCCCGGCGGATGTCGATAATGTCCACGGGTGGTTCTTCTGCGATCTTGTGTGATCTATACGCCTCCTTTGCCGTCGTACCGGTATACTCGGTCTCGACGAAGTTTTGGAGAAGTGAAGGCATGGCTGCGAGTAATCACGATGCTCTACAGCAACTATGATCAATTGGCGGCAGCGGCAAGACACTAAACTTGTAAATGCGAGTATATAGGAGCGAGTTGGAAGCCAGCGAAGATTTATATATGTAAGAGATGGCTTTTGACGTGAAAAGGTGACGGGTTGTGAACAGGTACTGAGCAGGTCACTCCACACGCAATTTAGGAGTGGAGAGACCCAGACACACGCATATGTGTACTACATAACCAGACGCGCTTTCACAAGAGACTCTTGCTCCCCGGGTTATTCTAGGACGCCCCCATCGTGAATCGAACGAATGATGATGTCAGCTGGGGTGAGAAGTCGGCCTAGTCGATATACTAGTCCTTCTGTGTACTACCGTGATGTGCTAGGCACTGGGTGAAAGGGCTAACCGGCTCTGCGGCGTCATCAGTTAAGGCGGCGGCAACGTAAGTCTACATTGTCAGGCTGGCTGGGGGGAAAGTTAGGCTAGAGGTGTGAGGTATGTATGTTTAGTCCAGAGAGAAGCTAGCTAGCTGAATGTCATATGTTGCGCTTGACATTCGTTATACGAACCAGTCATGGCCCGTCATGCCCTCACCGGGACGAAGTATCGGCGACTCCCTAGCCCAGACGTGTTATAATACGCATACGTAGGCTATATGCCGAGCGAGACAGCCGTCTAAGACGAGACGAAGAACAGCGGTTCTGCGCCATTAGCGCGCGAAGCCGGTCTGGCCTGGTACAGCACAATAGGCGCCAGGCACACAGGTACGGACCGTGTTTCTTTCGCCAAGGCTTGCTAGACTCGAGGCAAGTGACTCCGTTAATCAATGCAAAAAGCTCGAAAGGTGAGGACATGAAATCATTCTGTCATAGCATGCAGCATTCCCTGTGTAAGAGCCGAGACGGCGCGGGATGTCCATGATGTCGGACGATGGGATTAGCAAATCAGGGGATTGTCTTGGCAGAATATGCAAGGAGATTGACCACGCGAAACCGCCCAAACCCCGCAAGTTTCCATGTTGCTCTGCAGGGCTGCGGGCCACTCTGCTGCGACCACCTTGTCGAATCCCTGCCGGGCAACATCGAAACATGACGGGGTCATGAGAAAGGCGAAGATGGCTGTTGGCTCCTGGTGCCACGAAGACGCCATGCATAGGTGCCCGAACGTGGGAGAAACAGAGAAAAGGACAGACACTGACACAGACACTGACACAGACACTGACGCGAACACAGAGATGGAGGCCGAAGGAGAGCGGACGGAGAAAAAGAAAGACGAAGAGAGACATCGGGCGAGCGTTCTGCCTGCCTCTCTTCGAGAACTATTCCGCCGTGCCGAGGCGTAGATCATTGTTGACAGCTGCTACTTACACAATCCCTCCCATCCATATCCATGACCGGTCACGAGATCTGCGCCGCGCCGAGCTGCGGTACTGTACGATGTCAAATCGTTATTACAACCATGCTGTACACCACGAGCTGAGGCCGCCCATCGGGTCCTACCCAAGGGGAATCGTCTCTGCGCCGCGTCTATCTCCTCGACAGCATTACTTCTCACCGCCCGCGGCATGCTGGGTTTATTTTCCCTGGTTTCTGATGGAGATGCAGGCAGGCAAGTAGGCAGGCAGGCAAACAAGACGTCGACGCCGACGCGCACGCTCTAGGTCGGAGTAATTCGGTCGTAATAGGAAAGCCTATACGAGTAGTGTAAGAATTAGCTTACCATATACAGGACATATATGTAGTGCTGTGGTAAAAATGTCACTTTGCAGTTAAGAGACTAAGATACTTACTTACACTAGCGCACACGATAGTTTCCCACCGACAGTAGTGTATCCGGAAACAACGGATGCTATACTAACAAGGAACAGACTTCTAACTCTTCTTATTCTTAGTATGAACTATCCGTGGGGGGAATCTACTCTATCATGGAATTCTTATTTCCCCTTCCGGCTTGCTCTACATATCGAGGGCTCCAAACGTATAGGTTAGTGTTGAATCCAGCTAAGTATGTTGTTGCTATATGTAAGCGCGGGGTGGAATCCATCTGGAGGAATGGGCTATAGTCTGTAGGTACAGTAAAAGGAATTGATTACAATGCAATTCAACCCCCGCTTCCCGTCTACCTGCTGTATGCCTCTCGTCCTCGTTTCTCTTGATTTTAGATCTTCGTATCCCAACGTTTCATGTTGAATGCGTATTACTAACCAATGCCCGCTACGTCACTTATACAGGATCATGTGAAGATCCAATTTCTTCATCCGCCATTTTGTCCCCACTTCCCCCCTCCCTACCGAGCCACCGGTCATTCCCGCCCTGGCCTGCTGAACCGGGCAACGGCAGTGGTCAGGTCCGTGTTACCAGTAGCCCACAGCCACACTGCGCATGTACATACTGGATGTATGCTCATGCTCATACAGTACAGTACAGCAGCACATGCGCACGCAAGTACAAACGCGCACGTACCTTGCGGGAGGGGAGCGAGGTACTTGCATCCAGCCGCACTACGGCAGTACAGGTACTGTACATACCTACTCCTTAGCACACGCAGGTGCTATACTTCCCAGGTGCTGCTCTGTACTGTACTGTACTGTAAGGTGCAAGCAAAGCCCGGTACGGAATACCTAATCGCATTAGTTCTGTCGGCTTTGCGTACGAATAGAGCTCATCACCTGCAATCAATGGATCGGCACAGCGCAGGATGGTGGGTGGATATATATTACGATATTGCCATTTCGCATGGCTACAGCCTCATCAGATATTCATTTCATTTCGCCTTTCGTACCTGTGACCTCTGATCCAGCCGATGCCGCGCACCGCCGCGACAGCATATACTAAAATTATACTCATCCCACGCTCGACGGCGGCTGTTCCGCAGCCAACATGTCCAACCGGAAGCCGAACCGACCATCTCCCACCCCTTATCTCGCCTCCTTGCTCCCGATCTTCTCCCTGCAGGTGTGATGAGCATGCAAACCAAATCAGGTGATAGTTAATATCAACTTCACGATGCAATTCCGCTTCCTCTGGGCAGTCGCCATCAACACGTCAGAGACCAGTAAAAAGCCTGGTGAGTCGGCAGCCGACGTCCTTCAAGGAGCACGTGCCCGTGTGCCCGTCAGTGCTTGGAAACAAGGATCTCCCATGAAAGGGGAATGTTACCCCCACGCTGGACAGATCGGGAATCCCAGGAAAAAGTTATCCTCTTGCGGTGTGCAGTGTAGGTAGTCAGCATGCGAACTCTGCGCAGGGGCCATGGCTACCTTGATTACGATCTGGGGTAGTAAACAGCGGAGCGTCTAGCGAAACTGGAAACGAGAACGCTCTAGACTCTCCTATAGGATTTAATGTATATCTGCTGATGCGGACCCTACAGGTACATACGTTGTTTCCTGTTGGCAGTATGACCGGTAGCTTGTGACGTATTGGTGCGTAGATGTTACTGGCGCGCAAACTGCTGCTGCGAATGAAGCTGGCATACCTGCATATACAACATATATAGTCCGACAGCAGATACCTATCTCACCGCTTCTTGAGAGTTTCTTGCTGCTATCTGGCATGCTAAGATACACTACCAGCACCGAATTCATGCAATTCTTTGTGCTGCATCTGGTTGACTCTGTCGTCTTTTCGCATATCCACCCCAGCACGGTCCGTCTTTTCACGAGCTTCATATAATCTTCAAATTCCAAAAAATTGACTTCTCGCTACACATGCCTTCATCGTTTGATTTTTCGGTAGCCTGATCATGTGTCACGGAACCGCACGGAGCACGTCCCGGAGACCAGGGTTTATACCGACTGGCCAAAGATCTAGGTTATACAGTATTCCGTACCAGCGCGAATACTATTGAGCGAATAGGGATTATCCCTTGTGCAAGACCAGAAGTCATTTCTACATATGTAGCCGTATGCGCCGTCGGCAGGCAGCAGCTTCCCTGTTTTTATACACGATACCACCGGGAAAGTCTCGAGCTCCGCGTACGGCGCGACGACCACGGATGTGCTGTAGTGAATCGGCATCTTGCATTGTAGCCACACGCGGAGAAGATGCCGAGTGGCTTTGATGTTTGTTTGCTGCGACGTCGAGTAGCACCTTCGATGCCCTGCGTCTGAGGCGTTGTGGATAACGGCATCAGCCTCGCTAAATATGGCACTCCGTTCGTCTTTAGCGAGCCAGAACCACGGCTGCGTCAGATCGCCTTTGTAGTAGACCATGTGATCGCCTAGAGAGGGTCTTTAGACACTTGGGGAGCTGCCGAATAGCTACGCAGATAACCTTGCGGACGAATGGCCGTGCTACAAGCGTGTTGAGCAGATGATGTCCGAGCAAACCACTGCATCCAGACATCGCTTGTCATGATATTCAGCACGTGGATGTTGACCCGTCCACCGAGATTAGTGAATCAACCCCGATCTCAGCACCTCGCATTATCATCAAGTCCTCATTGGTCTTGGACACTTGCAAAGGCCTCTGTAACTAAGCGCCATACGCCTCCTTGATGACTCTAAACACATTCTGCAGCGACGGACACGCTTGTACGATTTCTTGAAGCGATGCCCAAATTCTCTCCCCCTTCCCCCCTTCCCCCCTTCTTCACGTTCCTGCTGCTGTTATCGACTGATGACTGATGGATCCGGAAATAGGAGAACTTGAGATCTGAGGACCATGCTGGGATGTTTGCCAACTCGAGAGTACTAGAAAGAAGTCCACTTAATATCTCGAGTCCGTTGGGATTATCGAGATGACCAGTAAATTTAGAACAGTGACGTTGAAACAAAACTGGGAGATAGAAAGAAATACGCACCGGTTTCCAACAGGCTCAGTCTATATGAGGATTGTGGTTCGTTAACTGTTTGAATATGCTTCCCACCTAGATGGCCGTTTGTTTCGGCCCGAAGCTATTAGCATAACGCTTGCCCCGGAGACAATACACCCGAAAATGTTCTAGCATAGTTGTCTCCCCTCGAAAGATGCGTGACATGATCTTCCACATCCGAGTTGTCAATAATACTATAATGACGCGGCCAGTGAAGCGCACGGTATGCTTAGTATTTGTCCTTTATCACGGATGTCATTCATAGCACCATCCTCTATATCTTCCAAACACTCTACACGCCCACTTATGCCCATCTTACCTAGGACGTGCTGTCATGTGTCAAGCATAATTAAGGTAATGATAGAGCAGACTCTCAGACCTTAAAGGATCGCTTCCAGGAATAGTTTTCCCGGATTTTCGTATGCGGAACGCCGCAGTACTGCTGAGTACAAACATGAAATCTTCGTCATACTCTGTGATAGGCACATTGGCCACAGCAAGAATACCGTCTGGCTGGCTCTGAATCTAGTGCATCTTGTAAGAGACGTCTGGATCGTTACTAACACCAGAGCCTACGGGCTGCAAATTTATCCAGCCTACCAGCACGGCAACGTGCACAAAGCCGGAAGCATACGTTATAATGCTACTAGAGAACACATTCTAAGGCTTAGCGGGGTCTGCTGCGAAATATGTCGAGTTTGATAAGAATAGAATTATCCTTGAGATACTGTTAGGACGCACGACAGAGTTCACTCTGATTAGGTGTAATAAACGCAACTAGCCGTCTCCGGGATAGTTATATACTACCACGATAGACCGGAAGGTGGCATGCAAATCGACGGCATGGACTAGGAGGGCTTCTGCGTCCGCCGTTGAAATCCTCGCCTTGTTCATGATATAGGCGGCTTGGCCTAACTCCTTATCGAGCTTGACTAGGGAACAGAAAGGCTCAGAGAAATCGTGCTCGAGGCTCATGAAGTTTTATAACCGGCTTGGGTTGACGGATGTCACACGCACACGTACCGACGGGTCTGGGACACCCGATATCATGACCAATCATATAAGCGGTAAGCTGCTGATCTGATCTGATTCTATTAAATCTTCTAAGACAAGCCATAGCACGATCCGGCGTAGCTGGCGATTTGGGCGAGACTATTCAGGCATAATAAATAATATAGTTCGCCCACCCTATAGAAGGGGGACCAGAGACCTACGACTGCCCTGCCATTATCATCTTCAGGGGGCTGGGCCAGATGGCCTTCAATGCTTGGTTCCGTTTATTCCATGGCCTCATAGACAAACCACTTCTAAAAGGAAGCATTGTTGCGGGTCCATGGAGTTACCATAGCTTGGATCGCGAGTTTGCTTCTCCCGCAAACGTGAAATCTTGATTGACAATACTTCATATATGCAATCAACTGCTGCTGGTGGTAGTGTTCTCACAACGTGAGTCTCAGTATTCAGTGTTCGAGCACGTGAGGTTAATGCAATATACTATGTTACATGGAATGTCCTGCATACGGTATATAGCAGTACCTATATGTAGGTACCTGGTTACCGGTAGGTACCTTACCTACCCAAAGGTTAAGTACCTTACCTACGCTTCGGTTACCTAGCCGGGAGATTGGCGCCGACTGCTGCCAAGCCGGCTCCTATGAGCCCCACTATTTACCCGTTGCCCCGTCCGCCCCAGATTTACTGCGTGCCAGCCCTATCTCTTGGCATCATCATATATGATCTCTTGGAGTGGGTACCCGTCTACCATTAGGCCTGGTTCATCGTCGTCTTTTCTGGAGAACTTGGCTAAATACAAACATGTCTAACACACTAACTTAGGTGCTATGTACTAACTCAAGGTCTCACGTATCTAGTTTCATGAGTAAGTCAACGGGAAAGGGTACCCCGTTTCTGTCTTTCCCGACGCATGATCTCAAGTGCCTGGCCATCGATACAAAAATACATCGGTACCTCGTATACGGGTCTCTCTATTAAAATCGGGACCCCAGGAAGGAGGTGGGAGGAAAGAAGCATGCCGTTTGCATTGCAGAACTAGGAGCTGTTGGCTATGTACGACTGCATGGACCTGACAGTCCCTTCCGGGTTAAGGAATATTAGCCGGTTAATCGGGCCTTAGAATCTATGATCTCTAGGAGATCAGCACCATTGAACAATAAAGAGACACAAGCTAAGGGCAAAGGCTAAGAATGCCGCCCTCAAGTTAATCAAAGCAGGCTAAAACTGCTATCGGCCCCATGTCACTGAACGCTACGGATTAATCCCCGGAGACCCGGGGTGTCGGGCACGGGCCCATGACCCGTGTATATATACTAGTCAGATGATTTTGGTCTAGAATAGGGGTTTTCCCTCCTTTGTGCAATAACAATAAGTCAACACTGGCCCTACCGGCAGTTAGAACTGTTACACCCCATAGATAGCAGTTGAAAAAGCTGGCCTGCCAGTCATAACGACCAATCGTCTATAGGGATTGGTGTGATCAGGTTCGGCGTGGCTATCTCTCCAACCCTCAAGGTAGTTCAGCCCGCCAACACTACCAAAGTCAGCCAAGATTGAGATTATGTAGATAGATTGGGTGGAGAGTACATACAAAATACGTCTTAGTATGAGGATTCAAGATACTGCTTAGATAACGAATTGGTACTCGCCGCATATACTACCAGAGAGGATTTTATGAGAGAAAAGTACTCAAGGAAAGAGGCCGATCGTGGACGAGTTGGGTTTATGTTTATGAACTGATTGGCATGCTTGTCAGCCTCCCTCGCCAACCTTGCCTTTCAGTTTGTAGCGGCCAGACCGAGTTGATGAGAAATCACATATCTGAATATGTAGGAGGTTCCGGTACGGAGGACTATGGAACTAGAGCCGTTGTGAAATCGCCTTAGTTGGAATTGGTGAATATTATACGCTTTCGATAGTGCAATAAAGCAAGAAACAAGGTCCCTTCCGAGCATATAGTAGAGGGGTACTCAGTTCTACGTATGATGGAAAGAACAAGACACCAAAGGGTTTTTCTGAGTTCATCATCTCTGGCTGATGAAAATGATAGATTATATTCTACAATAGTAATCTATCGCACCAATAGTAACTCAATAACAACCTACCTTACAAAGAGGTTCAACATACCCAAACCCGGGCCGGGTAGCGATACGAGTGGCGATGTAAATAGTGTGTTTATGATTTAATGTTAAGTTGTTACATTTCTAAGTATACCGTGGCCCCGCCAATTCCACCGTAAGTGGCGAATGGGTTTTCTCTTCTGGCAACCAGGCCTTTATCCCCATAAGCACACTCCTAGTTCAGGGCAATTTTTAGTGCTAACATGTAACAATTTCTCATCCTTCTTAGCTTTACGCGTCTTTTAAAATACCACGAATCCGGTATGCACGTTACTACTTCTTGAATGATGTGGGTAATTGGGCTACACTTTAGTTATACTGTTCCCCCATGGATGAGAATAATAGGTGCAACATACTAGGGGCTATTACTATCAACGCTCTGTGCTGCCCCTTTTCAAAATGTCTAATGTAATTTTTGCACACTTATAAAAAACTTAGAGGATGTTTATAGAATTCGTGGGCTCTTTAGGACTTATACCCTCATCTCTCCCCTCTTTCCAACTTTTAGACTTGAGTTGTATCAAGTGGTTGAGATCTCGTTGAAGAGTTAACTATGGGGTGCATAGAAAGCATAGTTACTCCACGAATAGCCTCGATATAATAGATAATGTGCTTTCTATTCTACACATCATGTGTTTGAACGGAACCTTACGATAAATTCCACTATAGTTGTACTTAAACTAGGTCACTTTTTGTCTACTGAGTGATTGGTTCTCATGGGCACCTTTAGACTCTTCGAAACCTAGGTATGATTACATCACAGGATTACCCCAGAAATAAGGAGGAACTTGACTGAACAATTGTGAGTGCATAATTTGTATTATTGTATCTTGGTGACTATGGCTTCCCTCCTGCGTATTTGCCGTGAGCCCGGAATACACCCAACAGTCAGAATCCTATTGAGCAAGTCGCGGTTGAAGGTTCCTAAGCGCCAAAGCTCAAGTCCCTGTTAAGGACAAAGGCTGACGATGTTGTGCGATATTTCCTGGCTGCCTTAACCCAGGTGGCCTCTATGATGAGTATTAAGGAATGCCTTAACCTATTTCCTATGCAAGTCCGATTCCTTTTCCTAGGCTCATGTCTGTTACTCCGTCCAGCTTTTCAATGTAAGCAATTCATTTACATGTTCTATTCGTCCCCTAATTTTGAAAAAGAAGACCGGCAGCATACTCGACATTGCCGTCAGTCGCTTGAAGAGCGTTGATTGCGGCTTGTCGGTCGAAGCCTAGTGCTAACAACTTCTCAATATCACTCTCCGGAAATGTCCGCCGAGCCGGGAGTGCAGGTGCTGGAGCAGATGAAGGGACTGATGCACCCGCTACAGGCCGTGAGCTGGAGGCCACGGGAGCGGAGGAACCAGATGGACCGTGGGTAGTTGAAGCAGGCCCAGTGACGGCGCCAGAGCGGGCGCCAATCGTAGTGCCACCTGGGCCCGGCACCGTGGGCTCGTCATTGACAGCATCCTCAGTTTCTTTGGGAATATCTGACTCGCCCAAAAATTCCACCTCCTCTCCCTGAATGATTAGCCTATTCCGTGCGAGATCGATGGTTGCCTGGTGGCCCTTAAGAATGTCTAGACCAAGCAGCAGGTCCACGGCTTTTCCTTCCATGACGGTAAATGCACAGTGCAGATGCTTTGATCCTACCTGGAGTATGGTAGAATGTACGCGGCCGATGATATTGGCGGTACCGACACCTCTGGCGACCCCAGCGAAGCGCCTGTCGACGAGGCGCATGATGTTACATTGCTCGGCACAGGCTGGGGACATAATGGTGGCTTGAGCACCTGAATCTACAAGTGCCTTAACTTTGAATCCGTTGACCTTTACGTCGATGTAGAGGAGGTGTACACGACCGAATGCTGTGTAGTATTAGTATGATAGGAAAGCGAGAGATATTATCAACCGGTATGTGTGATTGGGATTTTCATAACTTACATTCAGGATTATGTTCCATCGCATTCTGTAGATTTTCGACAACACTCTCTTGTCGAATCATCTCCTCGATCCTCGCTTGTGCGTCCGGGTTGAACTCATCAGCGTTCAAGGCCTCAATCTCCCGCATCCGCGCTCTGCGGGCCTGTTCCTGCTCAAGGGCACTGTTTTGGAACATTTGGGCGAAGCGCTGGGGATCCTCGATCACGGCAGCAAGCGGGGGATTGAGCCGCTGCAGTTGTGCTCTCAGTGCAGGGTCGCCTAGGACCTGCAGACGGATGAGTTCAGGATCTTGCGGCACAGAAGGGCCCGCGGACGCGGGGGGGCCGGTTGGCCTGACAGCCGGCCTCCTCTGGGCTGCCTGGTCTCGGTGGCCAGGGTCAACGTTGTTGCCCCTCATATCTCGGACGTGCAGAGCAAGCATGTCGCCATCGGTGATCTGTAGTTCCTGCAGGGTCTTGGTATTGTCGGTGATTAGCTGGCCGTTGTGGTAGAGATGTTGTGCGGGCGCGGGGATGCCCTCCGCCTCGATGGAGCTCCGCAGCGTCTCGACCGTCATTTCGGGGTAGACACCGAGAGTGAGGAGCCGCAGTTCCTGCTCCTCCACCTCGGGGTTGTTCACGCTGAGGGTGATCTGCCTGTATATGCCATATGTCAGCAACGCTTACCGGCGACCCGACGGAGGCAATGGGCGCGCGGGGGGAAAGGGGGGCCTACATCTCGGCGGCCTGTCCAGGGGACAGTGAGGGGACGGTGAGGGGTCTGGCGCAGTAGGTGGTAGGATGCACGAGATGGAGACGGACGGAGTTGTGCGCGCTGCGTTGTTGGGTTGGGTTTGGCGCAGAATGGCCCGAGAAGTGCGAGGAGAAGCAGAAACAGGAGCAGAAGCGGAAGCGGAAGCAGAGGGATGGCTATCTTATGTCTTAGGTCTTATGTTTTATATCTTATATAATGAGGATGGCGGCGGATATGCAGTGAGATGCGAAGTCATGCGGACGGGAACGCGACAAATTTGCTTGCTTGCAGATCGAGCAGCGCAGCCAACGGACAACGGAGACAGGACAGCGTGACGACACCGTGGACAGTGGGCAGTGGGCCGTGAGCAGTGGGCAGAACCAGAGCGAGAGCTGGAGCTGAGGCAGGCAGGCAGGCAGGCAGGTAGGTATGTAGGGACCTAAGGTAATTGGAAGGTTAGGAGAGGCAGTAGGCAATATTATGTAGGTAATAGGTAGGTGGTGCATTCAAATCATAACCTACTGTACCTACTTTACCTACCCGATGCCACCCACGACATCATCCTTGCCCCCACCGCCCAGATCCAAGCGGGGCTGTATCTAGTCTACATGTAGGTACCTGGTGTACCTTGCTCGCATTCCAGCTCCCCTGCAGCAGCCATGCCGTAATTCTACATCGGTATTGTATCCCCATGAACCTACATCTCTCCCGCCTGCACCAACCAGGTCCCGCCCGTACCTCTACGTTTGCGTGGGGCTGCGCTAGGCTTTCCACTGGGGCCGACGTAGACACGTCCTGTTTCGACAAAGCCCCCTGCTTCCAAAAGCTTCTGTGCCGCCAGGTGCTGTACTGGGCGCTACCTAGTATACACTACCGAACCCCACCTCGAAATCCAGGCTCCAGATTCCAGCTAGTAATACCATGTCGAAAGCTAGGATCAAAGCTGGGATATCGAAGCTGGGATTAGATCTGCGAAGGATACCGCACCTAAATTAGATTATTACGTAGGTAGGGCTGGCGCCTGCGAATGCCTGTCGGCCACGCATATTTTCTGCCTACAGTACCTCTTGTACCAGTACTGACCTCTACACAGCGGCGGGGGTATGAGCCGGGGACCACCTTGTGATTCTTACGATTCTTGTGATTGGAGGCAAATGTCTTACCGCAGCGGGAGATGTGTGACGCGCTGTGCACGGTGGAATACCGGTAGCCATGCGAATCGATGAATCACGATATCGACGCAGTGAGCCGGACCGTTCGGAGTTTACCCGCGACTGGGGCCAACTATGCTATTAATTTCATGTCATAACACGAATGACCTAGCATTGTGGTATGATTGGGTAAGCTATCGAATCTTGTAGACCGAAGGCTTAAGAATCTTGCTTTCGTCCACTACATCTTGTTCGTCGGTATCAATAAATTTGACGCTGCCTTTCTTCTTTCCCCGTCCGGGGTCCTTCGCTTCCTCAAGCCCCTTTCCAGTAGACGGTTGAGCGGCCTTGACGAATTGCATTTTTACAAACATCTTGTTTCTCATATTAATCGCCGGCTTCTCATCGCTCCGCAACACAAAACCCCTTCGCTGCAGCGCCTCAACAAACGCCGTGACATCTGTTTCCTGACGTCTATCTTCACCGCCGTCAACCTCGATGGCGAGATCTGCCGAGTGCTTCTCCTCGGCCTCTGCATCTTTACCCTTGCCTTTCTTCTCCTGGGTTTTCTTCCGGTTGCCCACGCTGTGAGTCACCACCACCGCGTTTCTGTTCTTGCTCACGTGACCAAACCGGCTCTTGATCTCGGCAACCCAGAGTTCGCCTTTCCAATGCAAAATACGGTATGCCTCCTCGATGAAATCGAGCCAGTTCGTACCCATAAGTGCCAAGCAGAATATGACTATATCGACGCTACCGTCGCCGAGAGGCAGGTTGGCAATGTCAGCCTTGGTGACAAGTGGGCTCGGGCTTTGTAAGTCATAGCTGAGGATATTGAGGTTTAGTCTTCTCTTTTCGGACTGCAGCGTGGCCGCAAGCTTGGCATCACCACAACCAAGATCCGCAATGGTGCAAACACCGTTTGTTCGCACAAGGGGGTGCACACTAATTGCGGGAGCCGGGGCATCTTGTCCAAGTTTGGGTTTATGCGGATGCCTTTGTCGACCCCGTAGCCTGATATCTTCGATATAACCATCTACCGGATTCTCAGGCCACACGTTGACCTGACGACGGAACCCTTCGTGATATTCTTGGAACATCTCTGGCGAGTTTTGAAACAGCTGGAATGCCTCATCCGATGGTTTTGTGTAGAGCGTCTCGTTAAGATGACGGAACCGGGCAGACACAAGCTTCTCTTTCATCGCAGCCTGCATAGGAGT
The DNA here is from genome assembly GCA_022495065.1 of Xylaria telfairii. Classification (NCBI taxonomy): domain Eukaryota; kingdom Fungi; phylum Ascomycota; class Sordariomycetes; order Xylariales; family Xylariaceae; genus Xylaria; species Xylaria telfairii. Next base: position 150,255 of record MU383858.1, read on the forward strand.
AAGGTTAGGCACCCGGGGACCGGCAGGAGCCTTATGTTGTTGTGTTGTTGAGTGTGATACATTCCGTAGATCGCGACCCTGATCATCCGCCTGGATCTTTGACTTCTTGTCCTTTCTTGTCTCCTCGGAGCCTTCTTCACTCGGAAGGCCTTCTGGTAACGTCAAGTCTAGCTCAACTTTGGTCACATGCCCGGTAGTATCTTCTTCTGACTGTCGCTCTTTCTCCTTTTTCAATTTCTTCTTCTCCTTCAAGGTTAGTCCTTTCTTTTTGCTGGCACTCCCCTGAGAGCTATCTTGGTTCGGTTTGGACTTCTTGTCTTCCCTTCTTTCGATAACCTGCTCCCATAAATCCGCAACGTTGCTTGTAGTGACATTGGAAGCTACAGACTGTCTCTTACGCTTCCTCGAAACGTTAGACTCTTGTAGGCTTTGGGTCGGTTTTACAGCAATCTCTGGTTTGGGACCGTCTGCAGAGACAGACCAGCCAGGGACAGCAAACATCTTAGACTTGATTTGAGGGGTGCTGAAATAAACGCTGGTCGAGAGGTCCCGAATTATGTCCCAGCGCAATCGAATTAGAATGTTGTTGGATGACGCCGAGTCACTGGTTTCGGCTCATGAGAGAACTGGGTCGATGTCTCTTCGAAACTTTTTTTCCCCGTTGATCCAATCATAGACCCACTATTAATATAGATATCAGCCAATCATGAAACCTACTACTAGACGCACAGTAAATTTACTGTACAGCTATCTACCTACCTACAGTAATGCATCCCCAAACCCATCCAGTTTATACCCAACTTCAATCACGATAAGCATCAATCATGCGTATTCCCACCCCGTTCGCCACATGGGCTACGCGGAGTGTTATGAAACGTTTGGCTTATTAAATAAGACACCAGCAACGCGTCAATAACCCCTCCTTGCGCCCTGTGCGATACGGCCGGACACGGCAGGAATACAGTACATTTGCCGAGCGCTGCCTGTCCATATAACGACTAAATAGTGACACAGCAGCTAGCTCCTGATTAACAAAAGCGGGGATATCAATCGTTGAATGGCGGGTAGCGGGTGGTGGCTCTGAGCAGCGTCGTCTGGGTTGCTGAATGTGATAATTACACATGGAATTGTCTAGCCCTTCTCGGACTGTCTTGTATTTCGTGGGCGACTGGCCTATTGCCCACCGGAACTTCAAAACAGGGCTTGACTTAGTTGAGCGAGGCTTTACAGCAACATCAGCGACACACCTCGATCTTTTCTATGCCGAGTCGTGGGTTCGATGACAGGACAAAATGCTTTCTTTAAGATCCTCGCTGCCAGCTAGGACAGGGAGATTCTAAGGTATTCGGTCTACTTTTACGTGGAATGTTCCGTCATGATTCGAAGGATATTGAACAGGAAGCCGTTCTTAGTCACGGTTTACCATGTGAATAGCTGCGTCAAGCATGGGGCTTGCATGCGCTCCGTCCCGAATCTGTAACAAGGGCTCTTGTCGGCGCAATACTTCGAAGGGCTTCGATTATTTCTTGTACCGAGACTTTCTAGCGCCAAATGTTGCTCACCCTGGGATGCGTAGGCTAACGAAAGATTGAGTGTGCGCGAACTGTACAAGATCCTTGGATACAGTATCTGCGGCTAGCAATAATTGTTATATTGCCATTGTGTCTCAGCCAGTTTTTCGCTATTGCCTTCGGGAACCTCGAGGATACGTTGACTACTTTTGGGACATACTGAACTAGAACCACGGGGCTTTCTTCTAGGCCTGCATATCTGCAATACTCACTGAGTTTGTGTAGGACGAGAACTCATGGATGCAGTAGGAACAAGTCCACTGCTGGACTGCCAAAACGACCCATTCCCGAGAAGTGCGCCGGCCATTCTTTCGGTCGTGATGAAGCTTAGCTCTGCTTGTAGAGCCTGAGTGCTCCCCTTCTGCTGCAGCCTGGTTCGATGGACTGAATCAACAGCCGTTACCGGATTGTGGGATTTTCTAGTACCTTTAAGCCCGTCCAACCAACCCGATCTGTTTAAGTGTCATCAGCTGCACACAGCTCGGTGGTGACACTGCGACGGAGCACATGAACAAACTGCGCCATCTCTGTTCGCACGTTTCCTTATCCCCTACAATTCCGACATTTTTCATCCAAATCTAAACAGGGATCCCGCCCCAAGGACGTCTCCAAAGGTTAGTTTGCTGCGTGCCGCATACTGCCAGCAGATTCCGGTTCTGGTAAATGCGTTGTGACATGGTTCCCCGGCACCACTTTCGTGTACTCGTTGTTTTTAAGCTTGTCGCCCCCGAATATCGACTTCTTAGTGCCTCAGCTCTATCGTTGGCAGACTAAGAAATCCGAAATTTCGCTTTCGCCACTATATTGTTCAGCTTCTGCAGCCTTCCGAGGCAATCGGCCAGTTGAGAGGTCGCCGCCCGACTCTGAAAGACACGAATCGATCACCCTCCTAAGCGTTCGTTCTGAGCGGGGCCGTGGACCTTTTAGACGGGGTTGTCTGTTTCTCAAACTACTAGGTACGGTCGAAACGGCTTTGGCCATATCAGAACCGGCAGGTTTGTTAAGCAAGACGAACGAGAGACCATCTCTCTGGTGGCTGACCGGATCCGTTTATTCCCCGTCTTACGGATCTCCCATCAGTACCCCACCGTTTCCCACGTTGCCAAGTTGCTAGCGTTGGGGTTGCTTTGCCATCTTGTTATTCGCCAATTCTCGCAAGGGACCTACGAGGTCTAGCTTCAAGCCTCCCTCTCCTCTTGCTCGCGTCGTTGGCCAGCCTCATACCTGTTCCTTGTCTTACCTCTTCATGACATAACTACCTAGCCTGGCTTTTGTCGCACGGCTAAGTTTCTGAGTCGCGTGATTTTATATACTGGCACAGTTGGCCCTATTTGGTTCTCACCGCTGAGACCCGACATACACATCGTGATTCTGTCTTTGTAGCTCGTTCTGGTTCTGTCTGCCCCTGGTTCCAACTACGGTCAGCCTTCAAGAGCTACTGTTGCGTATTTGTCCATCCTGCCATATCAACGTGGCCCATAGCACCAATTAGGAAAAGACTGATGGTCTAAAGGGGCTCTAGGCAATTGTCCGGGTCAAGCCACGCCAACTGCCGGCCTGTATACCCACACACTATTGGCAAAAGGTTAAACCGGGTTCGCCGGCTGGTAATCGGTCTCAAGCAGACCAACTCCTTGCTATAGATTATGACCAGCTGTCTGGAGTAACCAGGTAGCATTCTTGAGCATGGAGTCCTCGGGCTTGGTGTCAAACGACTCGTCTGCTAAATCTCACCTGCAGCGGCCCTCGTCGCCCGATGGTCATGACGATGAGGATCCCTCTCAAAAGAGAGCACCCGTACGCAAGCGAACAAAAACCGGTTGCCTGAGTATGTCACCATTTTTCTTTTCACCAATTCCATGTGAGACTCTGTACTAAGAATAATTTAGCTTGTAGGAAGCGACGCATTAAGTGCGACGAGGGGAAACCTACCTGCAATAACTGTCTGAAATCTAAACGGCAATGTGAAGGCTACAATCAACGAGTCATTTTCAAAGACCCTCTTGGCGCGTTCGCTGGTGCTCCCTACGGGCCAATACAATACCCAGCCCCTTCGCCCCAAGTGTTGGTTAGGGAACAACAGTTATCAGCTGCTCAACAAAGGTCTTCATCTCAATCTCTTCAGATAATCGCTCCAAAACCACCAACCGTTGCTTATCGCCAGCTTCCTACGCACCAATTCAGTCATTTTTATCCTGGTCAAGTTGGTCCTGTTCCACCACAGCCACCTGTAAACTTGGCCCCGAACCAATTTCTGTCCCAACGACAGCCGTCGAAATACACTTTTTTCCCCCCTACAACAGCCGATGCCTTCTCACAGGGACAGTGGAGGCAAGATGCGCCTGGGGGTGCCAGTCAATATCCCTCCCCAGTTACTCAAGCTGGTAATAGTAAGGAGCCGACTTTGGTGTCGTCACATCCTCGTAGAGAACCCGATGAAAGCAGAGCATTTGTAGAAGCCGAACCAGCGCAACAGGTAACTGAAGAGCAGCTTGAGGATTGGGAATATGAGTTCTACGATGATGATGCATCTATGGGCGAATCAGACGATGAATACTTATCAACGCGACGAGACTCGCAGTTCAGTCTCGATGGAGCGGGAGTTATCACCTCGCAAAGATTTGACCCTCGATATCATATGTTTGGTACCCATACAAGAACATTTTCGACAATTGGGGCGGAAACTGTACTTGCAACCTACGATCCTTCGCCGGCTAATTCCCCTCTTACCGACAAGCATATCGCTGCAGTCTTCTGGCATTTCATGAATGTCACAGGGCCGAGTATGTCACTATACGAAAGGCATCCACTTGATCCTTCCAATATCTTTCAAGGGCAGACGCCAAAATCGAAGCAGCACGGATGGACCTGTAAGCGCGAAGCCATGCTCGCCTGTTGAGTACCACACTAATCTGGTCTAGATGGATTTCCCGTTATGTCATTTAGTCACCCGGCACTTCTGCAGGCTATGCTCGCTCTTGGTAGCTTGCAGATTGCTAAACTTCAGAAAGTTCCGCCAACAGCGTCGTTAAAACATTATCATCTAGCCCTCAGAAGAATAGCAAAAAATGTCGCTCGTCCCGCGAGGCGTACCCAGACAGCTAATCTCGCAGCGACTTTGATTCTTGCATTCTATGAAGTCTGGAACTCGGACCATGACAAATGGTGTAGGCATTTGTTGGGAGCCCGTTGGATTATTAGGGAAATACCACTGTCCGAGATGACGAGGGCAATCATGGGGATCAAAATGCAGAAACGAATCGCTGAAATGGACCAGTCTCAAGCCGGAAACTTTAGGGACTACCCTTCGACAGAGGACTCTAGTTTCCTGTATCGGGACTGGGACCTGATGGACGTGTCACTGCTGAGCGTGATCATGGGCCATGAAGTTTCTTATGACGATCTGGGCATGTTGCCAGAAGACTTGAGTTCGCACCCAAGGCCGAAATACATCTACACAAATAAGGATATGGAGAGATATGAGCAGCTGAGTGACCTGTTCTGGTGGTACTGTAAGATGGATGTTTACCAAAGTATCCTGGGTGGGACTCGTCCATTGTGAGTGCTTGATTTGTCTTATTGAGGGTACCGATACTAACATCCCAGCTTACAATACCAAACCTGGATGCAATGTCCGCCGAGGTCACCAATGGGGAGACTTGATGCCATGTAAGTTAATGAGAGATCGTGAAGGGCTTGAACGACGCAGGACTGACGTAATTTAGATACGGGAGTTACGATTATTTAATACTCTTGTTGGGCCGCCTAGTCAATTTCGTATCCCGCGATCTTTCACGGAAGCGAGAAGCGCTATCAAGAAGCGGATCTGGCAGTCAATGGCCCCCGCCGGGCATGTTTACAGGCATGATGCCAGCTTCCGACAAAGTGACACCGCCAATGGGTTTTAGTCCGCCGCGGGAAGATTCCTCCCCGCCGCCTAGTGCTACTCCCCAGTACCACACAGACAGCGATCTCGACACTAGAACTGTCGAGGCGCTTCGGGAATGGGAGCAAATCCTAATGGCCTTTCACGAGATCAAGCACCACTTCGGCCCAGACTTCGAGCCGCTGGGGGCCGACATATACCCGTCACAGCCGACGCCCTACGGCCCTGCCACCCACTATCGGACGTATTCGATTGCCGGCATCTGGATGAACTATTACATGGGGCTCATTGTCCTTCATCGAGCCCATCCCAAGATGCCGCCCGTAGCTATGCTCGCCGCTGGTATGTCTGCCGGTACCACCATGCCATGGGCGCTCCAACTCTGTCGAATCGCCGCGGGCCTCGAAGAAAACATCTCCCATCTGAAAGTAGTCAGTACCTTGATGGGTGCCGCTCTGATAGAATCCGCCTTTCCGCTTTTCGTGGCGGGTGTCCAGGTAAACCAGCCCTACTTCCCATATTGCCTGTTCTATTTGTGGCACACCCGCCTCCCCTATGATCTCCCAGGTTTCGGGATAGCCTACCTCTCTGTAGTTGCGCATTCGCTAACAATACTCACTTTTCACAGCTCCAAGACGAGGCTCAGCGACACTGGTTGGTCCGCCGCTTGCGTGACATTGCCCGCCTGACTGGGTGGCAATCCGCACACCAAATCGCCGACGGCTGCGAATCAGCATGGTCGAAGGCGGCACAGCTAGGCCGGGGACCTCAGTACAAGGCGGCACCGACGGCCGAAGACGAGGCGGACGCAAAGGAGGTGCGGAGCCGGCATGAGGCCAAGAAGCGGCAGGTGCCGCATCCGCTCGACCTCGCCCCGCCCGGCATGTCCTGGGTCTGGGGCAACCCGCGCCGACTCGACCGACGTATCCAGGAAGAAGATGGGGCAGCCGCAGCCGCAGCTGCAAGCGTAGGTGTAGGGGATGGGATGGCTACGGACAGCAACAAAAAGATTGTGCTTGCGAAGGGCGAGAAGGCGTTCTATGCCATGGGCCTGCTTACTGTTGAAGAGGATCTCGAAAAGCTGGATTTGGACTCTGGGGACCGAGAGAAATAATGCAACAGCGGGGATGAGATATCGGCTCTGACGGTAGGGACAAGTATTACAAGGTTCTTGCTTGAAATATGGAGTAAAGGAGGTTGGACACCAGTATGGTCCAATCAGGAATCCCTAATCATTTTGGCTCAATGGGCAAAGGCATATTTTCACCATCTTGCAAAAAGAAAAAGACTAAAAAACATTAGCTTGCAGATTTTGCTGCGTGTACACTAATGATACATGGGGTTGTAGAGGTTGATAGTCAGATGATTCCGAGGTTGCCATCAAGGACTTAGTATAATCACGGCGAGCAAGAAATTCATGTGTTCACCTCTTGTCTATTCTATTGACTTGTCGTGTTCCTCTAACTTCGAACGACACTAGAATTGCTGTGGGTTGACTCGTTAATTTGCGGGTAGGCGTTCGACAACCGCAGCCATCTCCTCATCGGTGTATATCCTAAATCCTTTTTCCTTGGTGACACTTGCCAGTTGTACGTTCTTGGCATCGAGCTTCTCCTCCATCACTTGCTTTAAGGTCTTTAGAACGAGCATCTCGGCGTCCGCAATTGTAAGAGACTATTCGCAATTGTAAGTCGGTTGATTCATAAGCTAAGCAATACATATACAGAATCTCGGGGACTATTATCGAGAGGACTTGCCTTGTGGTACTCATTCTGAAGCTCGGCCTGGGCGCCTTCGCTTCCCGACCCAATGGCTTTGGCGTCATAGCGGTAGAAAGTGCCGCTCGGCTCGGCATGATAGAGCTGGGGGGTATCCTCGTCATAGCCGGCAATGAGAAGGGCAACGCCGAAAGGACGGCTCATAATGCTCTCCTCGCCATCAGCACTCTCGCCGAAACGCAGAGCCAAGTCGCAGATGGCCTGGGTGCAGCTTTCGACACGCAGGTTCTCGTTGTAGTTAAAGGCGTGCGACTGGCACTCAACACGGGCGTGCTCGACCATACTGCGTGCGTCTGCCTGTAGCCCTGACATGGCACACCCGATGTGCCGGTCGATCTCAACAATCTTTTCGACGGACGACGTCTCCAGGAGCGTCGACGTCACCCGCTTCTCTACGCCCAGCACCACGCCCTCCGATGTCGCTACGCCGATCGCTGTCGAGCCGAGCTTTATTGCCTCTAAGGAGTATTCGACCTGGAACAAACGGCCCTCGGGCGAGAAGGTGCTGGAAACGGGTGGGGTGGTTAGCACGAGGAGTGGAAGGTGGATGGCAGCACCGGTGCAGGGTTTGGGAGTTTGAAGTCCGCACGTACTTAATGCCGCGATCTATTGAACCCGGTGTTAGCATTTATACAAGCCCCAGAGATCACATCATGCACCCGTGTTTGACGAGAGAGCGGTACCACATACCGTACTCAGATCTTGCCATAAACATCGTGGCGGTTTATGGGGGGGGACAGGTAAAGAGAGTAATTGTTTGGTTGAGGAAAGGGATCTGATACGGAAAGTATAGCGACTTGGGTTTGCAGACGAGGGACGATTCGGCATAAATAAGAGAGGGAGAAGGTTGAGTTCCAAGTTGTTTGGCTAGTATTGGTATTCTGAGAAACGAATGAGGATAGAGCTACCAAGCTCAAGGCTGCAACGGTGTTTACGAAGCTCCGGTCTCCTTCTTGCAGCCCATTGGTAGGCACTTCTTCTGTTCCAGGCCTCAGGCACAGCGTTACAGCGGGGTCGGGAGTGCAGTACGTAGTTACACACATACATATATACAGTACTTTAGATATTTGTGGTCCGAGCTCCAAGATACATAGGTCCTGCTATGTACTATACCTACAAGATAGGTACCTAGGTACCTACTTAAGGGAGGTAGAAGTAGCCCCTCTACATATTTGCAACCCACCACCAAGCAGGCGCGACCATCCACCCATGGTATAGGTAGGTACTATAGGTAGGTACGCGACGTGTTATCGTGCTATCGATGTTATATCCCATTCAATACGCATCCACCAACCAGACCAGGCCTGCTGGACCTAATGCTGTCGTCGACTTTATGTATTTGATAGTCGCCCACAACGCTCCAAAACGCCGGAAGCCCGATGTTGCTGCCGCTCTGCTATTATCATAATGTCTTCAAGGCTCTCTAGTTATGCAGACCGGCGCTCCAATGGCACGGACAGTGACGGCAACCCGAGACCACGCGCTGGCGCCGCCTTCTCAGGCACTGCGCGCGCATCAGCCGATTCACGCGACTCACGAACCGGCCGTTCCCCCCAGGCCGGCTTCACCAACCCGCCCCATAAACGATCAGCATCAGGAAATCCGCGGCCTGCGAGTCGAATAGTGGAAGAGCGGAGGACCGAGCGATTGACCGTGACAACGAGAGAGAAGCTCATTAGCAGGACAAAGAGTCCCGAGAGGCGCCCTAAGGAACCTGTTCAGCCAGAGAGGGAGAGGTGGAAGCCGAAGGAAGCTCCCAAGTCGCGGCAGCCCGACACGAAGCCCAAGGAGACAAAGCCGGAACCGTTATCCAGTGAGGCCGACCACATCATGCTCTGTATGGCGGACCTAGCTAACCACATGTATTATCAGCAGCTTGGGACCCTGTAGCAACCCTCACGCCACATTCGACGGCTCCCCTCGCGATTCGCATATCAATACCGCCATTAGCTTCGGAGGCTCCCCCCTCACAACAGCCCCTACCCCTCCATGAGTTGTCTTTAGAAGCGCAGGAGGCGGGGATGATAGAGGATCTGCTCTTCGTTTTCATGGGGTATGAGGGTCAATACATTCGCTACTCGTACGGATACAACCCTAGTGACGAGAGAGATCGACTACAGGGACCAACCTTCAAGATATTACCAGGCCTTGATCCAAGTTTACAGGATTTGACGTTGTCAATGCTTCAAATGGCTACTCATCACTCTGCTCTCGAGATGTTCGTCAATGTACAAAGTCGGGAAGAGTTTGGCATCGTCAATCATGCTCTCTGTGCCGCAATACGAAAGTTTCTACATGATTATTTGGTTATGGTCGCTCAGCTCGAAACCCAGTTCCTGACAAACGAAACATTTACTCTACATCTTCTCCATGTCCACACACTTCCTACTAGCCAGATGATGTCCCAACTTTATGCCTTGGCCTCGGATCTGCTCAAGAGAAACGCACTTTTGGATGTCGAGAGTGAAGAAGAATCCGGCGCTGAAGACTTTGACAATATCATAGAAAATCTAAAGCGAGGCGGCGATCTTGTGCCAGGCAACATGACCGGAAAAAAAATCTGCAAGGGTGGTGTAGTCATCGAGCTGATCACAAAGAGGCTGGAATCCATGTCTGGAGACCCAGCTGCCAGAGCATTGCTTACCTCCCTCCTACGAGACGCAAGTCGACCCTACATGGCTATGCTAAACGAATGGCTTCATCATGGCGAAATCAAAGATCCACATTCCGAGTTTCTAATCAAAGAGCAGAAGAGTATACGACGCGACATGCTAGAACAAGACTACACAGATGATTATTGGGAAAGGAGATACATGATACAGAAACAAAATATCCCCCCTCAACTCCAAGATGTCAAAGATAAAGTCCTACTTGCCGGCAAATATCTTAATGTTGTGCGAGAATGTGGAGGCGTAGATATTAGCAAGGTAACTCGAGATGTGCCTACGTCATTTGACGACCCCCGATTTCTCGACAATGTCAATAACGCTTACGCTTATGCGAATGAGTCGCTCATGAAACTCCTATTAACCACTCATTCCCTTCCAGCAAGGCTACGGTCTTTAAAACATTACTTCTTCCTTGACCCATCTGACTACTTCACCTACTTTATGGAGCTAAGTGCGTCCGAGTTGCGCAAACCCCTCAAATCTGTCAATACGGCCAAGTTGCAGTCGCTCCTTGATCTCGTTCTTCACCAGCCTGGAAGTATAGTCTCCTTAGATCCGTTCAGAGAGGATGTTCACGTTGAAATGAACGAAGTCAGCCTCATTAAGATGTTACAGAGGGTTGTAAATATTACCGGAATCGAGCAAGGGGAGTCATTACAGCCCCTTAGCAACCAACCCGTTGAAAACGACAAGAACGCAGTCGGGTTTACGTCATTACAAATAGATTACCAGGTGCCATTTCCTGTATCTCTTGTCATAAGTCGCAAGACTGTCTGGCGATACCAGGCACTTTTTCGCTATCTATTATCATTGAAATATCTGGAGTCCCAATTATCTACGACTTGGCAAATTCACAATACTGGTATTGTGTGGAGCCACAAGTCGTCGGTCAGGAAACTGGAGGTTTGGAAAAGGCGCGTGTGGACATTGAGAGCGCGAATGGTTGTGTTCGTTCAGCAACTACTCTACTTCTGCACCCTGGAAGTCATCGAGCCGAATTGGCAATCTCTTATGTCGAGATTAAAGGCTAAAGACGGCAGCTCGGACGGCTCCGGAAAGCCAGACCGGACAGTTGACGAATTGATGCAAGACCATGTGGATTTCTTAGACACTTGCCTCAAGGGTTGTATGCTAACGAACGGCAAGCTGATAAGAGTACGCTTTGTTGTGGGCTCCCTAATCGTTCTACATGCTAACTATCGTTAGATTCACTCAAAGCTAATGCAAACCTGCACCGTGTTCGCCGCCTATACTAATTGGCTCTCTCGGGAACTGGAAAAGGCTGATCCAGACCTTATTGGCCCTATCAAGCCGCCGAATATGTCGAAAAAGCAATGGGCACGATTCCAGACAGCAAAATCCCAGAAATCATCGGGCGATAGTGCCTCGAATAGTCAGGTTCAAGATGACGAGGGCCGCATTAGCAATCTGTTTGAGATCATTAAGAAGTGGGAGACCAATTTCAGCCGACATCTGCAGATCCTACTTGATGCTCTAAATCATTATGCGGCGACGGAGACAGTAGTGCTATTGAGTTTATGTGCTAGATTAGCCACGGCCAATCAAGGGACTGAGTATGCCGGATTACGAACTGACGAGGATATCGCCTCCTGACACGAATAATTATGGCTATTGAAGTCTCAAAATGTTAGTTAAGGGACGGAGTATTGTAAATTGAATGTATCACGACTTGTGCAAAGGTGAGACAAGAAAATAGCACTATATTGTGAATATAGATTATACCCATTTGATGAATACATAAACACTCGTCTCTCATACTATTTCCTCCCAATTTCGCTATGGGCCATGTGTGCTACCCACTGGCGTCAAAGCGAAGCCTCTCTCCGTGTAATATTAAATCAGTGCCAGAGCCAATGCGAACCTAAGTAACATACAAGAAACAGAATTAGAAGCGGAACTTGTCAGAGGGAAGGTCATTCCATATATTAAAGCCCGCTAGGTGGAAAGATATGTTCATATAACTGCTATTGCTATGAAATGCCTTTCCCATATAATGCTAATTGGTGATTTGTGTCATAGTACATATGCATACAGATTTACCGTCAGTCTTACGGATGATGTATTGTACAAAGTTCGTTTCCCTACTTCGTCTCCACCATGTAGCCGGTGAGTAAAAGACGACTTTCAGCCTCGGGTTAGGAGGGAGTCGTTCTTATGTGGCGGAGTATGGATGGAATCTCCTGGTGGAAAAGGTCCCTTCTTTCCGTCCTATATTCTCTCGGGGGACTTATAGGAAGCGTCCCTACGCACCAGTGACCTCCTTTACAACCTGGGCAAGCTCCGCTTTCTCGACATTCTTGCCGTCCAGCGGTCCGCCAGGTGCTAGGAGCGTCTTCATTAAATCGCCCAACTTCGGCTTCTCGCTCAGCCCAGCCATAACGTCTTCCACAACGGTTCGGATCTGGTCTCTGCTCAGCTCCTCCACGCCACTGCCAGCCACGTACTCATCTAACACGGTGATCTGCGCCTCTTCCTTGGCGGCTAGGTCGTCGCGACCCGCGGCCGCAAACTCGTCTCGAGCTTCAGCACAGCCCCGGCCCTGCTTGCGGAGCAACGCTACTAGCGCGGCGTCGGTCGTGATGGGTGACGGTGTCTTCGATGCGTTCAGCGTTGCGGAGAGTGCGGCGCGCAATACGGATAATCGTGCGGCATCCTTCGCGCGCATCGCCGTCTTCAGGTCCGCCTTGAGCTTCTGCAGCAGAGGCGGTGCCGGCGCGTCGCTGTAGCTGCGTGCGAAGGCGAGGATGGGCGTCCTGGAAGAGGATAGCCTGCTGGCCCGAGAGCGGAGCAGGTTGGTTGCCGACCGCATGCTGAGTAGGGACATTGTGAGTTCGGACGGGAGTGGTTGAGGCTAGTGGCCGCTGCGGTTTGCTGTGGTTTGTTACTTAAACACGGCTTGACCGGGGTGGTAGCCTAGCTTGGGGAAGAGTTCGATGGTGATGGTTTGAAATTTGAAGCTGAAATATTGCACTGGCCCGTAGCGCTCCATTGACCAATAAAAAGCGCCAGCCCCGTTGGAATATCCTCCTGCCCCAGCTAGCAAATAACAAGGGGTCTTTCCCCAAGGGGATAAGCGAGCGGCACACCGATAACGCACGGTACCTGCCGTAGTATATACAGGTCCTGCTAACAGAAGCCCGAAGATCAGTGCTGTAGATGGATACTTGCAATGCGTTTCATACTTCCACTCCCTAGGTACCTACCTACCTACCTACTTCGTATATACTTACTACTATAAATATATATATAAGTTGAGAAAGCAGGTAGACAAACAAGAGGAAATTAACTTTATACAGTACCCAAGCACTTCAATGTAGGTACATTTCCAAATATGTCTACTGTACCTAGGTATAAGCAAGCATACATCCTCTAATTCCATACCTACATGTAGTACCCAGTACCTAGATATCTACATACCTAATATATATACCTCTTACGGAGCAAGTACTTACCTTAAGTACATGCTTCATTAGCAGGTGTTGACAGACTGTATCATGATGTAGGTTACCTAAGGTAAGTACCTGTATTCATTTCCTTGGATGCATGTGGTAGAGGGAGCTACTAAGGTTAGTACCTAACCTTACTGTGGTACAATAGGTGGGTACCGGTAGACTGTAGTATACATAATGTAGGTAATAATACCAGGTATGGGAAGAGCAACCATCGATCACTGCCCTATCTTCTCTTTCTTTGCCTGTTTGAGCCATATTGCTTGATTTTGATTCGTCAATACCTAGGTGGCCTGCAACACAGCGGAATGCTGTCGCCTTGGCACAAGGCTTGATTTGGGCATCGTTGGTGCATGAACTCGCATCGCAGAGTTGGCTTCGAAATTAGGTCCGCCAGCGTTCTCTAATCCTACTTGCTTGCACACATTGGCAGCAGCAAAACCACAAGTTACAGAGCCTGTTCGAGCGAGACTGGGAACAAACTGCAAGCCGCAAGCCTGCCATCACATCGCGTCAAGGCGTATCCTCCGCTCTCACTAACACGACGTTGAGACACACGCTCGATATGGCATCATCGCGATAACGTCCAGAGGAAAAAATATAGGAGAATGTATAGAAGACAAATACAAATCACCTGATGAAGAAAGCCAGCGACTTAATGCCGTCACAGCAAGGGTCGGAATGCAAGTGCACTTCCGCGGTTGGCGGTTGGCCCACATGTACCCGGGCAGGCTTTCCATCTTAGCTGCTACCGTCCACGGATACGCCGCTCTGGACAGTAATCATCGACGTCTAATTTCGACTGGGTCACCTCGGCGGCTATCTTGGGTTACACGGGCGCCCTCGAGACAGGTGGCGAGATGTCTCCTTGGTCCTCTTGTCCGCTGCCTGATTGGTCCCGTGGAGTAGTAGTCAAGGAGCAGCCAAGTCCAGCGAGGGCACCGGCACTACTCCAGTGGCCGAGGAGCCCGCAGCAAACCACTGCCACATCATTCGGCCTGAAACCCAACCCATTGACAGCCACGTGGAGGCAGATGAGCAGCCTAATCGTAGAGTTCACGGCGGTAATCCCATCAAGCAGGAGAAGGCCTTGGACCTGGCTGACTGACTCTTCGCAAATGCGCATCCAAACCTTTCCCGTTGTCGTCAAGTCCATATACGAGAACCCGCCCGGTCTGACAGCCTGGATGGCGACGGCCCAGTCAGCTGGCACGGGTCTTTGAATGGTCACATTGCGAGAGGAGTTCAAACAACCATCAATGCTTCTGATTCGTTACCCTATCCTCGGGACTGTAATTAAAGTCTGGCAGAAACCTTAAGCAGACCTCATTTCCCCTATTTCCTGTTGTATTCCGTAACAACTCGTTAGTTCCCCAAAAGCCATTTGCCGTGCTGTGTGATCAAATCACACAAACGCGCTCTGGCCGTTCCTTTAGACAACATTGCAGATCTAGAGTATCTTGCTGGCTTCGCGCATTGCTTAACACATCGACTTTCGCGGCTGAACGCGTATCCAGTAGGCCTAGACGCCCAGACACACATCGATACCAACCCGTCTCGTTTTTTGTTGCCCAAGATTAGGTGATATGCCTTCCCAGTTCAAGCGACAAAACACCAACGACAAGACGCAAGTATCCATTTCAGATAACCTATCGGTACCCCGAAATCCGTTGTCAAACACCTCTATCGACGGGGCTTTTTGCCCACACAAACATATCTTCAAACGAGCCGTCAGAAACACTCTAAGACTAGCACGATACATATCTAATGGAGATGGCACTCACAACGGGAAGTATGGCTAATTAAGGCGCCGTGGTTTGTCAGCAGTCTGACCAGCCAAATAATAACATCGAGGAGTATCAAGGATTATACCTTGAGCGCCGGGTTGGCAGCTTCTGTTCTCGCTTTTGCTACCAAAACGTGAAATTCGGTGATTGACATGCTGGGATGACAGTCAACATTGCCTTTGCTCTGCGCAGCATGATCATGGAGGAGACGTACCTAAGATAATGAGTGAACGGGTATATTGCCACGGAAGACAACAACATCCGAACGTTCTCCTGGTTTGCGGCCCCGATATCATAGTCCCTTTGATCTGCAATAGCCGCTTTCGTCAATTCTGGACTTCACTCGACAACTGAAACTCTTACTGTCGGACCAAGCACACATCGGTAGAGGGATCATTCTCTCGTCTACGTCCGTGAACCCAGCATTCCTAAGCCAGCCGCCAAGTCGACGTGGCGCCCTTGGATTCTTGCATTGTTCCATGGCAAAGAGATACGTCTGTGACCATTGGCGCAGAGCCGAATCTGCCAGACGTGTATAAGCTCGAGGCTCCATGGCAGCACGTACTTGAACGAAGCTTACTATCCGCCAGAGCACCATTATCTGACTGTGCATTGAAATCGATTTCAACCATTTGAACCCAGCCTCCAGGTCGAAGGCTTCGGAATATATCACGAATGTATCCGGTCCATCGGTCCGTATTGATGCCACCGGCTACCAATCTACTATTAACGAGGTCGAAATGGTTCGAGGAAAACTGGAATCTAGACTTCATGTTAGACTATCCCACACTCAGACATAAAAAGCCTTACGACATGTTAAGATCATCGATATCAAGATATAGATTCTCGAGGCCTTCTTCGGGGTTGTGGTGGTGCGGCGTTATGTCGATCCCTCGAACCTGAAATCTTTAATTAGCGGACGAAAATTTCAAGCGACCACCAATCGCTCTTTGATATTACAATGATGATGGGCTATTATGTTTCTTCTTCGCCTAAGGGAATGGATTCTGTCTGCGGTTCACGCTGCTCGTTGCGTCCACGGCCTTCCACTATGCAATCGCAAACGAGCTCCTGGGCGAGACGGAAAGGGAATTATCGATGATACTGCCTGTCCAGTGTCGGCCGAATACAGAATTCTCCATAAATGACAGTGGCAAAACCCATGGGGAAACTAGAGCCTACATACCTCACATCTAGGATGCTCCCAGGCCACCTGAAGAGCCCACTATTGAAGAAGTTGTCAACGTTCAGCTCATATGTTGAGCCAGAGGTTACACTTAAGCCATGTGGTGGCTTCGAGGTAATCCGAAAAACCTCTTCTCGGAAAAAAAAGAAAAAAAAGGATCGAAGACGAGCAAGGACACGATGGATTTCTTACCTCTCCCGTTCCAAAACCACAGTCGAGGACTCGTCTCGGTGTATCAATCGGCGGGAAAATGAATCTATTATCGAACATCATAGTCAAAACGCTATGTTGGATGCGTAATCGAAGGGTCTCATCCTAGACACGCCGGCTGTTAGCTTCGTTCATCCTTTTATATCCCCTCTCATCAATGAGTAGTGTATGACGCACCTCGTCAACCGGCACAAAGTATGTGTTGTTGTCGATAGCATATCGTTGAAACAAGCGGTTGTGAAGCACAAACGTTTCTTGGACTTCATCGCTAAGTTCCACGGTGTCCGCTTGGCTGTTAGCGCGTTAGCAGGTCGACAAAATGATCGAAGCTGGAATAACTACTCGGCCATTTCTAGAAATATCCTGTTTCCAAATGACGATACCGTGCGGGTCTGCAGTTTTCGATGTCGACGCAATTTTTTTTTCCTCACTTATTGCTCGCCAGGTGTGGCGGAGGCTGTCACTGTCACACAGAGAAACTCCGTGAGCTCACCGCAGTCATCTAATAGGCTTACCCAGCCGGCCCTTAATTATCTCAGCCTGCGAACCACTAGGATGGGGTTTAAATTACTTTCTATTTTCCTGCTCTTCCTGGACTATAGCTGGAATCTGCAAGTTGCGGAATCAATGTACGACGGCCTTAGACTTATGTGGAGCTAATGGGTATTATGACCTGGTCGACAGAACCACTGCATAATGGTCACCCACACGCAGCACCTCGGACCCCACGATACTGTTAGTACCGCTGTCGATCGTGTATTGCATACACATCCATGAACTTCAAGCTCACATATATAATAGAACATTCGTCTTGTCAGGATCGCTACGAAATAATGCATGGCCTGCACAAGGATCCGCGATAACATACTCAGATATACCATTGCGCTCATTAACTTGGTACCACTGGTTGGAGAGTAGAATGAATGACGTTGAGCGGCACCACGTCTCATTGCAGGTTGCCAGCATCAAGTGTAGGCCTGGCTGGAGAACGACAGACTCTAGACAACACTGGTATCGTTGGGTAGTAATGGCCTTGTTGTGTGGCCTGATAGGACCAAGGGACCAGTCGTAAAGGCCAGAGTAACGTTCATACTACCTAATAGAACTAGCTTGGCTTGCTACTTTTCCCCTGGTCTTCATAACACACACATCCCTTGCTATCCACTTGTCCCTCTCGGCTGCAGGTCGCGGTTCAACCGGCTAACGCGTACCCTTGGCCAGGCGGCCCCAGGAGCGGAGGAAGTTCAATGTTTGGAAAGGAATTGAAATGAGCGTTCCTAGGAAAGTCGAAGCCCTGAAGTGCCGGGGACATAGGTGTGCTGATCTCGGCACTGTGAGGTGACTTCCGCCAAATGTCCCGCGTGGCGCACAACAGCAGCGCTCGAAGATCCCAAGCCAATGGTTCAGCCGGGTAGCTAACGCCTTTCGTACATTGCACAGAATGATTCACTACCCAGAGGCTTGGGTCTAGTGAGAGGGATCCGTCCATGTCGTAGCAAGATTGGCATTGTTATATGCTATTCCCTGCTACGGCGCCTGACACTGATAACCAAGCTACGGAAAGGCATTAAAACGACATAAACGAAGTATTTGATCTAACGCCATGAGTATTCGTCCATTTCTCTATCTTGCTGCTGACCAGCCACGAGCATACATATGTCTAGGCTTCCCTGTGGGCCACTATGGCAACAGGGGAGGACAAAGTATTATGCTGTACAACCGCTCCTAGTGTCATCGATCATCTACATTCTGAGAGAAGGCTCGAGAGCCATAGCCAAACGACAGCAGTTAACTTCACGGTAATGTTGTCGGTTGGTCATTACAAAGTTAGATAACTGAACGGGCAATTGGTCGAATAGCATGTGCAAACAACTGAAGGAAAATAGCATCAGGTTTCGCGATGAATACCCTTTTGCGATTAGCGGACCACCAGGTCATACACTACCTCACCTCACCGCCACACCGTCTCTGGTAGTGTCAATGGCTCATCACTCATCAGGGGTCCGACAAGTTGGGTCATGACAGACATGTTTATTTGGCCTCCAGTGGCTCAACCCCTGTCAACGGCATATAGGTAGAGTAATCTGGGGAGTACCTCCCATTCCCCTTCTATACTGCAGTGTCAACGAGAACGGCCGAATACCTGCCTATTTAATAATCCCACAAGATCGATACGAAATGTGAAGTATAGCGGGCCGGCCATGGTGGAGTTAGTTCTTCGCCTAGACACGCCACGCTCTTGGAGAGGGTGGCATCGGAGGGCCATCACTTGGGCCGCAATATTTCGACAACACATTCACCAGTCTGTTGACCGAAACTGTCATGCTGCTACGGCGAATGTTGATCTTACGTGGACCATACCCAATCATCGTAGCATCGAACACCAGAAGAGCGAAGGGCTATATCACGCCTCAGCTACTTATAAACAATTACATCAACCCGCATGCCAACACGCACAGTGCAGACAAAGCAAGCTGGTGCTGCTAATAATAACGCTGGTACTAAGGAATAGCAGTTCGTCTTTTTCGTAAACGTGAGCCTCCAAAGTTACGATTGTCCTCCGCAGAGGCTCAGGATTTCCGTGGGCTCAAGCCCCCTGTTTGGCAGCTCCGAGGGACGACTCCGCTTCGCCGCCTTTGACAGAAGCAGGCCAAGCTAAAGACGGTTAATTAGCAGGCTCTAAAATCGCTAGACGCACGCAATTTTCCTTGCCGCTCCCCACACGATCAAACTCACGAGAAATTACCTGCCGGCAATGTCCCAAATTGCTGGGAATTGTTCCACAGAATGGATCGGGTACGACCCGGTTAGCTATGGCAACCAGGGCGGGCCACGTCTAGACGCTGCTGGGGAAAGCCGGCCATAAATCGCAGCAGCACGACAGCCAGCGTGGAATTATGCAGCTCTAAATGCATATATCCATGGTCTTAGACACGTTAGAAATGCTGTGCTATGGGACTCTGGAAACGTTGCCGCATGACAGAAGGCAGCATGGCTCCCTGGAATAGATATTCCTTCGTCCTTTAAGATGTCTTACCTTATTTTAGTGAACATGCATTAGCGTGTACCAGAGTATCGGGTCAGACAGCTTTGTGGGCGTATCCATATCATTTTAGTTGGCTAATCTTGTCCGTCAGCACGATGCTCAGACGTGGGTTGGCACCAGGAAATAGCTTCGTTTTGTCCGGCTTCCCTTAGCGAAACGCCAGGCCGGGATTAGCTTCAAACGCCTAGTTCCGAAGAGTTTTTTTTAAGGAGCATGCGGCGGTTTTCGACATCTTTCTCGTGGGCTGGGCAGCGCCGCAGAAGTAAGAACGAAACAGCAATACGACGAAGTAATTTGCCCCTCTAGTACCGAATTGCACAATGCATACTGTGTACTAAAGCGACTAGGCGACATAATAGCTCTATACTAGCCAAAAGGACTCATTTAAAGGTTGAGCCCGAGGTTCCCGAAGGGTTCTGGTACTAAATACGTTGAGTCAATCTCATCCCAATTCAGCTTAATTAACCCGAGCGTGTGGCTCCCAAACATCCATCTTGGTTTCACTGGATCCACGAACCTGGCGCAAGGAATCGCCAGCGTGTGGGCGATAAGCGGGATTCGTCCAAGCTGCAAGCCACCCTCCCTCCCATGCACTGTGGTCTAGGTACTCAGACACGGCATAAAGACACTTACACAACCTGCATCTCTGCGGCATACCTACATACGCCAACAAAGGTCTTGCGGTGGTCTTGCCCGCCATGCCAGTTTACTTTGCACTGTGGCAATTACGTTAGCCTTGCTACGTGTGCTTACTCGCTCGGATCAAAGCGTATACAGTAACCTGGAAGAGGTTCGTCTGCTTGCCATACCGTCACTTCGCTAACAATTGAAACATAGAGACGCCGTCGACCGACGTGACCGAAGATGACCTGGGAAGGGAGACGCGGATTTGTTCCGGGTTGTCGTCGTTGAGGCCGTGGGACGACTGTGTCACCTGCCAACGTATGTATCCATCCTCAAACCCACTGCGACCACACAGCCGGCCCCCTATCATTTCTGACGTGTTCTTGCATTCTACGAATAGCGATTCAAGCGCGCTACGACGCCGCTACAGATCACCCAATGCCGTGGCCCCGGAATAGGCCCAGACGACATGTTTCTGGTGCGACACAGTACTGAAGCAGGCCTGTAACGGACGAATGTCTCATTGTCGGTTAGCACACCTCCTAGCTCGCATTCCCAGCAATTTCTCTTACTTTCTTAGCACTCTCTCGACAGCCGTGGTGAACACGTCATTCACTTGGGGGGTTTTTTTTTTTTAAAAAAAAAAAAAAAAAAAAAAAAAAACCTTACTTTAAAGGAAGCTCCGTATGTTACTTGCATGGCAAGCGAACTTCCACTCATGTCATGATCTGGGTTCCGCTCTTCAAAAAGGAGCGGAAGAAAAGCATGGCAAAAGGTTGTTTCCACCCCCATAATTTTCACCCTTTTGGGTGCATAGCACATGGCCCTAGCCTCACGATCCTATATAGCATGATCACACCACATACCGAAAGATAGTATGGGATGCCGCAGGGACACGACAAGCCGGCACGACATGAGCTGGATCCCGGCTCGACCCGGGGCTAACCAACACCATGGTATGCGTACCAGACAATAGATCTACTAGCTTAGCCACGTTCTACAGTACACACATACAGCTCGATATGCTCAAGAGTGCTCTGGCAACTACTTTGGCCATGCAGGCAGCCCGAGACTCACAGGAAACCGCCCCAACGGCGCGGCCCGAACGGATGAGTCAGTAGCAGTGGGCGTTCCAGCTCTCTGGGGCAGCCATGAGTGGATTCCAAGGTGTCTGGTGACTTCTTGCCTTGCTGTTCCCAACCCCCTCCGACCCGGGAACTCGACACGTGAAGCCTGCTTCCAGCCTGCGGAATACTACTGCTATCCCAAAGACTGTGTCCTGTGGTTCCGAGGTCGCAGCAATGCGACGTGCCGCGCAGCTACAGTAAGTAGTTACAGTAGGACCACACACATCTACTATGCGTCATGCCCCATACTCTCCGTACGATATAGGTGTCTATATGTGCGTGCACGGTATTTATGTCTCAACAGTGCTCAATACCGGCCAATATGCAACCGCGCTACCGTCGGGATACCGAGGAGAGGAAGGAGGATAATAAGTCCCAGGCAGATGATCCATACGCAACGCGCCATGGACCTATCAACCGGGAGATATGCGACCCAAAATGCGAGCAGATGAACGGGGCCATGTACGTATCGAGAGTTGCATTCGAAACATGCATGTGTTAGTCGAGTTGATATCGTTGTATATACTGTATTATACATGCATGAATGCATGCATAGATAGTTTTGCCGCAGCTCAGTTAGCAAGTAGTAGACTAGTAGTTCAGCTCCCTTCAACTCTAGCTCGTACCCGACCCTACCCCTGATTCCTCGAACACCACCTAATGCGACACAACTCTTTGATCCCACCAAACAAAGTCCCAAGGCGGATAAAATAACAGAGCCAAGAAGGGATGGCACCAGCGCTGGACGGGTCCGAAGCACCCATAGACAACTCGCCGGGCAACGTCACAAGAGGGGGAGGCGGGCAAGAAACCTGCGGGTCTGCCGGTTTTCTGGCTATGGGGCCGCGACCAAATAAACGGCCGAAAGTTGTCCTAGATACTCAAAACAAGATAACTACCGATACTTACAAATAATATATATTCATGATTTATTTATCTCCCCCCTCTTGCCAAGACCTGCCCTTCCTGCCCGCCCTACGTGTTCTTTTTTACCAACTCGAATAACGCTGAATGTGGTCAGAGATACATCACAGTGCAGGATTTTTTGAACGGGCTCAAGCCCCTTTGTCATTCGTCCACTCGGATAACGTGAGAGTGAAACACAAGGGTATGAAATAAGTAGTGTAACGAAAGCAAAATGAAAATTCCACATCAATCCCGTCACGATTACTGGGCAAACCACTCCCTCTTACACACTCTGTATTGTCATCAGATGCCCTTGCTCACGTAAGTAATTGGTTCGATCGATCACCAAGAAATGAATTGATCGGTCATTTCTTGTTTATTTCCGTTATATGTCTCTCTCTAATCAGTTCTTTTTAAATAATTTCATTTAGTCGGGGCTTGGGAAGAGTATGAGATTATGTATTATTATTATTGATCAATCCTCTATGTTACCTATACTTCCTAGACGGACATAAGCACTTGCACCTTGCCAACTTGTGTGCATATTACTGGTACATCTGCTGGCTTATGTACATAGACTTGGTGTCTGACTTTGCCTCACTCTCCTACCGACTAAGGATATTACGGACAGACCTGGATTCCTGCAACCATCCTAACTCTTGAGTACTGTAACTTGGGGGTGGTTGCCTTCTTTGCACTGCGTCATAGAGTGAGAAGGAAGACTAAACACATAAGTAGTAAGGTTCATCCGTATTTGGTCTTTAGATATATGTACCCATCGGATAACTGCACAAGGCTATTCTCAAAGCCTGGCAAGTACTCTTTATCACCAGGAACCTTTGATCCCGAGTATGATCGGCTAGTATTTGGAGCCTGTCAACTCACCATAGAACGAAAAATTTAGTTTTCTTAGACTCGGCTATTAGGCCTTAGATTGGCGGACTAGCCAATTGTTTATTCACCGACTATTGTAGGCTCGATAGGAAGGTACCTACCTACATTAGATGAGACAAGAGGCGCAATATTATGACATGTGATGAGACAACCAACCCACTGTTCGGGGATATACCATGTATCTGTTGCACGCATCACGAAAAACGTGGACAGGCTAACCCGGGTTGTCGGCACAGCACCAAGCCACATAGGAACCTGCCTGGCACAATTATCTGCTGAGGGAACGAGCAGTGGATAGTTGATTGACTGATCTGTGATTGAGGTTTGCTTATGCAGTAAGGTATTACAAGTAGTATATTAACCTAGAACAGTCTTGCAACTCGTACTGTACAAACAAGAGACAGTGGTTCTTTTCTGTCTTTGTCTCAACCCAAGAAAGAAAAAGAAAACCGCCAGTAATAAGTAACCTTTGTCTATGATCTGCGTAGAAACGGCCAATCCAACAGTAAGACTGGTTCCTCTATTGCCCTCGCCGTATGCCATGCATCTATGTATTCGCCATGCCAATGCCCGGTTTTACGTTCCCTTTGCGCCGTTTCCCTCAAAACCAAAAAAAAAAAAAAAAGAGAGAAACTACGATCTCGGGTCCGATAACCGAGCCCGTGACGAGACAGAAAATTCTGAGTTGAAGGATGCGATGGGAAATATCCCATCTGTCCTGCGTACAAGCATTGATAGTGATCTAACACCACGTAAACACCGGGTTTCTGGCCTTGACCGTCTCTAGCCGTTCGACTATGACTTTGCGCCTGTTACCCTCCATGCCCTCGGCTACGGCGTACCCGAGGTCGCCTTCTACATCGTCTTGGGCGGTCTCCATATAGTTCTCCGTAGTATCGTACATTTGTTGTGCAATGGTATTGCTATGTCTTCGTGCTGAAGCGAATGGGCGGTGGCCATATTTCTGGCGTGAAGTTTGAACCTCAGACCTTGTGGGGCCCTGATAACTTGACCTTGGCCCAACTCTACTGATAGCTGGACGGACTTGATCCTCGTTCCATGACCCGGGAACCGAACCATTCTCAGGTCCTTCGGGTGACTGTGCCCTCGGACTTGTGGTTAAATCAAACCGACCCGGATGTGGGAGAGGACTGGAAAGCCCAAGCAAGTCCTCTCCATGGTTCACAGGGCGAGAGGACGAATTGGCAGCACCGATGTCTATCTCCTCCTGAATAGTATCATGAAGGTCGGGTCCGGCTTTCCGTCGCATCTCGGAAGAAGCCATGCGCATCGGTACAGCTACAGGGACGTCCACTAAATCGTCCCATACACAAACCCGAGCCCGACGAGTGAGTTCTAGTGGTCCATGATCTGGTGTTTTTAGCGTCTCAACGACATTCCAAGCCTGGCCTTTCATAACGGCCATTTGCCGGGAAAACATCTTCTCCTGAAAGTCGGGATCAAGCTGGAAGACTTTCCGTAACTCGTGCGAGGTCTGACTCCACCAGGCCGTCGAAGTTAGGAGGGGAAGAAAATGATCTCGAGTCTTTTGTGAGAACGGACGCCCAATGAGATCAACGGGTAGAAAAAGCCAGCCAAATGGAAAACTGTTGCTTCAGTCAGCATAATGTAATTATGCACAGCGAGGTCAAAGGGGATAGGTGTTACCTCCGCCAAGCATCTGGATGTTTCCAGGGCCACGAAAGCGAGTTGTCAATCGCTCCAATTGATATCTTGGGGTTTGGAACCTTCGCGGAATTACCTGCGTTCATCGGCTTTTGAACTCTATATGGATGCGACTGTGGGCCAGTTGACTGCATGCGTTGCGTCAGGTCGACCGGCCTAGGCCCCTCCTCATGCTCTTCTTCATCTACGAGATTCATGTTAAGTTGGGGCGGCTCAGAAGCAATCGAAACTGCTTGACTCTCCCAATCCACTTTGACCATCCAGTTGTCTAAGCCTCGGTCTGTGTTCCGCATAATATAATCCAATATGACCAATTTTTCTAGCTCCTCTCGAAAAGATTGTTTCAGAGACTCGGTCCACATGAAATTGTCTGGCCCCAGGGGTCGTTGTTCTCCGGTGGTGTGCTCGTCATCGCTTCCGAACTCATCGTAAACTGGCCGGCTTGATGGCTGGCAATGTGCAGTCCACCTTTTGCGCCTATTTCGGTGTGTGTCATTTGACCGGAAGCCGGACCAATACTGGTCAGGCCACGGATGCTCCCTCAGAAAAATGTTGGCATCCTTATAACCTTTGAGGAAGACCTGAAAACTACCAGGCTTGGCGGGGAGCGGCTTCTTTTTCCTATAAAAGCTCCGACGATCCCAGTAGGGATAATGGAAGGACTTGGAGGACAGCCACACTACATCCGTGTATGGCACCATGTTGGTTCGGAGTTGGCAGTCAAGCGTGTACGCTGCTGCTTCACTAACATAAGACAGATTTGGGATAAGACTGCTAATAGGTCAATATAGCTGGGCTGAGAAGGTCGAGACTGATAATCAAACCCACCATGCTCGTCCAAAGAAACAAGGGAACAAATTTCGGTGAATCCACTTGTTCCACTTGGGATTTCCGGCTGCGTAAGGCTCCTCGTCCTTTGGCTTAAAAACACCTACGATCTTACCGTCTGTATTCCGCGCAAAGTAGCTTCCAGAGCTGCCTTGGGTAATCATACTCGGGTGCATGCCCTGGTTGATGGCGATCCTCACGCTCTTGACGATCTGATCAAATTCCGGCTTGGACATGGCAGGTTCGGGCATGGCAGCCAGGGTCTCGGGGGTAGCGGGTCGAACGCCGGCAGGAGGCTGGAAAACACTGTAGTGTATCTCAGGACGCGCCTCGTCGGCGGACGGCCGCCCCTTGGCCCTTTTGAATTTGGAAGCGATCTCGTCGGCCCATCGCTCCAACCGTGCGTTTATGGCCTTCAAATCAACACCCGAGTTACTCCTATGACGCCTCGGGAAACGCTTGTGCTTAGCGAGTGCCTTGGGCGAGGTCATGCCGGAATGTGGGCGCGGCTGAGTAGCGGGCGCAACGCGAGGGAGGGACTGGGGTTGGAGCGAGGCCGAGCTCTGGGCCAGGAGCTCATCATCGGACTCATCGCTGAACTGGTCGGCCTGGGCCAGGCGTTCGTAGCCTGTGGTGGCAGGCCGATTCCGCGGCATCGTAGCGGCTGGGCGGGTCTATAATTCGACACGCGACGATGGCGAGAGCGAGTCGGGAGACGTGGCGAGCGATCGGACTTGTACGTGCAGGGTTATGTCATCCTAGCCCACGTAGCGAAAGGGGTTGCCGGAACTGAAGCTGCTTTGTGCTTTGTGCCTTGGCCAGAGGACGCAGCAAGAGTGGATATGGATATGGATATGGATATAGATGGGGTCGTAGTTAATGGGTGACGCGAAATCGAAGGTTCGGGCTTCACGCTAGTCGACTGATGATGATTACAGTCGGGTCTAGGCCAAGATTTTGAGATGGCCGATAGCTTCGGGAATGCAGACCTGCAGCAGCTACAGTCCTGCTGGTGCCTAAGAAGTAGTATAGGTAGCCTAGATGGGTTAGCCAGATATAGACTAGTCTAAGTAGGTACTGTACTGTAGGCTCCCCCCGGCTAACGCACCTACTGTTACTTAAATATACCAGACTATGCCCTACAGATTTGGCTTGTCTCATGGCAGCAAAAAAGCATACCTCAAACCTCTATCATAAATAATATTTACAATAGACTAATAATTAAGACTTATACCATACCTACAGACACAACAAGCATAACACAGATGGAGCCTCAAATACGCCGATGCGCTAAACTATGATGGATATCATCGTGGTCCGTGCACCTTTTCCCATACTGGTACTACTGTACATGTAGGTACAGCACACTGTACTACTCAAGTATACTAACTACGTATCCTGGGAATCCGACATCCTACCAACCTGGAATGGTCTTGTTCAGACGTTCTTTGTAGAAAATAATCATCTGTTCCTGTCATCACACGATCTCGTATAGAGTGCACACGGGCAGCAACACCTCATAGAAACTACTGTACATGCATGGAAGTAGCCCCAACCTAGGCCGATTGCTTGGCACAAGTAATCCTCCGGTCTCAGCTTGCTTGTTACTCAACGTAATCAACTGCATACACTACAGTAACCTCACCCCATTTCCAAACTTACCCCAAGCCAAGAGAAAGGAGGGGGACCGGGGGAGCTGGAGAAACCAGGATTCAATATCAGCTACTGGTGCTAGGCTTGAATCATTGACCTAACCCCAAGCTATCGCGACAGAGTTTCGCTCCGTCGACAGCAGAGTTTACCGACGTCAACCGGACCTGGCGACGCCCGAGCTGGCCAATCGCACGCTGGCCATCGACGCACGAACTGCCTTCGACCGCTTGGAGATCACCAGGAGGAAGCGTCGATCTTTGTAGCTAGGTGGTAGGTTGACAGTGGACAGATCCGGGCAACGGAGGAATCTCCCCTCGGATTGCTTAACGGCCTTTCTCGGACAAACTCTATATAGGACGATCCCTCCTCCCTTGAGTCTGCTCCCTTTTTGCCTTGGTAAGCACTACCACATTCCAACCAACGTATAATATATATCTATATATATTCATCTTGACTCGACAAAGTTGGCGCGGTAAATTCGGCGACCTTCGTTCTTGCTTCTTGGTGAAAGCTGCATGTCATACACCATATATGCGGCGTTCTTACCATCCTCGGGCGAACCATCACGCTACATTTGAAAAGCAACCAGAGACGAATCGATCGCCAATAATCCCGATTGATCACGGCCGGGTACTTAACAATGGCAACTCCCACCGGATTAACAACAGACACTCTACTCGACATCACCAGAACGCCACTGTTGTCGCCTGAGCCGGAACTCCAACGTGGCCGTAAGCGGCGGCGGGACTTGTCTGGGAGAACCACAATCCCATCAGGCGAGTCGGCCACATGTCGGGGGCGATGTCGATACCGCAGCAGTTCGCGGTACATGGAGATGTCATCCCTATCACGGCCAACATCTCAACACCGAATGATGGCGGGCAATCCCCTCCATTATCGTAACACTTCGGCTTCCCCTTCACCTTCGCGCCGCAAGCTAGCCCGCATCACGCAGCTAGCTAGAGACCACACGCAGCTAGCCAGAGACCACTCACGCAGCCGATCGCCGTCACGGACCCGATCTCCTTGCGCGGCTCATGCCGGACTGGGGACGGCACAATACTTTGCTAAACCCCGGCGGCACCGGACCCAGAGCCGAAGCCGAATGCTTACCAGTGTGCCCATAGGCTTTGAGACGACTTCGCGCGGCGAAGAAGTTAAGATCACGGCCGTGGAAGCCTTGGTGCTCCCCCTTATAAAATATGAAATAGCGGCACCAGGTGAGGTATTCAGTACCAAGGAAAATTGATGGCGCCTCAGAGCGCTGTGAGGAACGACGCCTACTTACATAGGCTAATGTCTATCATGGCGCTGCTGTTATATGCTTTAGGAGTATCACTCTCTGAAGGTTACTGTGACGGGAAAGTTGTTGGCAACGAGGAAGCCGTGGCTATTTGACTATCAAACATTCTAGCCGCGCCACGGTGCGCGAGGACACGGACCAGACGTAAGAGTTATGGGCACAAGGCAGGTGACGCGGGGAGGCGCTTTGGGATTGTATTGACAGAGTGTACTAAAATTCCATTTGTACGACCATTGCTTGGAGTACTGGACTTGGGCTGTTCGATGTAGACCGATGTGTACATATATATTATTATGTATGAGTGTTGGTCATCGGAACTTGGAGGACGCTCTCTTTTTCCTAATGAATTATCAACGCTTTCCGTTCGATTGTATACACCCCGCAACTGCAAGTTCACGCCAACACTACCTTTTCTCTCATTCTAGCACTCCACTAAAATCCATCCAAGCCCCCTGGCTCATCTCCACTCACCAGTGGCAACATACTGGTGAAGATAACCATTACTCCCGCCTCAGATAACAGACGCCGGCACACCCATGATGACAATGAAGAGGATGCACAGTAACGGCATTGCCAGATTGCCGGGATCGACGCCGGGGGCATCAAGAATTTTCATGCCCGCCACGGTGCCGGCGGTGAGGTTGCGGTCGGCTTCAACGATGGCGATGGCGCTCAGGTTGCCACACTGCTGGTTGAGTGCCACGTTGAACTTGAGGCTCATCAGTTTCGGAGACTCGACATCTAGGATAGCCGCTGCCGGGAATGTGCCGAGCGACGAGGACCGTAGGAATGCACCACGGAGCGTCGAGTTTAGTGCGATGGTTGATAGGTTTGCAATCCGACCGTAGTCTTCACAGGAGACCGGTAGTACTGCTGCCGGCGTGGCGGTCGGGCTCTGTCGTGGGGCGATGACGGTCCGGAACTGGACTGCTGCTGCGCTGGCGATGGAGATATGGAGGAATAGGAGCAGCACCAACGAGGTGATGGGCTTGAAGGACGCTACGCGGGCCATTGTGACGGTCTCTTTTGTTTTGTTTTATGTCTTCTCACTCTTTTTCGCTCTTCTACCCTTCTGTGGATTTGGCCCCTACGTACCAACGAAGCAACAACAGCACAACGAAATGAACGAAGTACTGATTAGAAAAGAGATGTGGCCGGCCACGATAATAACAACACAAACGGTAAGAATAGAACCAGAATAGAACCAGAATAGAAGAACTGGTTGACGAAGCGAAAGACGATAAAAGAACGACAGACCAAGCTGGCGACCAGAGCAGAGAGCAAGAGAAAGGGAGATCAAGGGTCACGGACGAAAGAGCCCATGGGAGGCATTAAGAGAGGGAAACCTGCCTAGGTGGGCAGCCTGCATAATCTCACCTAAGTCATATTTGCTCGCCTGCCTGTCGAGAAAATACGGAGAACGAGGTTTTCAGAGTAGGGGTTCTGTCCAAATCCATGTTTCGGGTGCCTGGCTTTTTGCGCCTGATCCGTGTTCCGGGCAGTGGCGTTACAGCCACGATACCGAATTCGGTGCTGTCTGAAGCAGCGATCAGACAGGTTGCGGGCCCCTGGTTGCATGAGCCTGCTGCCCCCTGGTTAGCCGCCTTGGGCTCCGCGCTTCACGGCACGCCTATCGTTTAGGAAACAGCCTCCTGTCCTCACCATTTGAAAAGGGAGACAGGAGAGGGAAAGCTGAAAAGAAGGCGGTTTCTTCTTGGATGAAGGATTCAACCAACTTCGTCGGAACAGAGAACATCATGCTGCAGCCAAGAGCACCGTTGCTAAATCACGTGAGCGGCCATCTACTATAGAATCTTTCAACCGTTCATCGTCTATCGGCGCTGGGACCTACATACCTACCGGTAGTGTAAAGTGCATGTACAGTATGTAGCCAAGGGGCTATGTGGTGCTGTTGTCACCTGTCCGTACATACCTCGTGTTGCCGAGAGAATCCCGAGATCTACACGCAACCCCTAAAAGTCTCAACCGGTTTTGTTTTCGGCTCTAATAGACTAACTTTTGCTGCTCAGTACATAGGTTATATAGGCCATTTTTTATATTTATACTTTCATAATTGAGCATATACTTGTTTTCTTATCACCTATATTTCTAGCGGGACTTGTTCAAACCTATAATACACCACTTGCAGTACCTAATTCTCTCCGCACGGCTAACAGGTCAGAAGTTGGCATACAGCCTTGTGCATTTGCACCTGCACAGTTCTGAGGACATACATAGTAAGTCAATCCCAATCCCATGCCGGGAACATTTGGCCACAAAAGATGCCGTGGCGGTTCAGACTAAAAAAAGAATATGTATGATATGTGATGTTCTTTTCTCCCTTGCCATGAACCATTTTCTAATGGCGCAAACTGTTGGCTACCGAGATCCCGGGTGGCTAGTCTCACATATGATCCAAATATTCGTAAGATGCTTATGTGATGAGAATGGTTGCCAGTAACAAGCCCCCACACCAACAAAGATGCCAGATAGAACGAAATGGGTAGATATTACACAAATAAATACGTTCATAGCAACGAAACATTAAACAGTGCACAACGCGCCATTGCTCTTACCAAATAGCCTCTGGAAGACTGGATCTGCGGGGCACGTGGTCTTGCGAAAGACCACATCGAGTAAGAGAGCTGATGGTGTCGGCAGGTCAGCAGACCAGCAAGTTGCCCATCTACCGCCGCAACCAAGGCGGGAGCTTGGCTTGGCAAGCACCGGCAGCAAGGTTTTGGGGGTGAGCACTTGGAGAGAGGGGTGAGACATGCAATAACCGCCTACTAGGTAACCTACCTACAGACTGCATCTTGCCGTGGCAGTGAGACCCCAGAACAAAGGAAGTCGCCTAAAGTATCTAACCTACAGTAGATACCTACGGTAGCACCTAACGGGAACTTTGTGATGGGTGTGTGTGCATTGGATGTAGATTACTAGGTTAAGTCTATACTGTGCCACTGTGTACAGAATATATGTGGTGTGGTATTAGTGGGCCCACAAACATGGTGTCGCCTACATACATACTGTAGATTCAGATTAACAGCAGGTACCTAGGTAGGTATAGTAGATTGTGCGGCAACGGGTTACTTCGTATGGCGGACCCCAAGACATGGACCGGGGTCTCAGCGGCAGGCCTATCAGAGCCGCCGATAGGCATTTGCTGATAGCCTGATACTGGGGGGGACAAAGCGATAGCAACTAGATGGTGGGGAGGTTGATGACTCTAGTTACCCGTCTTCTACGTAACCTACATACCTACGGACTACTCCCTACCGGCTTCTACCGACGAAATTGACATGCCAAACCAGCTTCCAAAAGAAACAGACGCCGGGACCTTGTACCCGACATAGGTAGGTAGGTAGGTTAGGTACCTAACCTGAAAACTGTTATCGGTGTCAGATGTCATGGTAGGTAAGTAGGTACACTGCCTGATATCTTTTTTTTCACACCCTCCTCCCGCCGCCGCCGCCGCCGCCCAGGTACTCCATTCCTATTCCCATTCCGAATGCAGCAACAAGCCATATCCCTTGCCTGCATCTAAAATCTAAAATGCCCTCGTGACTAGGTAGGCGTAAACCACCAACCCGCCAACCGCCAACTGCCAACCCAGAAGCCCTCCGCCAGCGACGACCCGACCCGACTTGACTTGACTTGACTTGGCTCGATTCGACCGGTACCGACCTGTTCGGGAGTGTGCCTTCTTCAACTCGCCCGGCTGCAGGCAGAGGATGGTGCTCCTTCACGTGCTTTTCTAGACTAGGATTCTGCGTGCACAGATCCCCGAACATATTGTTCTTTGCAACTACCCCTCGGCCTCAGCCTTACACAGGCAGGCTACCTACCTACCTACTTACCTGCCTGCCTGCCTACCTGCCTACCTGCCTACCTGCCTACTTACTTCTTCTATCTTCGTCCCCCACCACACCTGCCCTCTGCCCTCTGCCCTCTGTCCTCCGCCCTCTCCTCTATCTCTGCCCTCCGCATTCTGCGCTTTGTTTGTTCCGCTTCACTTCGGCCTCCTGCGCTTTGTGCACCTCCGGCAATCGGCTTGGGCCACCCTTGGAGCACCCGCTGTTTGTCGCACTACCGGCAACCTCCACCTCCACTGTTTGTCTTGAAAACCCCCCCATAGAGCTCGCGATCAGGTAGTATCACTGCACATATGTGCGCTTTGTCGGCTCCACGCACCCTTGGGGCCTTTGGCATGAAAGCTCTTGCGCGACAACCTTGGACACCAGCACTCACCTGCGAAGTGCCAACTCTGCAAGCATCCACTCTTTGTTGCCTCGTGGCGCAACACGATCGAGCGTTGTAACATGGCTTCGCATCCGCAGTCTCATGGTATTGTTGGCCCCCTCTCTTTCTCTCGGCACTTGTGGCCCTGCCTTACCCCTAGCTCTCGCCAACATGCTATAGCTCATGGTAGAATTCATCGTTCCTGACCGGCTTCTTTGCGAACACCTAAGTGCTCTCCTTCTATTGCGGTGCTAACAGACCACTCTTCACCTTGATAGGGTCGGTGCGAAATGGAGATGCGACTAATACACCCACTGCCTCGGCTCCCGCGTATAGTCCTGCCGTCCTCCTCAACCCTCGAGCTTTCAACGGTCTAATTCCCCCTAATAATGGCATCCAAAACCACTTCTTCAATAGCTCTGGTAGCTCAACACCGGTTGAATTCAGCTTCGATAATCCCGACAACAGATTTTCAGATCTGCCGATGCATCACACTGCGAATATGCCGAATCCGCCAAACGGGTTTGGCACCATGATCGAGCGCATGAACAATGTTGAACACCGCACATTAGCACCCCCACAGTACAAACGCCGGAAGCTAGAGCCAGAAGAAGGCTTCGAGCCAAAGCCCGGCTTTGGAACTGGTGGAGGCGGCATGATGGGCCAGCATATCCAAGAGAAGAGGGAAGAATCTAAACGAGCCGGAAGCACACAAGTTGAGATGGTAGATTTGACCAGCGGTAGTAGGTCATATGTTTCCAACCTTGTGAGAACCTTTCTAACTTAGCTACAGATGATGACGGCGATGTTGTTGAAATACAGCCACCAATAGAAGAGGAGGTCTGCTACGGCATGGTCCAAGACGCGAAGTTGAAGTGCCATCTAGTGCCCAGCCCAAAGCCTGGTGCTATTACCATCATGGGATCAACTCACTGGCCGATGGTGAAGATTGTATTGAAGAGGAAAATAGGGGACGAGACACAGAGGATCCATGCCTACGACCACACGCGAAACATTGTCGGCTTGGTGGACCCTCAAACTTCTGCAGGTCTAGCACCATTGCTCGATTCGCCTCGTCTACAGATTCGAACAAATTGTAGGATCAATTCTAGACGGAAAGAGCCTGGAGAAGAGGTTGGCCAGGCCATCTCCAAAAATTATACGCTGGATTTGGTGCTATACGGCCCGCGCAGGGCGGCCTTGACTGTTGGTAAATATCTATCGCAAAGAGGAATCTGGCTTAGGAAGCCGTTCGTATACGACAATGGTATCAAATATGAGAATCCCCAGGACATCGAGGGTCCAAGGCTACCTCCACCTCCGGCTCTGAGACAACAGTCGGCGTATCCGCCACCGCCTCAAATGGCTCGAAGCGTCGAAGAGATTCGCTCCGAGGTTATGGGCGTTTTTGATTCACTTACTAAAAGCGAAGACCTTCCGGAGATGGACCCGCATCCTCGAGTGCAAACGGAACTACTTCGGCATCAAAAACAGGGACTCTACTTTATGACCATAAAAGAACAGCCACGCATATTCGCCTCGAGCGGGAAAACCCTTGATTCCTTTTGGCAGTCCCAGCACGGTCCGCATGGCCAAAGATTGTATCGCAATGTCATCACTGGCCACGTATATGACAGAAAACCACCCGAGACGTTCGGCGGAATCCTCGCTGATATGATGGGACTAGGTAAGACACTAAGCATTTTGTCCCTCGTCGCTACTACAGCAAATGAAGCCGAAAATTGGTCGGGAAAAGAACCGATTCAGCCGCAGGCTCCACCATCCAAAAAGAAAGGAGACTCATCGCGGCAGTTTAATGTACCAGCGCCGGCCCCCCTTCAGCTGACACCCCTCAAGCAAAACGGCAGGGCTACACTTTTGGTTTGTCCGCTCAGTACCATAACCAACTGGGAAGAGCAGATCAAGCTCCACATAAAGCCCGGTCAGATGAAGTATTATATATACCATGGCTCCAATCGTATCAAAGACGCGAGCTTGCTTGCTGACTACGACATGGTGTTGACGACTTACGGATCTGTGGCCAGTGAAGTGACCGCTCGTAGTAAAGGGAAGCCCGGTCCATGGCCACTCGAGGAAAT
This sequence comes from Xylaria telfairii, assembly GCA_022495065.1. Classification (NCBI taxonomy): domain Eukaryota; kingdom Fungi; phylum Ascomycota; class Sordariomycetes; order Xylariales; family Xylariaceae; genus Xylaria; species Xylaria telfairii. The sequence goes on from MU383858.1 coordinate 185,220, forward strand.
AGGCTGGTTTCGCATCGTGCTCGATGAGGCCCACATGATCCGAGAGCAAGCGACTCTTCAATTCAAAGCTATTTGCCGTCTGCAAGCTAATCGTCGATGGGCTGTTACGGGTACACCAGTTCAGAATAAGCTAGACGATCTTGCCGCTCTTCTGGCATTCTTGCGACTGAAGCCATTTGACGAAAAAGGGAAATTCACCCAGTATATTACAGCTCCATTCAAGATGTGTGACCCGGAAATTGTGCCTAAACTCCGTGTTCTTGTGGATAGCGTCACACTTCGACGATTGAAAGACAAGATCGACCTACCTCCCAGAATCGACCAGCTTGTCAAGCTCGACTTCTCTCCAAACGAGCGCAAGCTCTATCAGCTATTTGAGCAGAATGCCCAAGATAAAGTCCAGGTCTTGGCAGCAGGCAGAGAGCGCATGGTTGGAGGGAAAGTCTATATTCATATCTTGCAGTCTATTTTGAGGCTCCGGTTGATTTGTGCCCATGGGAGAGACCTTCTTAATGATACAGATCTTGAACTTGTGCAGGGTATGACAGCCGACTCAGCAATCGACATCGATAGCGACGATGAAGATACCAAGCCGGCGGTGGCCGAAGCCAGATCTTACGAGGCGTTTGCACTCATGGAAGAAACGAATAACGACCTTTGCATCTCATGCAAGCGAAGAATCGGTTCCAATGATGGTGCTGATATTGCATCTGAGCGGGAGGAGGATATTATTGGTCACATGACGGCCTGTTTTCACCTTCTCTGCCCGGATTGCGTAAAGGCGTGGAAACAAGAAACTCAGGGCAGGGATTTGGGTAATTGCCTGTTCTGTGGGTCCTACATTCGTTTTCAGTGCAACGAACTTCGCAAGAGCAAGCTGGAGGTTGAGCATGAAGGCCATCACAATGAGAATAAGAGTCGCTCAAAAGATGGACGTAATGGATATTCTGGGCCCCACACGAAGACGATTGCTTTGGTTGAAGACTTGCTTAAGTCAGAAGCGGAGAGCAAAGCGAAGCCCGATGAGCCCCCTTTCAAATCAGTCGTCTTCTCAGCTTGGACGTCTCACCTTGATCTGATCGAAACCGCATTAGACGCGGCAGGAATCCGCTTCACGCGTCTAGACGGTAAAATGAGCCGCCCAGCCCGAAGCGCCGCTATGGCCGCCTTTCGAGAGGACGAATCTATACACGTTATACTGGTGTCTATTTCTGCTGGTGGTCTAGGCCTCAATCTCGTAACAGGAAATACTGTCTACATGATGGAACCGCAGTACAATCCCGCTGCAGAAGCCCAAGCTATCGACCGCGTACACCGTCTTGGCCAGAAACGGCCTGTGCGTACTGTTCGTTACATTATGCAGAATAGTATCGAGGAGAAAATGCTCGTCCTTCAAGATAAGAAGATGAAACTCGCAAGCCTTAGCATGGACAGGAATCGTATCATGGATAAGGCCGAAGCGGCAAGGCAGAAACTCATGGATCTGCGCGACCTTTTTAAATGAGTTGTTTTAAGGCTGTGCGTTACGTTGACGCCCGCCGGCTTTCCTCCCTCCCTCTCCGGCAACAGGCCGCATATGTGTATTTTGATTTTCACACTTGGTGCATTGCGTTGGTGTTCCCACGGTTACGGATGAGAGAATTGGGTCCCATGCGTGTCATTTTTGGGGCGTTCTATACCTTCGCGTTGTAAGGATTTTCGGTCGGACTGGAGGCATACATTACCAATATTGGTTCAAAGACGGCCTAGAAACATGGTCCGGCATTGCATAGTAGAAACGGAAGAATTCTTGGCGCGCAACATACTTAACGCCTCTAAGCCATGGTTAAAATCGTGGTGGACATAACACTTCCTTGGGGTGAACAGGCTGCGTCCTTGAATTTTCGCCATTAACAGAACGACTAGTCGTGTGACAGCTTCACAGACAGGAACTAGTCTGGTCCTAAACCCGGCAGGCATACCTGGATTTCTCTAATGCGTTTCTTTTGCCTGATTTTTGCAGTATAAGAACTGTCGATACCAACTCTTCCACGTATATGTTTCATCGTTTCTTCAAGATACTAGATAGTGTTACTAGATGGGGTTAGATCCAGTGAGAGTTTAATGAGATAATGTTCAACGCCTTATTCACATTTCGACAGTCTGATAAAACCCGATAGAAATCAAGTCAATTATTTTCTTTGGTTTTCACCCCAGACAAAATATCGTAGACGATCATGCCGGTTTTAATGTCTCCATGACCTCAAATATCTTCAACACGAATAGATGATACTGCGATGTGTGAAAGCCACCAGTTCTTGTGTTGGAAAGTGATTTGCACAAACGAGTTCAACACTAGTCTATTAGAGTCCAAACTTTTAATCTAGCTAAGCATTATTTGATCATGATTCAATGTTGTGAAGCCTCGTGACGAACGCCTATTTGGCCCCCAAAATTCCCCGGTAACGCCATGTTCAAGTTTCTCTACCGATGCCATTGAGTGGTTTGTAGAGCGACGTCATTAATGTCGTTTATATGTACATAACGTGATCCGCCATTTGTGCCAATGTAACTGTCGGGGATACGACAACCCACGCGTGCGATAATGGCGGGTTAGGACTTCCACCAATCATTAAGGTAGTGTCGAAATGGAAATGAGTAACAGCTATTAACTTCTATTCAATCCTGTTATAGAGGATCAAGCTGCATCAGCACTGGCGGTTGGCTGCGGAACCTTCGTAACCTGATCACCAGCGCGAACAATGCGCTTGCCGGTGGAGTCGAATAGCATGGAAGCATCCTTGTTTTCGGCCTGGGCACGTTTCCAGATCTCAACCTCACAACCGCCCCGAAGGACACCCACACGCATCGTGGAAAGCAGGTTGTGAGCAGCGTTGGAGTGAAGATAAACACCACCATTGAAAATAGCCGTGGCATCTTTGCCAATCGCAGATGAGATGAGCGCCTTGCCACCGGGGTGGTCCTTGATGAAGTCGGTAACGTCGTGGATAACACCAGCAATGGAAACAAGGGCTTTCCCATTCTTAGACTCGGCCACAAAGTCATCCCAGCTGATGACTGGGAGCTGCTCAAGTGGTGTGCCCCAATCCAGGGCGGCTCGCTTTTGATCCAGTTTCTTTTGCAGCTGCTGAATGCGTCCCTTCTCGATCTCGTTCTGGCGGAATTGTTTTAGGTCGTATGCCAAGCCAAATTGCTTGCATGTCCAGATAAACCATTTCGTAGGGTCATATTGATAGAATTTCAGAGCATTTCGGTAATCCCCGGGGAACTCGTGGTGAAACTACGAATGGGTTAGCCTTTCGTTGTCTACAGTGACACACAAGTAGCAGGAGCCACAGAAAAGGTCTTCATATTGTCTTACGTTATGATATCCCTCGCCAAGCGTCACAAAAGCCGTCAACACATGGTCTCGGGGAGAGTTGCGGTCATCGAAAGGCTGTTCACCAATCCAGTGCGCAAGTGAGTTGACACAGAAGGTGGCCTGCTGGACAACTTCAAAAGCGAGTTAATAACTTTATTCCTAAAATGAATATGAGCAGAACTTACAGAAGACTCTTAGGATTCCGGCATAGATGAATCCACCCATCCACTCACCCCAACCAAGTCCGCAGACAAGAGTAGGGAAGATTAGAGACATGGTCAAAACACACTTGATATCTGCACATTGGTTAGTAGCTCCTAGGTGACGTGGTAAGCTAGGCTTACAGTTCTTATGTTGCCAGACAACAACTGGGTCGTCGTTCAGGTCCGAAATGTCGGTTCTTCCGATTCGCTTGGGGTTCTGCTTCATGATCATCCAGCCCATGTGCGAGTACCAAAAGCCTTTACGGACGCTATAGGGATCCTTCTCAGTGCTAGACAATCAATGTATTAGTCAATGTTTGAAACCGGCACTATCGTCTTTCCTCAAGCTCCTCAGCAGTTAGAGTGAGCACGCCGAACTCCAGCAGCACTCATTCCGATGAATGACACAACTGAGCGAGGGGTAGAGCCAATTCTGCCCATGCACCTCATGGACTCAGGGTTTCGTGCTGCACATAATCAAGAGGAGACGTCCGGTATGAGACTTACTCGGTATATCTGTGATGAGCCCGGTGGTCTCTGCTCCACCATCTCGCGGAACCTTCGACACTGGCAGAGCCCATGGCGGCCAGGTAGATCTTCAGAGGCAGTGTTGCCTTATATGAAGAATGAGCCCAAAGGCGATGGTACCCAGCAGTAATGCCGAGGCCGGAATTAAAATAGTAGAAAACAGCAAACGCGGCAGTCTTGGTGCTGAGTGGGGTGAAATAGGCGCCGATACAGCCCATGAGAGGGATGAAGATGATGAAGTAAGTGCTAAGCCAATTGACATGCTTGTACCAGTTGCCCCATGTTATGGGATATTCGGAAATATGAGGCTTCTTCAGATCATACTTGGTGGACCTCAGAGGCTTGTAGTCTTTCGTACCGTCTAAGACAGCATCGGCAACAACAACGCCACTTTGGGGTGCGCTGGGAGACGCCATGGCGGACGCGGTACGGATGTCGATGACAGCAGCAGCAGGCCCTCGATAATGCTCTGCCGGCGTTTGCGTTAGTTCGACGAGGACGACGGAGGATGGGGTTCGAGGGGGGGGAGGACTGAAAGGCGAAGGAAAGGGTGGCGGGTTGAGGATATTATTTATTCAACAAGATAGGTGTAGAAAGGGTGGGTGGGGAGGTAGATGCTGGGTAACTGCGGTGGATTACCGGAGGGTAGGGATATGCTGTAGGTGGCGGGCAGTAGAGAGCTCGGCTAGACTAGTGCAGATCAACAGGGATAAGTATGAGGGAGAGGGAGAGGCAGAGGCAGAGAAACAAGACAGTTGAGGGCAAGGTACTCCATACCGGTAGATAGCAGACGTACCTGGGCAGAACCTGGGGGTTGCTTACAGGACCTACCAACACAGTATTGTACTGTACAGTGGGTGGGTAGGTAGGTACAGTACCGTACACCACAGGGCTCGTGATGTTCGTGTACAGCAGTGCACCCTTTTAGGATAAGAACTCAGGATAAGAACTGATGGCAGTGGATAATTCGGAAGAGAGGCAGAGCAGAGTTCATTGCGAATAGGATATAACGACATATGATATATATATATATATATATTATATCTCATGAGCACGGAGAAATGGACAACAAACACCCAATGTATAGTATACTCTACGTATCAGTAGTGAACGGTCAGGAGCCGAGGCTTGTCAAGCAGTTGCTGTGTCCTGATCAAACAACCATACTGTAAACTGTGATGCCCGTTCTGTACTTCAAGATAGTGTTGAATGTGGGGATCTAACACAGTTTTAAGCACTGTCTGTTTTGTGTCGGAAAGCACCAAAATGGTACTATTTTTGTACAGTGGCAGACCTGCCTCTATTCTTCTTTCCACTGTCCTTATTCTAGATCTGTGCAGACTCGAAATTTGTTGAATTGTTGGGGAAACAGGTCCAAGATGGCGGTAGCGCCAACAGGGGTAAGCACCAATCAAGAGCTTACCCGGCGCCGGGATCTTTCCTTTTCTGGACCCTACCTAAGCCATGTACTAACCGCAACGTCTAGCGTACATAAGTCATTGCCTGATGCTAGGTAAGTAGCAACTGCTACTGTGGTAAGTATAGTAGAGATGCAGTACACCTACTTCAGCATCTCAGACTGCAGGTTGGCGCAATACCAGTACTTGCTATATATCCTACTAAATCAGGCAAAAGCCTTTAGAGCAAGTCTCCACCTAGGTAGGCAACTGTAAATTTACAAAGATACAAGATCCCCCCCGCCCCCGGAACCCAACACTAACCTTTGAAACCACAGAGAAAATATATTAACTACTTACGTATGTATGCGATTAACTCTTGACACATGCACTTCCCTTGTCAATACCCCGTCAGCCCATTCAAGGGTTTACAGCCAGAAACGTCAGAATGTTGGTTATGGATCTGTCCATTCCTGCACCTACATCAGCCTACCTCATCTGTCAATCAAACGATGTGCAGGCCTCTTGACATAGAGTCCATTCTATTTCGAATGTTGCATTGCGGGGAACAAACAGCATTTTGTTCAGCAGCAGCTGTCAGGTCAGATATCTTCCACATTCATCCTGGTGTATTAATTACGTCATTCTCCAGAGAAGCCTTGGCATTGCACATCAAGATAAAACCGTCCTGGAGCAAGCTAAGCAAACTGTTTTGTGAAACATGCTGCGGAATCCGTGCTGTGGTATACCGGTTTAGCAGTCTGCTCAGCAGGATGAGTCTTAAGTCTTGAGCCTTGATCGGCAGACCGCCGGTTCCCATCCTTTCTACAGCAACCAGGCGATGATGGTTCGAGAATGCGCATCGGCTCCATTGTCGATCTGCCTTGGTGATTGGTGTGGTGGTTAGCGTACAGTACCTCCCTCGTCCCAACAAACGGGCGACCGGGTAGGCGTTAGGGTACAGTAGCGTAAGGGGAAAGTTTTGGGCCAATAGGGGACGGCAATTGATCAGCCCTGAGCCCCACCGCTAGCGGATAAGACGGGAATCGGCCTCAGCCTTCTAGAAACCTTGCATGTCGCCGCTGTATCCACTATAACCATAGCGATTGGCCCTGGGAGAATTGACCCACTGCGAATCCTGCCTGTGGCGAAAATAGGCTGTGGCAAAAGGCCACCCCCCCTTGCTGTGTAACAGTGGCGATGGAAGTCCCAACAGTAAACTGCTGTAAGTGTCAGTATAGAGATTTGCAACATCAACCCACGTTTGTTACCCCTTCAAATTGAACGGTTCTCCCTTTGCGGTTATCCAGAGCCTTCCCCAACGTCCACATGTCCCCAGAACACACCCCGCCCAACACCGGAACCCAACCCATCACAGCGTCAAGATCCAACACTACACTATACTGCACAACAACCATGTTAGGAATGAGATATGCACCAAAGATTGTTTTTATTGGTACTTGACTAAGGCTGTTGGGATTTTTTTTTTTCCCATTGAGACCAATGGCTAGCTTAAGGAAAACAACAACTTGGTTACCAAAGAGTTGACCGCCTATAATTGGTAGTTATTCCAATGTTGTTGGAAATAACATGGTGGGTGCCAACCGAGGCCGTTTGAGATTGGTTGACTGGTAAAGAATTTCTTCTTGCTCATCACAATCCGTAATATGAATAAAACACTCTAGTTTTCGAGGCTTTTATACCAACTTGAACTCAACATTTATATGCAATAACAATAACTTAATACTGGAAACATCAGCAGTGGGGACTGTAACAACGCCAGCATACAGGCAGCCTTATGAGGAAGCCTGATAGTGTCTGCCAGGTATGGGAGTGCTAACTAACCCGCCAAGTTCAAGGTTCGGTGATAATTACTACAATATAAGTCTAGCCTTTAGAAACTATTAGGAACGCACTCACCCACTCCGTCATAATGGAACACGGGACTATGGCACGGCTATCGGAGGAAAATAAGAAAAGGGGGCAGGGGGACAAAGAGAAGGGACTAATACACTACTTATTCGAAAACCCGTAAATGGACAACTGCTACTCATATTCATTTCCAGTACTAAATGACAAAAGAAATAGCTGTCATTAATCAAGCAAGGAGGTACCTAGTTACTCACCAAAGACTCCGTGTTCTAAAAGACCTAACCTTAGATTCCTAGGAGAGCCAAGCAGAGCGTCAGGCGAAGACCATTGCTTTTCCGCGAAGGGGTCTGAATGTTCCTCGTATGGCCATACTACATATATACACGTATTTGATTTATCACAAGAGCGGTAGCGTAATAGAAACAGACAGCGCAGGATAGATCTACTGCAACATCGTCCGTTGCAACGGGGACTTGGAAGGGCATTTGTATTGCAATGATCTTCTATGCGACCAAGGGAGGTGGGCGGTCTACAGTCTTTATGCCTGAACAGCCTCGCCCAAATCACCAGCTACGTCGATGTCACGTCTGCCTGTCTTGGAAGATTAGGAAATTTGCGGGATTGATCATGTAGTTCTCAGGATTGCAAAAGTACCATCTGATCGGTAGCTTGTAGCTCATATGATTATTTACATGATATCGGGTGTCCCAAACCCTCGGTCCTCGTGCGTGTGACATCCGTGTCCGTGCAACCCCATAAACATCTAATAGACCATCAGTGGGTTTTCATTGGTGGATGATGAAGCGGTGTCGGTATATTGTGGGCGATATATATATAGCTAATGGAAGATAGACCGGTGACCACCAACGATATAAAGGTGAGAAAACTGGGAAGAGATGTGCTATAGACTGTCTCTGTCTCTTGGCTATACTTCCTTCTGGTTACAGAAAACTTTCATCGAGTTTCACCTTACATAACTTATAGATTTCTCATTATAGGCAGGAGCATATGGAAGTTCATGAGCACACTTATCTCTACGTGCTCGGTAGAAGATACCTATTTTACTAAAGGGGGACTCCATCCAACTCAAAGGGCGCTAGACTGTCTAGGCTATCGGAATTTAGTCCACAAAGAAGACAATGTCATACAAGTTTCATCATTCCATTCGTGTTTTCGTATTCCACTCATTTAATTTCATATCCACATTGGACAATATGCTGCTACTAGCTGAGATATATCTAGATGGGATAGACTGTACAACGATGCTGTGGCCCTGGCTCGTAAATGCACCAGAATTAAATCAGAGATCGCCTGAGACCCATGGATACCATGAAAACTAAGGAATCTCCGACTCCTGGCCATTCGCGTGTGTTGAGGTGTGACGTATGACAGAAAAAAAAAGAAAAAGAAAAACCACAAAAATGATTAAAGACTGTGCCGCTCGTACAGAATCAACCCGGCAAACTCCTCGCTATGCAACGGAGATTGGCATTCAAGACTACCGGCAGATATTCCGCTCTTCTCAGGCGGTAACTTCCGCGTCCCGAACGACCTCCGTCCCAGGAGTACTGGGGTACTCATCCGGGCACAGCGACGGGCTCTGTTCCCCTATGTTGTTGGGAGATGGGCTGACGCTGACTCGCTCTGATAATTCTGCTGGTAAGATATCCTTTTGAAAAGCTAAATCAGATTTAGGCAGAATGGTCGCTTCTGTGGGTCGCGTAGATATGTCTTCTGCTTGATCATGTGTTTGATCATGTGCTTGATCATGTATTCTGTCGTTTGTATAAGCCGTACTTTGATTAGCAATTTGTGTCTCCATTCCATGGGGGTCCCCGACCTCCGTAGATTTCGCCTGCTCTTCGACATCCAGGGTTGTTGTTGCCGTAGTTTGACCATCTAACGGGGGAATCGTATTGTCAATGTCGTCGTGCTGGGGTGTCTTTCCAGTAGCATCTGAATTTTCTGGCTTAATCTCTAATTCAGTAGGCTTATCAGTTTCTAGCTTTACCGCAACTGGTGTTTCGTCCGAAGTTCCATCTAGTATTAGATTATGTGTTGGTGCAAGAACTGTGGTCTCATCTTCGGCTAGTATTATAGTATTCTCGTTTGGACCATCAACCGTTGCAAGTGGTTCAACGACTGCTTTCAGCGAAATGCCTTGCGCCGGGCTATTACCACCTGGCGCCTGGGGCTGTCCATCTTCCAGAATAGCCCCGGCAAGGAGGGTTGCCTCCATTTGTTCGAGTTCTTCGTTCATTTTCGCAAATTTAGTCGTATCGTGAAAATCTCTCGGTGTCCCAGCCATTGCCTCATCCGCAGTGGGATCGTCGTCCACAGCTGCGATATCATGTACTTTCGTCCACATTGCATTTCCGCTAACGTAGGACGAGGGATATAAATCATGATGAGTTGGCAAAGGGCTGGGTGGAGATCGACCACGGCGTGGGTATGGTTCGTCCGAGAAGCTCGGCGAGGTTGACTGTGTATTACTAGCTGAGTATGGCCAGCTGTTCCGTGGCTCCGCGGTCCTAATTTCTGGGAGACCGTAGCCTTCATCCGTCACATATTTTTGAAACGAAGGAGCATCGTTCACGGAGATTGACTGTAATCCCCCTTCCCCATGCATATCGTCGTATGGCGTCTCGGGAAACCTAGCGAGCAGTGCAGTCGCCTGCAACCTGACACGCGGATTCTCGTGCAGACAGTTCTCCACTATCCCGCGGTACCATGACGGCACCTGTAACTCGGGAGCTAGGCGAAGCGGCCGAGGGTGGCCTTCAGGCTCATCCTCAAGAGTGGCCAGTGCCCACAACACCATTCCAAGCTGGTATAGATCAGATTTAACACCAATGTACATGGAAATCCGCTGATTGCTGTCGATGAGCGGGGTTGCCTCAGGAGGTTCCCAACCAACTGGACAACCTCGTCTGTTGATATCTATGATTTTGGCGTCGCCAAAGTCGTCAATAACAATGTTGGAAAGAGTGAAATCTCCCTGGACAAACCCAGTTTCGTGAATGTCCGAGAGTCCTTGCACAATTTGCCTTGCCCATTTTTCGCGATTGGCCCAGGGTAACGCCTGGTTGCCGTGTTCTTGAGCGTCAAAGATGACATCAATAAGGGCTCCTCTTTCAGCATAACTGATGAGAAGGCCTTTGACGACCTGATCTTCATCGTCAACAACCACACCAAAAAATTCGATGATGCTCTTCGAGAACCGTAACGAGTTAAGAGCATTGACTTCGTAAAGAAACTCATCTATAGTGTCGGGTCCCGGTATCTCCTTCTTGATGAGCGTGTGCCCATCGACTCGGACCTTGTAGACGAAGCCAGACATGTGAGAATCAAATTCGAGTTCGCTTTCACGAACCCGTCGGCAGTCCATATGTTCAACCATGCGGACGGTCGGGAAATGAATAATTTCCTAATCCAATTGAATCAGTTTTTAGCACGGTAGGCAACGAGAAGAGTCTGACCTACGTTGACATCTTCAACTACGTGAACATGTAGTCTTCCGTCGGCCGTCTGTAATTTCAGGTTTGTGACGGTGTCATAAAACTGAATGTCCTGTAGACTTTCGCGAATAGCCTCATATATCTTAGCGCTCTTGTCTCGCTGGTACTTGGTGCTAAGAAGGTCTTTTTCGAGAGAGTCACCAGGGGCGTTTCGGTAGTCCAGAGATATAGTCACTCGTCTCCAAATCGAGTCCCTCTCTCGATACGTGACAAAGAATTTCTCCCTCCTTGACTTATCTCGGAAATGCATGCTCAGATTCAAAATCCATTTATGCTCCAGTTCATCGCGTACTAAGGCGTCATATTGGGAGGTATCAATAGATTGGACATCGGCGGTAGAGATAGGCTCTGGATCGCCAGGGGGTTGTTCGTCCGTATGGTCATCATCCGCAACTATACTTGGGGCATCGATACCGTTGAGGCTTAAGATATGGGGTTCATCAACAGGACTATGAGGGGCCGATGCCGTCTGCGATAGAACATCGAGTTTGCCAGCAGCAAGCTCGGTGTCATCAAATAAATCGGGCGCGCTTGCGCGAGGTAAAAGTTGACTGGAGCGAGAGGCATTGCGTTGAAGAACCATGCGTCTATCGACAGATACGGCTCTTCGTTCGGCCAGAGTAGGTAAAACAGCTTCTAGTTTCTCCCTATTCTCAGACTGCTGTCTTTTAAACGTTTTGGTCCTGGGAAGGCCAGGAACGACCTTCCGAGAGACCCTCCTGACCAAGCCGGAACTGATAGACGAATCTCGAGACAATCCCGGCTCGGAGCGAGGCCCCGGCGGCGTGAGGCCCCTTAAACCCTTACCGGTGAACCTCTTCCAGAGGGCGGTCAGGCGATTGCTATCCGAGGATGGCGGAGGCGAAGCATTCGTAGGTGTAGCCATTGTGACAGTCTCTCGGCGAAAGATGGAACTGTGGGTTCCGAATAGTAGAGACGTGTCTAGTCTATTAAACAGCCTCATGCAGAGAAGAAAAGAATGGGCTAAGGCAACGAGTATCAAGACGGGGTGTTGGTGTTATTCAGGCCTGCGCTGCCGACTACGTAGCCACGCGGGTGCACGGAGAGAGAGTTTGAGGCAGGGCGGCAGGCTCAAAGGGAGCCAAATATGAACGGCTCCTCCGCCGTGACCGAGGCTTGACGTAGTAATGGTCTCGAGACCAACCGAGTCAATGCTTGACCGGCTCGGGCATAGACACCCCAGCACTTGGGGCGGGGGAGGGGACAGCAAAGTGCAGTTTTGCTGTTGTCTGGCCCAACCACGTACGGTGCAGGCAGATTGATGATGCTACAGCGAAGACAGATTGGAGGCTGGCGGGATTGGGCTGAACATAGCTGCTTAGGCATGCATAATGACAGATCTAGAGGGCAGTGGTGCGTGGAGGCGTGGAGGATGCAGATGGGGATGAGAGAGGAAGGAGAAGGGGGGGGGGGAGAACGGAAGCAGAATGCGGGAGTGAGTGAGGCTTCGTGCTGCTATTGGCAAACGCTGACGATGATGGCTTGCATGGGGCGGGCGGTGCGTTGGCGGTCAACGAGACCCGAGAGGTGTGGCTTCGATGGCCCCAAGGCCGAGTTTCGATGGATTGGTCTATACTATCTACGTACCTTGGGTATCACCAGTACTGGCACCAGCAGCAGGGGATGATGCCGTGGGCGGAGCAGAGAGTACTGTAAGAGATAGCAGATAGCAGACAGCAGACAGCAGACAGCAGAGAGAGCGATGGGCGAGAGAATGGAATGGGCGGATGCGAAGATAATCATGTCGGCTAGCTATCCAGGCCACCAACACCAGCACCAACATCAACACCAACACCGCCAACCTAGCCCTAGTCAGTTGATGACAACCAGTTGATGCGCGCGAATTCTGGGACTGTAACCTTTTTTTTTTGATGGGCTGGGATGCAATGTGGTAGCTATGCTACCTTGGATGTAGGTAGTATACTTCCTTACTTCTTTACTTACTTAGCTACCTGAGAACGGTACGCTGCGGGTTGGCTTGGTCTTAGGCTTGGGCTTGGGCCTTGAGCTTAGTGGGATGTGGGATGTAAGGACGGTGAGCGACACACCACTCGATACCTACTGTACGGGAGTTGGAGTACTGTGGCACGCCAATGTTCCTAGGTACATACGAGTATAGCCCCGCGAAGCAGGCACAGGTCCCGACCTTGCCGCCTCTGTCTTAGTGGCTCTCGGCAGCACTGCCTGCATCAGGGGCGCCTACTGCCTGCTGTACATACATACTGTACATACCTACCTACATATGTACCCAACTAGACAGGTAGCACATCACCCAATTCAATCGTCTACCTACCTACCAATGCGTACATCTAGATACTACGCATGTACTCCATCTAGATGAGAAGACAACAAACACATGGACACATCTGATCTCACGATATGCACTTGAATTTTGCGGCTATCTCATGTTACCCTTGCTAAAAGATGTATTGAATGTAGTGTTTAGACAGATCCGGAAACTACTGTCTACAGTACTGTAGAATAAGTATCACTTTACACCATCCATGTTCCATAGGATGTTTCTTATTCTCCAGGTTGAGTAGCGGTTCTGTCCATCGCAACGCACATCCAACATCCAACTGCGTCACGGCTGTACCGATGCAGGCATTGTATTGGGTATCAATCCAATAGATAAGGGACGGCGCCAATAGCAGCCGACCCCTCAATCGGTCATACTTTGTTGGTATCGCGAATATAATTTTTTCGTGGACGTCGAGCTCCAAGCCCGTCATTCTGATTGGGGTGTGCGGTGCGGATGCGGGGGTTGACGTTGGCTCCGATTCGACAATTTGCATTTGGCGAATCGTAACCGCCCCCCGTCTTGTGGGGAAAGTAAGTAAGTACCTAGGTAAGTATATATACATCCTTTACTAAGGCTAGTAGGGAGCCGTGTCTGAATGACCCGCTCAAACCGACGAGTAAGTAGTCGAGTACGGAGTATTCGGTCTCAAGAATGATACATTTGTGTGCGTTGTACAATAATTAGTAGTAATCTACTTACACATGTAAGACTGTCCGATTTTGGACAGGAGGGGGTGCTCGAGGTATCTACTTTATCTAAACCGGCCTGTCTACCTAGGAACATTACCTATTAAACTGGACATGTTTGCATAGTACTTCATAACATTGAAAGTAATCCCCTAATCAGACTAACACATGGTACTTTTTGCGCATTTTGGCTGGCTTTTTTCTTGCGCAGCTGGTCTGCGACGACTGTAATATGGGTGCTACACCAGTTTGCAGCGCGGCGAAGATTCCCCCCCTTATGTCAAAGCAGGTCCAACACCATAAACGGTAAGTTAATGCGGCCAGGGTGATGGACAACTCATCTACATAGTCTATCCTTTTCCTCTTCCGTCGTGGTCCTCAATCCTTGGTGCCGTCTCACACGGACTCGTCTGGGTAATTGAAGAAACTTCCCGACTGATGATGATACCAATGAGATAAATTCTCACATCACCTATTCCATTGCCCTCAGATACTTTGCCCTCAGATACTTTCTTGTGGCCTCTCGGCCCCTCATTATGTTCACGAAGGGCAGGATCAGGGACCTACAAAAGTCATGGTTCAGAAACAGGCCTATATTTAGTTCCCGTCTCGACTGCAAGGATCTTCCAAGTTCGGTAGCCTCCCAACTACTAGGTTATGTATTGGAGTATACCTGGGATAAGTGCCAATATACTGTAGTATCATAGACGTGCGTGACGGAGACCGCTGAACTGGTAATCTGCGCACTTGTACGCGGTAGCATGGGGAAGAAGCGCGAACACAAGCCGCGGGGAAGGTCAGACATCTATCTCCCTGTCTATGTAAGCTAAGTCATGTGGACAAACCGACACGTAGGACACTACAGCAATGGCTCGCCCGTATGCATACTACCTCAAGGTTAGGTAGATATTCCATGCAAGCTTGTGCAAGATGACGTGGAGCGAGGTCTGACTACCTACGGGTAGGTAATAACGTAGTTCGGACCAAGTCCATGTCTTCTGGCCATGTTGGGAGCAACATTGGAGAGCGGGAAGAGATGGACAGTTTTAGTTTGCATATGGGATGTTTATAGTTAATGAGTGATATGATATACATAAGATGCCGGAAGCACGTACGCATCCCGGCGCGGTTGTCGTAAGCAAAGTGAGTGCATGCATGCATGTATATATGCAGATGTGTAAGATTGAGGCTGACTGCCCGACTACTAACGATACTATAGAGAAAGAAATAAGCCTAGGTGTGCTGTGGCTTGAATTGGACAACGACGTGGCCGCCGTTCGCGCCCTTCTCGACATGGCGTGTTCAAGGCTGCCAAGCAACTCGAGGGTGTTACAATGAAACTCAGTCTAGCCTACGCCTGCGATGTGACGATGAGGACCGCACTCTGCCTGCCTATGTAGGTATGTAGGTAGGTACTTTACCACTTTGCCTGTGAGTAGCGCCTTGGTTGATACCTGACAATGACAATGACAATGGCAATAACAACAACAATCATCAAGTTATGTGGACTCGGCAGCTAGTGATCCTACCTATTTATCACTAAGTACAATGCGCTACGGGGATCGCACATCAAGACAAGACAAACCCTTGGTCCATATGATGAGTTGTACAACCGATCGCGTTTCCGTAAAGGCAAGGGGCCACGGCCAGTTTGGAGAGCTATTGGGCAGCCATACAGCTGCCGTCTGTTATTGGTTCCCGTCCGCCCGTCCACCTACGTTAGGTACTTTGTCCTTTCTAATTACTGTAGTTCTTTCTACTGCAATTCATTTTTTTTTATTTCCCCCTACCTGCTCACTTGCATCATTCCCTCTACTGCAACTCATGTCACATGTCACATGCTGAAAAGCGAGGCTGTTGTGCGAAGCACCGGAGCTCGCGAAAGCGAATGAGGTCGACGCACCTTACCCATGCCAATGCCATGCCGTACCGCGTCGTCCGAAGTAACGTGGGTTGTTGGAGACCACACAAGACAAACTTTTTTTTATCAGATCTAATAATCTCTTTTATCCCACGTGCATTGAAGGATCACTTGGTCGGATGTGTAAGGTACTAAGCAAGTACAGTGCAGTACATGTATGTAGGTATGGAGCCAGGTAAGGTTAGCGGGTTAGATAGGACAGTACAGTACATACCTAGGACGGGTATGTAGCCTACCCAGGTGAGGCCCCTCATCTACTGGGTATCTGGGTATCTGCATCTCATCCAACAGCCAACTTTATTACATACCCCAGCTCCGAAGCAAAAGCAGTGGCGAGAGGCGTCGGCGCGGGGGTTTGCTTGGGAATTCATTCAACCTATCTCATCAGGCTGCAAACCCAGCCATGATTGCACCATCCGTTAGTAACCATGCACTGATGTATCATGCCCGGATACAAGTTCCCCCCCGAATGGCCAACTAAAATCAGCTGAGGAAGCACGCACGTATACGGCTTATGCACTGGATACCTTAGGAACACCTGATCCCTACCTAAGGCTAGTGTTGGGCTGCTTTACAGCAAGCCATGCTTATAATCCCGATACTGCTTCGTACCGTGCAGGTAGCTGCATGGAGCAGGGAAGACGGCATCACCCATGCTGAAGCCGTCCATGCTGCTTCTGAGTCGATATATGGACCTCTGGCCATTGTCACGAGACCGGACACAATTGAACTCTTGCAAGTGCATTTTGGCGTTGACAGCTGAATCCTGAACACGGGCTGTATCTTATCTTACGCTATATACATAAGAACGGCAAAACAAGAAGAGCAGTGGCATTCTCTTATCTCCAGTCATTGTCTCCGTCTCTCTAGATACTAACTAGTTAGCTGTACAGGGTGGTCGATTCATCACAAATTAAACAAAATGCTTCAGCACATGCTGGGTCGGGTGGTAGAGATGAGAATTCTCCGTGTGGATTGTGTATAAACTAGTATACCATAGGTTTTATGTATGCATGGCTAAATAAAGAACTTGAGCCTTCAAATTTTTACCTGCAGTTCGTTGTTCCAAGCGCTCTCCGGTATCGTCTTTGGTATGTTGAGTGCTATGTATGTGAGTATGCAATGGCCGCCTGAACGCCCAAAAACAATGCTGAGCCTTTGATCCCCTCTCTCTTCCTGTACAATTCTAAACAATTGTGTGTAAAGTGCTGAGTACGTATTAGTATACAGTGCAATACATCGTTAGCGCCTAATCCGGAAAACAGGATGATCATACACCCGGACAACTACTCCCAACTCTTGTGTCTCGGCTTCCCTTCCAGCCCCCTCACTCGTCCTTGCCACTTCCACTACTGGATGATTCGTGCTCTTTCTTCCATTCGCAAATCCTGCAGGTATTCGCCTTTTCCTTATCGAGGTTAGGGAAGACGAGCTCGAAAATCTCTTTGTACCAGCTCGCAGGATGACCTTCGATGCCATCTTTGATATTCTACAGGAACGTTAGCACCATACTACTGAAAGAATCTGGACTCATGTTACCACGAGGGGGGACGTACCTCAGGAAGCTCTAGCCAGTCGGACATGTTGTCTTCCGGGAAAATGATCATCTTGCACCCAGCACGACGTGCAGCCACCGTCTTCTCCCTCAGGCCACCTATCCTGAGAACCTTGCCAGTTAGAGTCAATTCGCCGGTCATGGCAACAGTGGGGTCCACTGGACTATTCAGGGCCAACGATAGAAGAGAAGTGGTCATAGTAACACCAGCCGACGGGCCATCTTTCTGCACAGCTCCTTCTGGTACATGCAAGTGAATCTTAGCTTTGTCGAAGAAGTGATTGTCGGCAAATTCATTAGCCATGTATGCTTTGGCGAAGGAGTATGCGATTGTGGAGGATTCCTTCATGACAGTCTTGAGATTACCAGTAATCTCTAAGCCGGCACGACTACTGGGACGCAAAGCTGATTGGAGAATAGACTCGATGTACATGGCAGAACCACCCAGTTGAGTCCATGCAAGACCCATGGCGACACCGGGCGGCGTAACATCATATAGACGATCGGAAGTAAAGATTGGCGGTCCAACATAATCCTTCAAGTTCTCCTTGTCGATCACCACACTGACTGAGTCGGGCACTTTGAGAGCAACTCGGGGTTTCTCGGTAGTCTCCTTTTCTGAAGCTTCAGGGGAAGTGGGCTCTTTGTTTTCGCTCGCTTTCTCCGATTCTTTCAGAGCTATTTTGCCGTCTTCTGTCAATGCTTCGGACTCTGGCAAGACTTCTTCGCCAAGTTCTTGCACGATTTTTAGAGCCGACTTGCGATAAACCTTCTCGATTTGCTTCTTGAGGTTTCGGACGCCGGACTCTCGGCAGTAAGACTTGATAAGCTCCTCAATAGCCTGATCCGAAAGGGATACGTTGACACTCTTTAGACCTGCAAGCTCCTTGGCAGCTGGGGACAGGTACCGATCCGCAATTGCTTTCTTCTCATCGGATACATAGCCAGATAACCGAATAACCTCCATACGATCAAGTAAGGGTCGGGGTATTGTGTCCGTCATATTAGCCGTGCAAACAAATAGGACTTTGGAGAGGTCGACGGGAACATCCATGTAGTGATCCAAAAAAGAGTTATTCTGCTCTGGGTCTAATAGTTCAAGAAGAGCCGAAGATGGATCTCCTTGGTAGCCACGTCCAATCTTGTCGACCTCGTCGATTAGAATCATAGGGTTCTCAGTTTGACATTTCTTGAGAGCTTGGATGACCCGTCCTGGTAGAGCACCAACATAGGTGCGCCGATGACCTTTGATTTCCGCCACGTCTGTAAGGCCCCCAACGCTAAATCTGTAGTACTGTCGATTCAAGGCCCTGGCGATTGATTTGCCAATGCTTGTTTTGCCAACACCGGGAGGTCCAACAAAGCACAAAATCTTGCCTTCTACCGTCCCTCGAAGTTTACCTACTGCAATAAACTCCAATATTCGATCTTTGACATCTTTTAACCCATAGTGATCCTCGTCTAAGATGTCCATGGCATGCTGAATGCCGAAGTTCTCAGCGCTCCTTTGACCCCATGGTATCTGTGTCAACCAATCCAAATAATTCCTTGTTACGTTGAACTCGGAAGCGGCGGGCTCGAGATGGGCAAGCTTATTAATCTCATCATCGAAAACCTTGCGGACCGCCTCAGGCATAGCTAGTTTGTCAGCTTTCTCCTTGAACTTTTCGACCAGTTTATCTTTCCCGTCGGACTCGATGCCCAATTCTCGGCGAATCCCTTTCATCTGCTCCATTAACCAATATTCCCGTTGGCGCTTCGTAATTTTCTGCTCAACATCTTTCGTGATTTTGGATTGTAACTGCGCATTCATCAATTCCTTCTTTAGGACCACTAGAGCCTTCGTCATCCGATCCTCGACATCCAGACTGGAAAGGACCTCCTGGAGCTCAGCAGGTTCTCCGGCCGATACCGCTGCGGCGAAGTCGGCGAGCTTGGCAGGCTCTGCAGTAACGTTCCCAGTTGACTGGCTCATAGAGAAAGTCGATATTTGATCTCGGAAGAGGCTGTTCATTGTGGCCACTTCTTTGAATACGTTGACAATCTCGTTCGTTACCGCTCGTATCACCGGGCTCTTGGGGTCAAACGGCTTCTCTGTAAGGTTTTCCACATTTACTAGGCTAACAGGGTATTTGCGCAAAAATGAAGTTGGTTCATATTTCTCGGTGGTTGCGTCAGACTTGTTTGCCACAGCGCCTTCTTCAAAGCTTGCGACTACATCGCCCTTCTTTTCTTGGGAGGCTTGTTCTTCTGGCTTGGGAGAAGGTATGGGATCTGGGATATCTACAGGTTCGGGCTCGGCCTTTTTCTGCTCCGGGGCGTCTGGAGGGATTAAAGTAGACACCTTTATCCTGCGGTGCGGATACAGGATGGCCGTCAGGCTATTCTGTTCCCCATGTACAGGAAAAACGCTCGTAATTTGGGCAAAGACACCAGTGTCGTAGACGTCGTCTAGGTCTCGTATTATATCCTCATCAGCGTTCTCATCTTTGAACAAGAATGCGCCGACATAAGGCTGCCCCCTCTTAATCATGTCCTGTATGGCAGCGGAAACATTGGGATCCTTGATGGTAATCGCTTTGTAGAAGCCAGGAAATAGCGGTCGCTTTGTTATGGGGATCGCCATGACCTGGGGATACACCTCAGGGATCTCAGGTTTTCGCAATGCTCTGTTAGCAGCCCTTGGGCCAGGTTTCCGACTGCCATCACCAGGAGTGTCGTTGCCAGATCCCGATGATGCGCCACCAGCGGCACTCCCCGCCTTGCCATTCTGCGAGTCGCCCTCACCCTCGCTATTGCCCTGCTTATTATTGGGCGACGGCGATTCTGAGGTAGAGCTCCTTGTCTCGCTCACCTCATTATCTGGTTGCTCCGACTTTTCCTCGGCGTTCGTGTGCGCGTCTTCTTCAGTCAGGGCCTGAGCCGAGCCGTCGGTGTCATCTTTCTTTTCTTTCTGCTGCGCCGTTGAGCTAGAAAAGGGGGACCCGTGCAGCAGTGAAGCGCCTGTATGTATCGAGGGAGAAAGACAGGCGGCCTGGGGTCGATGGGGCCTATCTCGAGCATTTATGGAATATAGTCTCGCCGGGCGCATCAACCGCGGCGTGAGGAAGAAATGGGGAGATGCCCGCACGGCCATCTGCCGTGATAGACGTTGGCGGCACAGCATTGTCGAGGGGTTCGCAGGACAAGAGGCTCGGACGGGGAAGGCGACGGCCGGAGAAGATGGCTTTTGCGGGAAGCACGCGATCGGCAGGATTATAAAGGTATATAGTCAGAGACTTTACCTATGTTAAATAATACAAGGTAGTGAAAGTAGTGACACGAAACTATGCCCATGCCTCGGTCGAATGCACTTTCGAATGTTGCTTTTGCTCGCAATCACTCGGGATAGCTCTGGGCAGATTATCTAATGAACGGATTGAAAATAGTACATACATCATCACCGAGCTGCCTTACAGTAGGAGAAAAGGTACGTACCAAGCACAACCGACCCACTCTCCAGTCACCATCGGTTAAAGCTCGGCCGATATACGATAGCGATAGGTCGACTTCATACAGCAGTATTATTCGAACATCGTCATCTCAATTCGTTCTATTGTCCCAATTAGAGGGTGAGTTTGCTTGACGTCTGTATGTATCCGAAACAATTCATTCAACTAGTCTAGTCCGTTAGACACAAATACGGATAGTATCAACAGCAACGTTAGAGGAGCGAAGACCCCAATAAGATTGCTAACACCTTACAACAACCGCGACTTTTTTCTCCCAATCGTGCCAAACAACATCTTTATCCTCTTTCCTGAGACATTGTTCTATCATCTTCATGTTTACGCGAGTAGAAAAGCCCTTGCTCACACATGAAACCCATCAGAACACGGGATCTAGGAGACTGAAATTCTAACAACGCAAGATTCAGAGATCGCCTCATGGTGAAGGGTGAGGCAAGTGGTCATGATACCAATTTTCATGCATCTTCACATTTTTACTCGGCAGATCTCCACCTTCCTACTATGCTCCGAAGACCCATCACCATATGTGGTTGGTTTCTGGGGGCGAGAGGCTGTCAACGAACGCTCGAGTTCGAGAATTCGTTCCATCGCAATTATGAGTTTTTCTCGTTCCTTTCTAAGCTGTTGGCGCCTCTCTGCTGTTGCTGTGTCTTCTTCCATAAGTCGCGTGTACGCTTTGGAGTCTTCACGCTCGTCAGCATCGATCATTCTAACCAGAGTCGTGTGTACTTACCGGGGTAAGGAAACAGACCAAGTTTTCCGTCGAGGAAGTAGTCTAGCGCACCATCACGGAAAGAACGGAAGAGTCGCGAGTTGATATCCATCGAGACACCATCTACAAAACGAGTCGCAGCCGTCATGTAATAAGCTCTCACTGTTGCTGCCACATCAACTTCGCGTTTAAACTCATCTTCTGGGCACTGTGCCTGATACTTGTCTAGAAGCTTGGATTGTTCTAGCTTCTCCTCTCGGGACATTTGTTCATCGCGCTTGAACGGCCGATCCCTTTCGATCGCGCCCGCCGCTTTGGCTCGGGTAAAGAGGCGATGGCTCTCCAGCAACTCCTTCTCTTTGGTTTTGAAATGATTCAAGCCTCCCTCGTTGATGGTTACGGCTTTGTATGTTTCGTTTCTATGCAGCTCTATCAACCTTTCGGTCTGATGTGCGCCCTGCTCCTTGAGAAAGGCTATGAGGAATTCTTCTGACTCCTTATAAATTAGCCTTTGAGAGAAATCTTTAAGAGAACTCTCGAGTGCCTGGGTAACCGCCCCCATCAGCATTGTTATAGATTTGTCAATGTATATTCGCAGTGGTTTCTCCCACTGCGAAACTGCCTTAAGACAGAGGGCCTCGTGGACTTCGAACGGGACAACGTCACCGAACCCTCCTCTAGTCTTGAGTTTGATCTCCTTCTGAATCTCCTGCAGGCTCAGCTTGACCTCTTTATCCTTCTCCATCCGTAGTAAGACCCGAAAGTCAGTTGTATTCAGATTCTGGGGCAATGATGGCGTTGGGTTAACTGGTGAGTAGAGAGAGGCGTCAGCCGAATATTCTTCTGTCTTTACAGGAGTTGTGAATCGATCGGGGCGACGTCTTCTTGGTGTTGAGCCAATGGGTGAACCCTTTGGGGGGGGCCTTGTTTACACGCTGGAGTTAGTAATTACTGAAAAGAGTAAGATTTTGACTCATATTTCGGAGCATGCAGGAGCAATGAGGCCCAAAACCTGCCGAAAGGTAGAAATAATGATTCCAGGGGGACTAACCGTTTGGAACCGAGAGTCTCGTTTCCAGAGTCATCGGAAACAATGACAACCTCCTCTGCCTGTAACTTTGGTTTCGGTCTCTCGGTAACCATGATGCATTTTGGTTTTAATTGCACAAGGCACTCAAAAAAGCTTTCGGTTAGCTCCTTGCAGTTCTGATCAAAGTCTTGGTTATCGACTGCACGCTTAACGGAGGTATAAAAATTTTGCACTAAAATTTAAAATTAGTTACTTGGCTAATGACAAGTACAGTCAGTGATGGTTTCGCAATCGTGGGCGAATTATGAGATAAGGCTCAACCAGGAAAGTGATTTTATAGCTAGGCTTCAGGAAAATAAAAAAATGACAACAAGAATTACTAACAACTCATTCGAACTTCGTGTTCGACGTTTTGGGGAATTTCGGGCAATTTATCCAGGTCAGCCTGAATTTGTTCGAGACGCCTTCTAAATTTCTCTTTGATATTCGGAAGGCTAGGTATAACACGCTAGGTTAGTTATCTGTAGGATAGGCAGATGGGTTAGACTCATACCCGCGCGCAAAAGCATCACCGAGTGCCTTGGTGATGTGACAACGAAGACGGTTGACGCCACAACGACCAGCGTAATCGTCAAACTCGCGTGGCCAGCTAGAGACGTTGGCGTTAAAGAAGGTCTCTTCCCATGCCACAAGATTATCAAGTGGTTGGTCCGGAGGCAACGAGGTAATGTAGAAGCCCGCTTGTTTCACTCTCTGTTTCTTCTCGTCAAGAACGGCCCGCCAATAAGTGATTGTATCTGGCATATTGAAATCCCGCCTATCGGCTTTGGTCAGAACGCCAAAAGTGCGGCTCTCGGCATTCAACTCCCGGATCACCCTAAGAGTTTTCGAGTTGTCCAAGTCGTGGTCCATGGGAAGAGCGAGCAGGATTATCGCCTCTTCACGGTTAACATACTTTCGGGTTAGGTTTTCAACAACGTCCACCACTGCAATACTTGGGGTCAGTTATAGCCGCTTTGGGCGTGATTTATGAGGGCTTCAGAAGCTCCCAGACGTTGTCTTGGCCTAGAAAGGATGGGGTTGTGCTCTGAAGGTTGCTAAGACAAGAAGAAAATGACCCCGAGAATTACTCACGATAATCATCAACTCTGTCCTCCGCAATTTGGAAGAGCCCAGGCAGGTCATAAAAGGACAAATCTGGGAAATCCGGTCCCTTCATTTCAAGAAACACGACGTTGGGGCTGAACCTAGCTTCAGTTAATTGTTTCGCATCTTCTAAATTAGTCTCCCTAGCATAGCTTCCCTCTCCCGGAACAAACTGCTCTGGGTTTTGACTCGGGTTCAGGGCTGCAACTTGGGCCCAGCGAAGGATTGTGTCGATGCCAATTGGATCATTCTCGTATATCGTTTTGAAAACGACTGTCTCAATTGCGAGCTTAGGTTCCCAGGGTGGGAATGGCTTTCTCTTGGTAACGTCGGTTTGTTTTATAGCACGGTTTGCTGGTGGGTGGTAATCGTATTCCTGTTGTAAGGAAACGGTGCATGACCAATGCGAGTCCTTACTGGAACTCATACTACAACATTCGGGGTTAGTTATCAAAATCCGCGGCTTGGCTTGGGAAGGCCCTGGAATTGCGCACCGAATGTGAAAGGGGCATCGGGTACAGATTCCATTTGAGGTTGGTAGACTATAGCAACTAGAGTTAGCAGTCGTCCTCTTGAGCGAAGGGAAACCTAGTAATTGTATAATGCCTAGGTGCGTGAGGCGGGTGAATCGGGAGGTTGTTGCTCATAATGGCACAGCTCAAGGAGAAAAGACTTCATGTTGATTACGCACTTGAGACGTGCTAGGGCTGACATCAGGCTTGATTTGCCTGAAGACTGATCTCCAACAAGAACAAGCTCTGGTAAGACAGCAACATGCGAAACCCCGAGCATTTGGATATCACCCAATGTATCATTGCACTCTTTTAACTTATTTCCGATATCTGTAAATGCCGGATGTGCGCTAGAATAATCCGAAATTAGTCAATCCTTGACAAAAGCGTGTTTTGTGAGAGTTTTAGAAGTCGTATTGGTTATAAAGTGGCCAAATATAACGTAACAACCCGGAGAGTTTCTTACAAGCTTCTCGGGCCTCTAGCTTCGGGAGCCTGAGAGGGTGATCGAGTAGAGGACTCTGAAGTAAGTCAGCGATGTGATATATAAAAGAGAAGATAATGGGAAACAATGAAAGAACTCACCATCATCTGAGACAGGAATGGGTTTCCCTAGTACAGGCTTGGTAGTGCCGGCATTGGCGGCAGATGCCATCTGTCGAGCGCGCCACGATGAAACGGGCGTGGTAACGGTGCTTGAGCTGAGAGAGGACGCGGGCGACACACTGGCTTGCTGGCGGGAGAGTGGGGTGGCTCTCCTGCCCGCTTCCTTTTTTGGCGCCGGCATGATGGAAAGCACAATCTCAAATTGTTTCCAAATCGAGAGTAGAAAGAAAGGAAGTTTCTGATCTATAGGCCACAGACAGTGTTTCTACTTGGTAAAGGATCAAATAGCGTTTGATAGGAAGGTGTAGGCGATAAGCACCAAATTCCGACAAGATGACAAGGTCATAACACGAGGGGATGGTGAGTTGAGTTGGTGGTACCTACCTACCTAAGGCAGGCAAGGAAGTGGAAGGACAATATTGGTTTTGGGGTTATCATGTGATGGATAGGAGAGGAATAAGTAGAAAAGTGCTAGGTAGAGGTCTTGGAACGTTATAGGCTGAGTACTGGAAAGTCGAGAGCCTGGAAGGAGAGTTGGTTGCTGGGGAAATTGCTAGGTACTACATGTACATACTGTATAGCACTTGCCAAATTTGGGGATGAGCCTAACATATACACAAACAGTATGTAGATCGGACGGCTCAATAAAAAGGCGGCAACACAAAAGGGTAATTAAAGGTGAGGGTACAGTAAGACACTTTTCATGTTGGTGCCTACCTACCTAGGTAGGTAGGTATGTTGAAGCTGCAAAACACAAATGTATGTAGGCAGGATGTGTTGAGATGCCTTATGTAGGTACCTAGGCGCTTTGGGTATCTAGGTACATACATAGTAGGTATATGTATGGTAGGTCACTGGGCACACATAAGTACATTATGTAGGTTAGGTACCTACTACGTACCTAGGAAGTAGCCAACATTCAACCTAAGCACAGCATCAAAAGTGCATGGGTTACATGGAAAGCACATGTGGTCATACACGGCCCCGTGGGAAACATATCCCGGATGAGGCTTATCGAGGTTGGGTATGTTGAAACGGTTCATCTACTTGGCAGTATTGGTCTTTATATAGAAAGAGAGAAGAGAAAAGGTAGAATTACGCATCATGCCTCCTTTCATGAATTAGAAGTGTTAGCATATCTTAAGGAGGCCCTCTATTAGCCAGAGAATGTATTTCCGAGTCCCCTAATACTATGGATGTCACCGACGATTAGGCTCATAGACAGTCGCTTTTTAAACCGGGATGAAGATGTATATACATAGGGATACAGGACGCAGAGCATTGCTTTCGCTATTGCCGGCTAGGTAGTCTATAGACATATTATATGCCTCTGCCTTTGGGAGAAAAGCCAGTCATTATGCACAAAGCTAGAGCTAGAGAAGCTGTAAGACAGGCGCCCTCCTATTTGCAAATAAATACTAACGCCCCTACCGATGCGATGATATCAGGATTCCGAACCATACTTCCTCGGCCTTGAAAATTGCCGTGCTTCCTTTTGTCGACATAGAATTATTTCGATCCTTACAGGCTCGAAAATCGTTTTATGATATCTCGTTCTTAAGTCCTAGTGCACCGCAGTCTCTTCTCTCTGTCTGTAGGGTCCTGATTAGGGGGCCTGCGTTGCCTTGGTAGCATCTTCATCGTAAAGCAATCTCTGTCCCTCGTTTGTGGAGGCCGCTTGCTGTGCGCAGGCTTGAGCCGTAGCCACAATCACTGGCGGATCATCTAGGCCTCTGAGTGGGTTGTAGTTGATCCAGGGTTCACGGGCACCAAGAGAAATCATGCTAGGTTGCGTGTTTGCAGCCGGACAGCCTTCTTGAAGAGCCCACATCTTCACGTCCTCATCGAGCTGCCGGAACACCTCGGCGCTGGTGGGCTTATGGTTACTGCCGGACCTACGCCCCGAAATCTTATTCTTGTCATTTTGCGCCACAATCGCCATCGCTTTTCTAATATCCTTCATCAAACGGTCGAGAACTTGCGCGGGGGGAGAGGGTTTCGACACCTCAATGTCTGGGCAGATCTTGCACTTATTTTCGGCGGCTGTTCCTTCAGGTCCTTTGCGGCATTTCCACAAACCGCCCCTTTTCTTCTGGTGTTCGTGACGCCAGCCGGGGTTCGGCGGGTGCCAACGCTTGTCCCAGTTGTAGTCCCTCACAATGCCTTCTGTACAACTTAAATATTAATATTGGCGTCTGTTGAGGTCGCACAAAATGACTGTTTTAAATAATATCACTTACTTTCGTCAGGATGCTTTTCCTGGTACTCTTCTTGACTTTTCTCAAACTCTAGCTGATAAATGTAATTGAGAAGAGTTTTGAATCGTTCCTCAATGGTGGCGCCATCCATATCGATTATTCCCTGAGCCTCGCCAACAGGGAACCAGTCAGGTACGAGAATCTCATATGGCTTGTCTGGCCAGGCGCTGACTCCCGCCAGTGTTGATGACTTTTCAGCCAAATTGGACGTCTCTGCCTTGGTATCACGACTACCTAGATCCATAGAGTCCACACCTACCCCTCCATATGGCGGATTCTGGCTTGGAGTTCCAAGACTAGAACCATCTGAACCGAGAAGACGTTCGACTTTGGATAACGAACGGCCTGGGTTTACTTGTAGTGTTGTGGATGGGTGGCGTTGCTTAGATGTCGCTTGCTCATGATTGTCGACGCTCACGAAGGAAACCCAGGCCTTTTCAATATCTCTAATGTGCTGTAGCTCTGCTGCCGAGAATTTTTTACGCTCTTCCACCAGTGCTGCCTTGATCTCGAGTACATTCTGTCTTGCGTCCGCACGGATGGGAGGCGTCAGCCCTTGGTCGGCGATGCTTTGATACTTGTGTAGCTCTTCAACCAGTTTCTCGTAAGCAGGGGCGTGTCGAAGTTGGATTCTCTCGGCGTTTTTATGGTTTACCCAGTCTTGAAAGGCACTGGATTGCTGTAGGAATGCGTCCGTGGGGTCGAACAAGTCGTCCTTGATGAAACTGGGAGGCGTCCTTGTTTCGAACTCGGTGGGGTGGATAGGGGGGTACGAATACCATCTGGGATATTTTGGCTCAAAGATATTCGGAACAATAACATTGATGGGCCTTGGAGAAGGACAAGTCGTGACCGAACTTGAAGATGGGATGGTGGAACCTGATTCTATTCGAGGTGTCGTAGAATAACCACTGGAGGCTGCGCCTTTTGTATGAACATTTCCCTGGTGTTTGTCGGAAGTGCCGTTTAATGCACCATCTTCTGCACCGGGCATCTGCGACTTGGTATTGAATTGTACTCGGCGGACAGTGGTGGGAATCGGACGCGCAGGTTCGGGCCAAAGCGATGGCGAAGGGCCGGTAGGTGTTGGCCTGTCCCGGTTATTTGAGTGCTTCATTTCATCGCTTGTGGAACTGGCGTCTGGGATGAAAGAGGAGAAGGCCATCCTAGGAACTGCCTATTGATAAGAAAGGCAGTAAGTATCCTTGTTTTTAGTCGGTAAAATTGCTGAGGAAGTCGCCCTGGGCGATTGCGGGAAAAGGCAACAGCGTGCGCGACGAGGTCTTCTACTAAATGCAACCACGAATGGCTGGCAATGTAGTTGTGTCAAACAAAAGGGCCGAATTGAGCGATCCAGGTAGGATTAATCATTCTGGAAGATTATGTATTAAGAGTAAGAATTAGAGTAGAGTTGAATAAGCGTGTGATTCGAGGTATGCGTGTGAGATAGTGTGCAGACCTGAGATGGATTAAAAGAGTTGAGAGACAGAAGAGCGCGTGGACATCGGAAAGGGAGCGGATCACAGTGAATGAAAACAAGTAAACTTGAAGCCGTGCCAGCGGAGACGGGAAAGCAAACTGACAAACAAGATGGCCAGCTAGTTGGGCCGGCTACATTCATTTTATGCCATCAGTGGCCCGACCGAGACCTGCTCTCGAAGCTTCATAGCCTTCTCCTGCTCCTGTACCAAGACTTGTCTCTCTCCTCGTCGCTTATCCGCTTCGAGCGTTGCGAACCAACCTCGAGCCCCGTGCCGAATCTTCGTGATCATATCCGCTGCCTTGCCTTTGTTGATGTCAGTCACTTTAAGCTTTTCATTCTTCCCGCGTAGTTTATTCAGTAACTTGAGTTGACCTTCTGTAGGCGGGCCCTTACGCCAACTCATATATCTCCAAATAAGCGTACGGGGATACTTCTCAGATGCATATTTATCAGCCCCGTGTACAGCATCGGTAAATGTGGCAGCTTTGAGGAGTTTCCGGGGTGTTGCAAACGGTGATTTTGACACCCCCTTCGGTAATGCACGTATCTCCCAAGCCATGAATTCGGCTTGATCCTCTGTTTTCTCCTCAGCCTTCTCGAGCCGGATATATGTCCCTCCCGGACCAGAGAGTATATATCGATGCGGTCCAACTTGCACCCAGGCATGCTTACTAATTGAACGAATATCTTTTTCGCCAGAGGTGTCGGATATCAGATCGAATACCGAGTCATATTCGACGAACGTGACGCTGCTGCTGCCCCTGGCTTCGGAAAGGGACGGATTCACTTGTGAGGTAGGCCCTTCCTTTACTTTCTCCGCTTCTTCACCGGCCTTCAGGTTTCTCATAACGTCCACAGAAACTTCCTTAACTAGATGGGATGGATCCAGCCCAAAAAGTGTTGGAGTTGTCACAATACCAGTCGCAAGGCTGGAAATCATATCAATGATGTGACAATTAGTCTTGTCCGGATGCAATCTCATGCCTCTTCCGATCATTTGTACTAGAAGGTTGCGCGACCGAGTTGGTCTCGCAAGCACAATGCAGTCGATGTTAGGAATGTCGGTCCCTTCGGTAAAAACGCCGCAGTTTACAAGAACCGGAAATTCGCCTCTCTTGAATGCGTCTAAGCGATCGCTCCTCTCAAGCTTTGGTGTATTCCCAGTCACGAATCTAGCGTCAATACCGTGCTGACGAAAAGCTCGTGTCAAACCGGTGATATGAGCGATATCAACACAGAAGACGAGCGTGGATTTTCTCCCAGCAGCCCTTGCTAGCCAGCTGCGAACGGTAATCTCATTGATTGGGTTCGTATTAACTGCCTTAGAGAGCTCGCCGGGCTGAAAATCCCCGTTCGCACCACTTTTTACTTTGGTTATGTCTGCGGTAGACTCAACCGTCGTGAAAATAACATCTGACAGCCATTTGTCCCCAATCATGTCGATATAGTCCTTATGATACACAATTTCATCAATGGCGGCTCCAAGTCGCAGCCCGTCGAAACGGGAAAAAGTCGCAGAAACACCGACAAGAATCGGAGACTCGTCTCTCTTTTGACGAAGGCCAAAGTACTCTAAGGTGTGCAGATAGCCGGGCGCCACGATATGATGAGCTTCATCTACGAGCACAAGTTTAAAAAGTTTGGGATCGAACTTGCTGATTCTGTCTCCAGACGTGATGCTCTGAATACTAGCAATGGTGATGTCCGCCCTTCCCGAGGCATGGAGATTCCCCATCTCGATTTCAACAGTTTTGGTGGGATAAGCATTGCTGCAATGCCGTGCTGCTTGCTCCACGAGCTCTCGTCGATGAGCCAAGATTAATGTCTGAGTCGCATGCTCGGAGCAGGGCTTGATGCGATCGATCAATTGAGTGAAGACTATTGTTTTGCCGGCCCCGGTGGCAAGGGATATACCAACTCGTTTATGGCCATGCTGCAAAGACGAGAGGACAGATTGGATGCATTCCTCTTGGTATTCACGGAGACGCACGGGTTGAGATGGGGACGGGCGCGTTTGCGTTTGCAACTCTCCCGGAGACCCAGAGATTAGCCTCACCTGAGACGATCTTGTAAATCTGGATAATGGGAAATTTCGTGATAAATTTGCCGTCAAGAGCCATCTCGAGAGCAGCCGGGACATGGCTTGTAGTGATGAACCCGGTTCAAGTATCTAAACAACGGAAAGTTTTTAAGATTTTTTCTCTAGGTCTGAACTGCGTACTGTATGCACGTTATGATATATACCTAATTCGGTACATATGTATGTAGGTAGGTAGGTATATGTACCTATTAGAACAGCCCTAGAGGTGCGCCCCTTACCTTAGTAGGTACCTAGGTAGTCGGGCGTTCTATTACACAAGCCCGCAATGTAATGATAAGTAGAACAAAATAGACGCAGTAAACAAAATGGTTGATTTATCTAAATTAATCGAGTTGAAGGCTGCATATGGGATTCCCAGGGGCCTTGAAAGGGACCTATAAGCATATATGCAATATATGGGGTTTATTTTTAGAGGTTTGCTGCATAAGTCAACTGCCTGGACACTGTGCTGGAAGAGGTCTGGATCTGACTTTGCTTTTTTGATGAGTTCCAAGAAGGTTCCAACCTAAGTTGGGTACCTAAAACATTTCCCATGCTCGGCCCTCAGCCTCAACTAAGTACAGCAACATAAGCTTATTGTTTTCAGGAAAATTCCCCATTCCTGATCTTAGAAGAATCGCCAGGTTGCACTCCCAACTTCCAGAGGGCACCTGGGCAGCTCGTTACTACCACAGTTTAAATGCATAACTCTCGTCTAAATGCATCACCCCCAAAAGTGACAACAAGGGATCATGGACATAGACACAGTCGACGATGATTGCGAATCGCGTAGCGAAAATGAAATTGCCCAGCCAACTTTACACAGCGGCGTCTTGCCAATACGAGGTAGCATACCAATTCATGGGAAGCGACAGATAGAAAGCTCGGTAGTATCCGTGGGTTCGCCCCCTCGGAAGCGGATGAGGGGCGACTTCAACGCTGCGTATCTGAACTTGCTGAACTGCGACATCAACGACATATCATCGGGGCTCTTTCACGGCAAAAAGGAAGAAGACGCTGACACGCAGATCGGGACCGTGGTGTGGAGCTCAGCGGAGAAAGCAGCATTCTTTGCGGCCGTGAGCCGCCTCGGTAAGGCCGACCACGCAGGCATTTCCACGCGAATCGGGACGAAGAGTGAGCTCGAAGTGCGTCAGTACCTGGTACTCCTCGATGCAACTGAGGGGAAGGGAATCCGGCAAAACTCCCTGCGACCCGTTGACATCCCCGCTGCTGTGGAGATCGGCGCCGAGTGCGGCGCTGCGTTGGAGGCAGCTGCGGACGCGTTGTCGCTACGCCAGGAAAGCTACGAAGAACAGGTAGAAATAGACCGATGGGGGTCTATATGGCGCGTCACAGTACCGCTTATGGAAACCTTCAAAAGTCAACGGCAGGGGAACTCGGAAATATTAAAGTTACAGTCACAACCGCGAGAGAGGGGGCTAGAGAAGGAACAACGACGAGACGAAGAAGATAGGGGAGAGAAGCCGCAGCCGGAAGATGAAGAACAAGAAAAGAAACGTAGGAGGCTCGAGGAATTGCCATTCCTCCAACTTTTCTGCGTTGAAAATTGGCTCCAGCTGTCCGATCGTATATTTATGAACTCGACCGTCTCGGATTGTAACTGGCGTTCCGCATCCGAGGAATACGAACCCCCCGCCATACGAATGACCGCACTTTCGGATTTCTATGGGCTAGTCTTCAGTGTCACCAGACGCTTGCTATTCGCCGCGATGTACGTGGCGGAATCTCGCGTTCGCAGAAACAGTTTCGAGGTTGTGCAAAGGCGCAGGAAAACCGAAATAAGAGTCGAAGATGTCAGAGCGGCGGCTTCATCTCTAAGCATGAAGCAGAATTCTGGGGAATTCTGGGCACAGTGTGCGAGGAGACTGAGGTTGGACGTCGTATATGAAGAGACTGAAGACAATCTCACTGACCAGGAGTATGAAGACTCTCGTACACACAGCGGGGAGGAAATGGACGGAGATGACCGGCTGCTGAGTACTGTGGAATCTGAGTCTGGGAGCACAGAGGAGTCTAGACAAAGTGTAGAAGAAAATGAGGACGATGACGGTGAAATCATGAGCTACGACGAAGTCGAAGCTGCGCTTGGCTACCCAGTGATCGCTGGTATGCATAGCAGATGCGGCACTCCCAAACCTGGCGCGGCTACTACCACGGACATTTCTAGCAATTCTGTAGACGAGATCGACGAAGGAGAACAATACCAGGGGGGGTACTTGGAGGAGGACGAGGAACAGGACGAATATGAAGGAGACACAAAAATGGAAGATCAACAAGAACCCACAGACAGTTTAAACTTGGCCGCCATAAAGTTAGATCTGGAAGAGGCAACGATCTCCCTGGAATTCATCGATCATACCGTCGTCGGTGCGAATGCAACACGGGTTATCAAATCTCAGATTCAAGCCGAACATAGGCTAGAGCGGGATGCCGAGCTACTGGATGTGAAAGCTAGGGTAGAGGCCGAGAAGGAGCTATGGGCCGTGCTTTACGGCAACGGCGAC
The DNA here is from genome assembly GCA_022495065.1 of Xylaria telfairii. NCBI lineage: Eukaryota > Fungi > Ascomycota > Sordariomycetes > Xylariales > Xylariaceae > Xylaria > Xylaria telfairii. The sequence continues at coordinate 218,448 of MU383858.1, forward strand.
ATGGGAACTATTGATAATAGGCACTGAGGTTGCAAGAGCAAGTGTAGTAATAGTGAAGATAGTAAAGGTAGAGGAGAAATAGGTATTGAAAAAGGGAGAGGGAGGAAGAAAGCCAAGGACGAAGCCTTAGAAAGGAACGAACTGCGCCGAACAGGAACAATATTTCTCGCTACTAATCAACCGACTATGTATAGAGTGAATTACGCCAACATAAATTATGGGACCTGGGGAGGTATTCTGGTATAATTAGGGACAAATCATAAACTCGGTCGACAACTATCAATTCCATTTGCTAACGCTGTTTTCTACTGAAGTGAGAAAACCACTTGAAAATAGAAACCACCAGTAATCGACCGTTTGGTGGTGGTACATATATCAATGACACTATCCCCAACAGACCGGGCAATCCATAATATCTTGTGTGTAGTGCTCCCTGCAAAACGCCATAGAAGAAAACAAGAAGTATTTAGAAAAGTAAAGGCAAGCCCGTGCCTACCATTGAAAAAACCTATTCGCCGCCTGCTCCCTACGCCCGTTTTGGAGAGCTCCGTCATAAGAACTTGGTGCATACTAGGCTTCGTAGCTCTTAATATTTCCATCACTGCTCAGACGTTGAACATTACCCACGGCTGGGGTGGATGTGAATGTCAAGCCGCTGCCATTCATTTCAGTAGCTCTAAAATCACCTCCGGACTTCAAACTTTCCTGTGTCTCGCGGACCCGTCTCTTAAACGCCAAGCGGTCTAAGAATAATTGTTGCCTGCCTCGCTCAAGTTCACGTCGCTCGGCTTGGAGGATGCCCTCCATTTCGTCAAAATATTTGAGCTTCAACTCCATCTTCTGGAGGGTGACATTAACTGCGGCGGATAGAAGACGAGTCATTTCTCGCTCTTCGTGCGATGCTAAGCCACCAGCTCTAGCACCCATGGCCGCTAGTGGTATGCTTGCAACCGCGTTAGTCGTCGTCGTAGTGGTGGTTGTGGTTGTGGTCGTTGTTTCTTGATGAATATCGATTTCCATCGTGTCGCTTTGTTTCTCCTTCCCCTTTCCATTTACTTTCTCTGCATCACCACCTTCAATTCGTTTACGAAGCCCCTGTTGGAGTTCTTCGACAGATTTCTTCGCGGCCGCTGCGGTTGTTTTCGGATCTGCTAGACTAGCCAGGAAGCCAATGACGGACATGACGGGGTTATCCGCTTGGCTGAATGGGAGGAAACCACCGTGGTTCCCTAACATGGCCAAGCCTGTGGGAGCTCGAACGGGAGCTTCTGTTTCGAGATATTTGTCCTCGATGTCTAATTGAAGGAATTGTAACACACATTCCTCTCTTGTCCGAGTCCCGACATGCTCAGCGATTTCGGACCAGTCATCATCATATTTCTCTAATCCCTCGAGAAGTCTAAGAATTTCCGCATCGCTCCATAGAGCATCACGGTCAAGAACCGTTGAGTAGGCTTTGTTTTCTGTGCGTACAAATTGGGTGTTCGTCTGATTGTTAGGTATACGCCCCTCCAAGTAGCACGTCGGGCAAACGTCATGCTTGGCTTTGTCCGTAGGCTTGGCTTCAGGAAGGTGGTAGTAAACACGAGTGCAATCGATTCCACAGTTTTGGCAAAAGACCTTGGCGATAGGTCCCTTCAGATTCTCGTCTGTGCTGGTAGTGCCTGAAGTACCATTGGGAACAGATTCGCCGTTGGGTTTGCTATCTGTCTTGGTGAGTTTTATTCCTTTCGCACTAGCCTCGTATATGTTGCGGCCGATCTCAAGATTCCGCTCGCCAGCAGCGGTAACCGCTGCATGGGCCTTTTGATCCGTGTCTTGATTCTTCTGGCCATCGAGCAAAATAGGATCTGCTGCAGGTTGCCAAGGCTGTAGTCCCCGAGGTGTATCGCAGATTACTTTGAAATGTCCAGTGAATGGGGGCCCGACTTGTGAAGGCCGCTGATCTGCATCGACCTACATGCCGTAAGTACATGGCCAAGGACGTATGTGGAGGTAGACAGTACCTGGTAATTAATCAAACCCCATTGCTCTAGGAAGGCGTGAACACGCATTATGGCGCATACGTCACCAGCTAGGTTGCGCCGGCATGCAGTGACCGTCAGATATTCGACGGGGTTTAATCGGTACGTGTTAATCATGAAGTCTCGGTAATCCTTATAGACATGCGGCGTTTTGCTTCGGTTCCGGCTGTTGAAGAATTCCGGCAGCGCTTTACGCTCGATATTATTAACATCATTCATATCAAACCATGTGCTGTAACTTGGCAGGACAATGGCGTGGGTTTGAGATATGAGATGTTCACGCGCAGCATTTTCGATGCTTTCCTTGGATTTGGCCTCCTGTGAGGTGCCCTCGGCGCCCGGTGCACCATCTGAGCCATCCTTTCCTAGTTGTTCTCCGCCCTTGGGCCCGGCGGGCGCCTCGCCCATCTCCTCGTCCTCTTTAGCTAACACGGATTCAGCGGGCGGTGCAGGAGGCGCGTCGAGGGGGTTATCTGAGGTACCCGTAGGTGCAGGTGTGGCACTGTCTTGCTTGATGACGGGCTCCGTCGATGGAACCTCAGACATCTGGACGTCTACGTGGCGCATAAGTCTCTGTCTAGCCTATGCAGGTTGCAGCAATAGCAAAGGACGCGTGATACTCACCATCGGCCTGTCCAGGCGCAGCAGTCGCATCGGATTGCAGGGCCGGTTGCGCCAGGATGGGATTGCTACCAGGGGAAGCTCCGTTTGCAGGAGAGCCGTAGTTGACGTGCTCCTCCATCTTTAATCGGCGCGAAGCGAGGGGTGGAAATGAGGCGCGGTGAAAGGGAAACGGGGTTGGAAATGGTAGTAGTTGGATCGCGCGGTGTCGCGGGTATTAAATTCTATCTGTGGCGAATCATTAAGGAGTGGAAGGGTTAGAGCAACAAGAGCAGCCTCTACGGTGAGCTGCAATTTGATGAAATTGTTGGACTCGAAATGCGATATGCGATGAGGCTGGACCGATCGCGTGTTTGGTTGGAGACAAATAAATTCGGCGCGATTGGCAATGACAATGCCCGCCCAGACGCAGACAACCCCGGAACATTTCTGGTCAAGTCAGCAGTGGAGCCCCAGAGAGCTTGGACCACATAGTAGGTGTTTGCTCCAATTAGGTACCTATGTAGGTAATATACCTACCTGCGTATCACGTGCTTGCAGACAGTATTGTACAGTAGAGGCGCTACTGTAGGGTCCCACTCCCCACTAGCAGCACCAAGACACTATAACAGCATTAAGGCCTACCGTACCTCTGTGCAGCAGCGTATTCAGCACCTCTGCTAACCTCGGTGGCGGCTCGGTGGGCCAAAGTACAGTGGCCGAACGCGGGCCGTGGACAACCGCAGCTCAGATGGACCTGGTAGTGTAAGTTCCACTGCTCTCACAAATCGACGAACCTCGATCTCAAGATCTGTACAGTGAGAGTGAGACAAACAGCCCTCCAATATCCGACTAAGATGTTGTCAGCCGCTAAACGAACCGCCCTTCGTGCCGTTGCGCCGTCGCTGCCACGATCTACCTCCGGCCCTTTTAGTCGATCCGTACTCCAGAGGTTATTGTCGTCGCTTGCTATCCTCGAACAGCGCGAAGGCAAGCTAAACCATGGGTCTTTAAGCGCAATCACCGCGGCCAAGAGCGTTGGCGGATCGGTCCATGGGTTCATTGCCGGAAGCAATATCAAGGCAGTTGCTGAGGAAGCTGCTAAAGCAGAAGGAGTGGAGAAGATCATTGCTGTAGAGAATGCCGCTTACGACAAGGTAAAACACGATTGAGCCCCCCTCTATGTTGGTCCGGCTCATTGGCTATTGAATCCACGCTCACCAGTCTCCCCATAGGGCCTTCCCGAGAACTTCGCTCTGCTGGTAGTTGAGAACATCAAGAAGGGAGGCTACACCCACGTCATCGCGGGGCACACAGCTTTCGGGAAGAACTTGATGCCCCGTATTGCCGCGCTGTTAGACTCGCAACAGATCTCTGACATCACCGCTATCGAGAACGAAAATACGTTTGTGCGTCCGATATACGCCGGAAACGCCATTGCCACCGTCGAGTCCTCCGATCCTGTCAAGATCATAACAATCCGAGGCACTTCCTTCCCTGCCGCGGAGACACAAGGCGGCTCAGCTGCCGTGGAGGATGGCGTCGACCCCAAGTCGGAAGCTTTGGCCGAATGGGTCTCGGAAGATTTGGCCAAGTCAGACCGCCCCGATCTGGCAACTGCTGGTAAAGTCGTCTCCGGCGGGCGGGGTCTCAAGTCCAAAGACGACTTTGACAAGGTTATGCAGCCACTTGCAGACTCAATTGGCGCCGCTATTGGCGCGTCTCGTGCCGCTGTGGACAGCGGGTATGCAGATAACAGCTTCCAAGTCGGCCAGACAGGCAAAGTGGTAGCACCTCAACTGTACCTAGCTGTAGGTATCTCGGGCGCGATCCAACATCTGGCTGGCATGAAGGACAGCAAAGTTATTGCAGCAATCAACAAAGATGCTGATGCACCGATATTCCAAGTAGCCGATGTGGGATTGGTCGGTGATCTGTTTGAAAAGGTTCCAGAGTTGACAGAGAAATTGAAGAGCTCATAGTTAAGAATTATAAGATAAAGTACAATATAAATGTAACATTGGTCCGTCACGGTATGGTTTCCCGCTCCTAGCGACTAGCTGCTAGCATCTCATCTGTACTCGTAAACTTTTCTCTTTCCTTGCCAACTAAAAGACCACGCTCTCTCTCTGCTCTGTCAATCTTCTTCCAGTTATCCCACAGAATGACTCGGCATTTATCTTTGTCAACTTCGGTGCGCAACCCCTCCCAACCATGAGTTGCCCCCAAGTTTAGAAATGGTGTTTCGGCAGCCCAGTCGGCAGTGATGGCATCACCAGTCGAGAATGCATCCTCCATTGTCGATGCAATGACACCTGTAGGCCCTCTCTTCACCCATCCAGCACAGTATACCCCAGGCAAAGTAGTTGTTTCTACACCGTTTCCGGTGGCCTGTAAAACTCGACCAAACCCATCATTCTGAATAACACCCCTCTTATCATTAAAAAGTATGCCCTCCTCAGTAAATCCAGGTAATGCAACCGACTTATAGCCAATGGAGCGAAATACCATCGACGATGGGATTCGTAGTTTTTCACCAAGACTTTGGACGCTTGAAGTGGGATCGAAAGGTGATGAAAGGGAGGTTCGTTCAAATGTCGTACTCTGTACCCTGCCATCCGCCGTGCCGCTAAACTCAGTGGGCGATAGACAGAAATCAAGTGACCACGACTTATCTGAGTGCTCAGCCCGACTTGTCGAGCCCTTTACTAGGACCTCCATCAGCCGCCGCCGGGGGCGAGGTAACTTTGATATTTCATCTGGTAAAAGACTCATATCAACAGGATGGAAATGAACCGACTGCAACTTCATCAGCTCCCGCACCTCTTTAATCGTAAACGCTCCCTTGGAAAATAGTTAGTCACTGACTGAAAAGGAGTGCCGGCTTCAAAGGGAGCACACCTGCATAGGACCTCTCCGCCCAACTATATGCACTCGTTTAATACGACTCTTGGATAACGTCTCTATGGCAGATTCAGTGATGTCCGACTTTCGCAGTACATCTAGGTTCTCCAGCATCATCCTCGCGACGTCCAGCGCAACATTGCCCTGGCCAATAATGACCGCCTCTTCGCCTTGCGTCAGATCCGGTGCCAGGCCCGCGTACTCGGGCAAGCCGTTATACCAGCCAACGAATTCGCGTGCCGAGTAGATGCCCCGTAGTTCGGACTCGTTAGGGATACCCAGCTTCTTATCTTTTGATGCGCCGTATGCAAACACTACGGCGTCGTAGTGACGCATCAGAGAGGCCAGCGGGATCGTGCATCCCTGGAAATGGTCACCCTGGTTGCCGATGGCCACATTGCCGATGAAGGTGAAACCCTGTGAGCTAGCCACCTCTTCAAATTTGTCTTGGCAGTTCTAGTACCGCCCATGTCAGCGGAGAGCTGTTGAACGCACCGTGAAGCGGCAGCATTACAGGCAGGTTTCATCATACCTTCACTTCGGGATGGTCCGGGGCGACGCCGAATCTCACTAAGCCAAAAGGCACCGGTAATGCCTCAAACATGTCTACTTTGGCGTGCTGTATCCTCGACAAAGCCCTGTAAGCGGTGTAAAAGCCGGCTGGGCCAGAGCCAACCACGGCCATGCGGAATGGCCGGTCATTACGACTTGTTGTGGCATATGAGCGTTGAGTTGCGATGAATGATGATTTAGTCAGCCAGGTGTTTCTGCTCGCGGCTCTATGCAAGCAGGTGCTGCAAAGCCCCGATTTAGCAAGGGATGCCATTATAAAAGAAAATTAAGACTAGTTATAGGCACGAATGAAGTAGCCCCCGAGAATCAATAGGACTTTTTTAAGCATATGAATATTCCCTCAATCCATTAATTCAGTCGAAATGCTGAAGCTCTCGTGGGCCTCAATCCTATGTCGGCGGGTATCTTAGATGGCTGTTTGAGCTAGCTTGGCAAGCTCCGTCGCATTAATACGGCTTTCGCACTGTGCCGACATTTTCAGCCCAACACCGCATCCCGCCTTTCGTCAAATAGCGGGATTCAATTTGTTATCCCTAATCCATACAGGCCAGAAGTTTGAAAGCCGCAGTGATGTCACGCAGCAGTCCAGTCAGTAGTACGGAGTGCTGTACAATACTTCTCCATTCTTGGTTAGCCACCTGTGATAAGACCTACGGTAGGGCTGTTGCGTGACGGTGGAATCCTATAATTAGATAGTAGGTACCTGCATAAGGCCAGGATGGTATCGGTTGCCATGGAGACCATGCCCAACCCGATTAGGCACAATGTCTACAACTCAACAAGCGGCTGATTGCAATAGTCAACGTCACCGCAGCCCGGTTGTTTCCCCGCAGCTCAAACAGCTCCGCTTCCTGCAATTCATACAAAGAGCTAAACAGTCCATTCCAGCCAACCTAATCTCCATCTCGCGAGAAGCATCCGGGCTTGCTGGAATTGGCCATTCGCAAAAATGGGGGCTCAACAACCGTACATGTACGATGCGGTCCGTCGCGACTCGCAGTTCCCAGAGAAGGAATTTGATCCAAAGGCCGTGACGAGGGCGAGCTGGGAGGTGAAGCCCAAGAAGGCCAAGAAGAAGGGGCCTCTCGTGTCCTTCAATCGACATCCCGAGTAAGTATCCGGTTCACTTTTTCATCTGTGGAAACGTTTAAAAGCTAATATGCTGACCCTGTAGTGCTCATGCGGTGCCCACCGGCCGTAGTTACAACTTTCGGCCTATGAGTGATACCACAAAATGGTGGATTAGATGGACAAGATACCTGCAACTCGTGTTGCGTGCCTTGGAATTGGTCGCTGGTGCCGGACTCCTCGCCCTCATGATTCTCATATCCAATGTGCCAGACCTAACGGTTTGGATTTTGCGGATTGCAGTATGACTTCCAGGCCTTCCACGACTTATGAAGTAAATCTAACATGTTTCATAGCCCGGCGTCATTGTTCTTTGTAGCGCATACGCTATCTTACACCTTGCTAGACCTGCCCGAGCAAGACCGCCTGCCTCCTCAGCTGCATACCAGTTGTTCGCTGGTATTACTGACTTGGCTATATTGCCTTTCTATGCCTTTGGTGTCATCACGGTATCTAAAGAGAGCGATAATTGGGAAACAATCATAGGGAACAAATCCCTCCTCCCAATATTTATCAAGTCCGAGTACTACGGACTTGTCTCTGCGATCGGCCTGCATGCAGTGTCATTTTTCATATCATTGTACTTGGGGCTGATGTTCAAACGCATAGCCAACATGCCACCTGATATGAACCCTCTAGAAAGTAACTTGACATCTCGCACGAAGCACAAGCGCAACAAGTCATCGATGGCAAGCAATTATACCACTACCTCAGAGGATAGTAAGCGTTTATCGACGCCTCTCGAGGGCCACCGCCGCTCCGGCGCTCCATATGAGGACTTGTCGAGGCCACCGAGTGTCCCCTTCATGCACACACGCAGTGGCTCACAGGGCTCGTTCGCCTCGTCGAAACGCGATTCTCGCATCGATCTACCCAGCAGGCAGTACCAGATTACACCTGGCAACTCGCCTCGCAACAGCCTTGTTTCTTCCGCAGATCAAAAGCGCAAGTCGAACCCCAGGCCGGCACAGCGTGGCAGCTACGTGGGGGTCCCGCTGCATCAGACGGGCTCCCCGTCCTCCTCGCGGCCAAGCAGCGTAGCGAATTCGCAACCGATGAATGCGTCGCCGGCACGCGCAGCCAAATTTACGGAAGCGTGGTACGCTTCGGAGTCGCTTGTCAACCGAACACAGCAGCGACAGCGTGCCATGAATGCGACCGAGCGGGCAGCGGCGGAGAGGTCCAAGGCCTACGAGGCGCTAAACCAGCGGTATGGAGACGACGAATCAGACTCGGAACAGGAGAACGTAATGCGGCCCGACGACGTCTCAGATCTCGAAGACGACGATGGCCCAATTAACGTCTCCCGTAACATGCATCCGAATCCGTTGCGTCTGAACCCTCTCCCATCGACGCCCCCGCGAGATGATGGAGGTATACCGCGGGAGAAAACGACTCCTAGGCTCCGCGACTCCCATGAATCGCACCCAGTACTCGTAGAGATGAGCTCGAATCGACGCAGCGTGAGTGGGAGCCAGGATATCGTGGACGCCGAGCCTGCTCCGGCTCCAGCGCGTCGACCAACGATCCTTGGGGCCTGGGGTCGCATCAAGGGGAATAGGAACTCGTCGATCCAGGCCGATGACCAATTCTACTCAAAGCCGTACGGCGAATTGAAGAGTGCTACACCACCTATTCCGTATGGCAATGAGAAGGAGGAGGCGAAGGGCTCAAAGGGCCGGCAAGTCTCGTCTGGAAATGACTACGATCTGGGCAGTGCTGCGAATGTGGGATATCGTCGCAATGTCAGCGGACGGGCCGCTGAGGAGGGCATGGCGGGCCCTAGGTACTTACGATATAGCGTGTTGGATGAATAAGGTATGGGCTTACTGTTGGAAACGGTGCGGCAGTGAATAAATGGCGGGCTGGTGGGTAAAGGGGCAAGTTTTTGGTTTAATGATTCCCAATGGTGCGTGTTTCACGTCGGGCGTTGGCATTATTGTACATTGTTTTGGGTCTGGATTTAGGTACGTTGGACGATCTTGTATTTGAGGTGGACTTCTAATCATCATCCAAACCATCCATTGGCTAGGGTAGGAAGCACAGGTGGTATTGACACGATAAATGAAAGAAAATGTATTTCTACGGATGATGCAAGATGGCGATCTAGTGAAATAGTGTAAATACGTTCGGGAAATCCACCAAATCTATATATGCTGAAGGCATTCGTCGTAACACTTTCCCAGGTCCTGTAAACTCCGTGGGGCATTAAATGCTAATTCTCCGCCCCGTGCCCCTCGTCTATCCCTACCTCAACTATGCAATATCTATCGATCTAAACCCAACACCGCCAGTAACTTGGCCGTCTACGCCTTCTTCTCCTTGCCGCAGAAGAACCAAAAGACGGTGATAGAAAGCTTCAGGGCTGCAACGAGCCACAGACTGTTCTGCACCTGGCCGGTTGCCTTGGATATGAAGCCACCAGCGATGGCACCGACGAGGGTGAGGGTGAAGGCGGTGGCGCGCTTGTTGCGCTTGGGGTTCTTGGCGAAGGGCGCGAAGATGTTGGGGTCGCTGACGAGGTCGCAGAGCAGCGTCGTGATGACGACGGTGGGCACCTCGGCGACGCCTAGGCCGCGGCTGTTCACGATCTGCCCGGCCGCCTGGAAGGAGAGCAGCGCGATGGGCGCCAGCTCGGCGAAGTCGACGTCGGCCGGGTCCCGCCGCGACGGGTACCGCCCGTCGATCAGCCCGCCCTGGATGATGCCCGCTGCCAGCGACACGAAGATGGTCTGCACCAGGAACGAGACGAACACGGTCCGCCGCTGCCGGCCCCGCCCGATGAGCGCGTGGAACCGCGAGAAGCACACGCAGCCTACTATGAAGGAGCCGATGGATGTCACTGGATTTCAGGTGTCAGCTCTGCTCTCGCTGGCGTTTTCGTCTCTTTCAGTGTTCCGTTCGTATAGGGTCCTATTATCCGTATCCTAGCCCATTTTTGTACAATGCAGAACCCTTTTCTTTCTTTTTGGTCTTTTGTTTTATGATAAGGAAAGCCATTACTTACAAGAGCGAGCCCATCCGAATGGTTTGTTGTTTTGCCCTGATGTACCCAGCGCTACAAACACGGTATTGCCTTCATAATTAATAGCGTTAGAGGGTATTTTTCGTCTCTGAATTACTTGTTTCGCCAAGGAAACTCACCAGTTTGCATAGACACGAAAGTGCCGTACGCTAGAGAAATGTCAGTTAGTCAATCCTTGTAATTTTTTAGCTGGTCTCTATATTGAGTCACGCACCGTTATAGAGCGTGCCATCCGTCAGGCCAGTAGCCAAACAACAGACGAGCAGAGGTATGTAGACGAGGCGTGGATCGAGGTCGTCGGAAAACTTGGTGAGAAAACTGGATCTGTGATTCTTTTCGTTGAGCTGCTCGGACGAACTGTTGCCCGACGAGTCGTTTCCCGTTTTTAACGGTGCAGCCTTCTCTTCGTCTAGCATTATGTGTGCAGTGCAATACGCAATGTTATGCGGAACGGGTTGTAAAATGATAATTGGACTATCTAAACTAAAGCCTTACGGCTGGTAAAAAGTCGAGGTCAGTCAATCAGTAATAAAGAATTATCAACGAGCTATGATTTTCCCCCCCGGCCAGAAATGGAGCCGCCGAGACGGAATGAAATGAGGCGGCTGACGGAAATCGCGTGATCGACGCCAGGACTAGTTGGGAGTGGGTTTTGAGAGACGAGCAGTTTTCTTACTCTTACAGTACTTACTATTAGGTATTTAGTTAAGAGCACTAGGTACGCGGGATACCGCTCGTGAGATTAGCGTCTTTGACAAATTCATGACAGACGGGTAACAAATGCACCCGGAGGGTTTTGTGTTTACAAATCCCTCACTGTGAGAGAGAAGAAACAGCATGCCGTAATGTAGACGAAGACCTACCGGGTACATGCGTGACTGAGAGGCTGCATGTGTTCAATGTTGTGTGGTTATACGGGAGATTACCAGATATGGACGCCACTGACGCTGCAGCCAAGTTTCCTAGGCGGTTCCTGGGCGATTCCTAGCGAGCCTAAGGCTGATGATATATTGGCGTTCAGATGAGAAAAAGAGGGTCCTATCCACCTTCCAAGATGTACCCGGGATCTCGCTGAGATACTCTCCTCGCAAAGCGTCACCTCCGTGCCCGGTCTTGGAGCCTCCTCACTCCTCGCCAGGGGCCCCCTTATCGCCAGTGCCGCGTCTTTACAGCGGCCCGCTGGCCCGACCCGGATCCGGCGCGCCGAGACCACGCCGAGATCGTGGAAACGCGGTTTATTCGCGCTTGGCTGCAGCAGCTCTTGTGTTGAACAATCCTGGGTGGAACAACTTCGGCGGCCCTGATTGATAAAGGTGGCTTGGCCCTATGCGAGGGCTTCGTCTGTCCACCGGAATATGCGCAGGTTGACAGGCACTCGTGGTCATCGTGACGAAGATCTCTGCATGCCCAGATACAGGGGTATCGTCGATAGGTATTGTAGTATATCGGAGGAGAAAGCTAAGAACTGCAGCCATGGCAATGACACCGTAAGCTTCTCACTTTCCCACTTCACTGTTCTCTACGGGCGATAGGCTGGTTTGCCAGCGTCATACGGACGGACGATGAAGTGTGTAACAACGCACGCAGCGGTCATGTAACCACACATTTCGATGGGAGAGGCCTCCCATGCCACTTAGACGTAGATCTCTACTCTCAGGTGAGATGAGGAATGTCTATACAGCACGTGGGCGCGTCTCCGAAGTTTGTGTTCGATTTACACGGCGTCTCCGGATCGGTTTTTGTTTGTAGAAAATCTCCCACTGGTGGTAAATTGTGGGTTATATTCTCACTCTCAGCTACAATCGAACGCAACGAAGCCCAGCGCTGATGTCTATCTCTAGTGTATATTGCGGCCTTTTGTTTATCGCCGTATCAACTCGCTGATAGGCTGGTTCACCTCAGATCGCGCCAGCCACATAATTCTAACCAAGAACCATGGCTTGTAATCTTCGGCAATTAGACTGCATGCCTAGGTTGCCAAGGTGGCGAAGTCGGAAAACCCCTCTATCGACAAGTGACGAATCTATTGTACGCGTAGTTTGTTATGCACATCAATTACAAACGACCAGAAAGCTATAGACGCTGGCTTACATCCCAGCACCTTGGCTGTCTTGGGGGTTTGCGTGCCAATTATGACAGCGGATAGGTTTATGCAGAGTCCGCCCGGGCCAAGAAACCAGGGGTATGTACTATGCTTAAGAGCAGCGGGCTGCAAAACAACGGTAATATTACGAAAATCTCTGAAGACATCTGGGGAAAAGACTCGGTAGGCTCCAAGGGGCTCCGTGTGGATTCTCCCCTCGTTAACGTGACTTACCTTGTGTAAAAGGAATAGGCTATAGCACGTTCACATTTCAAGTCGTTAACAAACGACTTCCTTACTCAGACACACGACCACCGCTAGCCTCACTCGAAAAGAATGAGAAAAATAAGCATATGAGGTAATATGAGAGGTACGCTACATCCACGCGCGGGTTATTATACCGGATTTGTATTTTTGCAAACCACCTAGGTCGGCCTTGCCCCATAGAATCGGTGTGTTATCACCCGGTCTTCACTTACACCTATTTCGGTCAGTTGCGTTGCATAAGGGCCTGATGACATTCGACGTGTCTACATCGCTACATCTTTTTACGAGACCTAAACAGTTCCTCCGACTTGGCCGTGGCAAACACCCTACAGGTCAATGCAATGTGCGTCTAAAATCTCGATTCGGCAATAAGGATTAGGGTGGTAGATCTGTCCCAAAAAAAGATTATCCCTAAAAATTAAATCTGGTTACATCATCTCGCAGTGTCTGTACCGCACAGTCACAAAGCATCGAGAGAGGGACAACTGGTACCGAGAGATAACGGAGTATTCACCTGATCAAGAATAATATCACCAAATCTTGTGACACAGTGGCGCTGAAATATGCCGTTGTGAAGCTGACCTAGAACGATCGAATCGGTTGAACGACAGATGTTAGGTAGAACGGCGTGGCTGTGCCAGCTCCGGATAGATCCGCTGCGATGTGACTTCGAAACAAGCTCACCCGCAAATCCTACTTCAATGGTAGTATCTAAACTTACCCGGGGGTTCTCGTGATTCCCTATACTTGCTCCAGCCCAAGTTTCGGCCAGACATTCCAAAGAGCGCCTATTCGTCTATGATTGCCCTAGCAACTAGATTGTTTCGTTACACTCAATATTCTTGTAACCACACCAGAAAAGGTCAGATAGATCAAACATGTAGAGTCATTCTCTATTCACGGGCTTACCCTAGTATTCAGCAATCGTTGTGTTAGTCCTTGAAAAGGATGAAAACTCTGTCCCGGAGGGTGGCTGGCTACCGGGGGTAGCTTACACTTCGGAAACCGAGTATCAGTGTGGATCGACAATAGATTTGCCAATAATAGTGTTTCTTGGACTCGCAAGGGATCGTGAACGCTCGTGATTCTGGTGAATCCCCTTGGCGCACGGTACTGGCCTGCCAGGTTGCGAGAGTGCAGTCCCAGGACCTATGCGCCAAGTCAAATGGTTCATTTCGACCGATGATTACAGTAAGATAGAGATATCGACGGGATGGAGGGGAGTACGGACGACTGGCTCGGCATACCACATTCATCGTCAGGTTTCTCAGTGTACGAGAGCTCTAGAAAACTTCAGAAATGAATATAAATACTTCATTGGCCGAGGGTCAACTCTCAAACTTCTGAGCAGCAACCATCAGATTCCTGCCCTCGACTAACACCTTTTGGCTTTTTTCCTTTTTTATTCTGCCTTTCCACTCTTACAATCATCAATGGCTCCCTCTGCGATCTCAACAGACCCAGTGTCTCAACTTGAGACCGAGTCTTCCATAGTCATCGAAGCCGCAAAGGCAGATGTCACGTCCAGTCCACACTTTGAACCATTTAAACCCTCCCTTACACCCATCACTACTGAAGTCGACTCTGAAGTCTCGACAGAGACCTCTTCGGTATGTGATGGGTTCATAGACAGCCCACCAACAGGTCTTGTTGAAAAGGACACAGTTGTCCAGTCCAACAAGTGGCTAGCACTCAATGATGTTGGTCCCAGCATTAGTGAGCCCACATCTGGTGCCAAAAAGCTACGAAAGATGCTTTTCGAAACCGATGAACTCATTATATGTCCCGGCGTCTATGACGGCCTATCAGCTCGGACGGCCATCGAACTAGGGTTCAATGCCATGTATATGGTACGTAATAATAACCCTTATTTTGTTTCATTGTTTGAGCCCCTTTCAGAGTTTTGGCTAATGCTATTTTTTAGACTGGTGCAGGAACAACTGCATCCCGTCTTGGTCAGCCGGATCTAGCCATTGCCCAGCTACATGAGATGCGTGAGAATGCCGAGATGATTGCCAACCTCGACCCTTTCGGCCCGCCTCTGATCGCTGATATGGATACTGGTTACGGAGGTAAGACTACCCCGAGACGGAGAGGAAATTCACACCTATCATATCTTTGGAAACTCCCATCCCACACCTCATGAGCAATACTAACGGGCCTCCTGCCTTAGGTCCTATTATGGCTGCTCGTACTGTAGAACAATACATCCGCTCCGGTGTAGCAGGCGCCCATCTTGAAGACCAAGTCCTGATGAAGCGCTGCGGACATCTCGGCGGAAAGAAGGTCGTGCCGGCCGATGAGTACATTGCCCGCATCCGAGCCGCCCACGGTGCTCGTGTCCGCCTCCAATCCGACTTTGTGCTCATTGCACGCACCGATGCCCTACAAACTCTTGGCTACGACGAGTGTATCCGCCGACTGCGCATGGCGCGCGACGAAGGTGCCGATGTCGGTCTGCTTGAGGGCTTCTCATCCAAGGAGCAGGCCGCACAGGCAGTGAAGGATCTCGCCCCTTGGCCTCTCCTGCTGAACTCTGTCGAGAACGGCAAGAGCCCCCTCATCACTGTCGAAGAGGCTCGCGAAATGGGCTTCCGCATCATGATCTTCAGCTTTGCCACCATAGCCCCGGCCTATATCGCCATCCGTGAGACGCTCCTGCGTCTGAAGAACCAGGGCGTTGTCGGTACTCCTTCTGATATCACTCCTGTCAAACTATTTGAAGTGTGTGGTCTCAAGCACAGCATGGCCGTCGATATGAATGCCGGCGGTGCTTCTTTCGCTGGCGATTTATAGAATTGGTAGGAGCCACATTGTTGCTTCATTCTGGGTCCCTGCGTACATATGTGATTTCTTTTATCTGTTTTTCTACTTGTTGACATTTGATCTGGGTGGTTTCCTATTATGACGCATTGGAGGCAGATTTGCATGCATTTTTCTATTTCTTTTCCTTTGAGTTTAGCGGCTGGGCCGCATATCACGACAAGTATTGATCTGCAATAGCTTTTACCAAGGCAATATTGCTAGAGCGCCTTCCTTATCAATTGATATGAATTGTCACAAATATTAGTTTGAGTTGAGTTATATGCTTATCAATTGCGGTAATTGGTTGTTCTCTTCCGATGCAGTGAATTATGTGCGAAACTCTCGTTAATATTACTTCCTGTGTTGCTAAAGCATACATATGCCATGCGGATAATAAGACTCTAAGATCTCTCAAAGGCCGACTTAATGTGTTCCATATTCCTTAGCAAATGGTGGTGTAAAAATGGTAACGGGGAAATGGTATTCTAAGGACCATCTAACTCCAATTTCAGAACGATAGTTGGAATTGAGGTGGTGGGGACTTTTAACCGAACGAACTTCATAAATGGTATTTTGTTTACTCGACGAAAAAGGCTATTCAAGTCTTCAGCAATAGTTTGAAACGCGCAGCTTTTTTTATGGATTTGTTGTATATTATGCATAGCTAGACTCGTTGGATTTAGGCAGCAGTTTAGACATATTATATTAATATTTGATTACATTGATCACCAAGCTTTGCGCAAAGGCATTTCCACGTACTAGAACCTTCAAGACAAGGCCTGCAATGCATTCTTTCCATACCGGGTGTGGTGTATGTAAAGCTACCAGAATTGAAATTTGTCACGGCTTTCCAGGCTGTCAGCGCAACGCTCGGCCGATCCGTACGGTTAGGAGCTACACTCCGAGACCTATTGCAGTGTAAAATGATTACCCTACAGGATACTTGCTTGCTTACTGCGTAACTACTGGTTTGTCTTATCGTCTAGTTTTGCTAGCGTTGACTGGCTTATACGATGACGGCTGAAACCTCACCAGGTCCGCGATTCGCTTGACCAGTCATCTTCGCGGCGAGACCGCAGCACCCCGGTGCCCCGAGATACGGCAGAGCCGCTGACCCCGCACTTGGCCTGAGTAATATCTGACACCGGATGCTAATTAATTACTTACTTACAGCACATGTTTCAGTTCATAAACCCTTACCCCTGAGTCGCACATAGACTCGTCTAGCCCGTTCTCGTTGAATACTTACCTATAGATCGGTACCCAATGAGCGACCTATACGAGCACTTTGACACATCATAATACGCCATGCTCCGCTTTCCAGCTCCGTGATCGATTCTCGACTGCCAAACCTCCAGGTAATTAATTACACGTTGGGCACGAAGTCGATGCAATTTATGCGGTTGAACCTCGATATGACTGCGCCTCGCACAGCGTAGTCATCATTCTACATCTGCGCTCGGTGATAGACTGTCTGCGTTGTCTGCTCCTTAAGTAATCATTGGTTATACCAGCTGACAAGAGGCACTCCCCGACGCTACCACACCTACAGGAGGAAAGTAGACGAAGTCGGCATGGAAAATTTGCACTTCAGCTTTCGTGCCTCGGAACATTAGTTTCTTGATTCTTTACCTGGTAGAAGAAGTGACGGATATGCAGGGCGGGCTTAAATGACACGTTCCATTGGCAGCATTGTTTTTGCTCTCTTTATCGTTTTTTTTTGCCACTGTACTGACACCACTGCTTCTATTAGGTACTTCTACTGTACAAGAATGTTACATGGTGAGATATGTTACCTACTTGGCATCTCATAGGATCAAGTTGCTAGTTATGGTACCAGTAACTAATTGTAATGCGCTGCGGTTCATAGAAACTACTTGTCTTAATATAACAGGTTGGGAAAGATAGTCATATTGCAACAGTCTTTTATGCAGCGAAGGGGACCATGCAGATCTCTTGACCCCCCTTCCACAGGGCGAGCGAACTTTTAGTCTCCATCCCGAAATACTCTCGCCCAAATCGCCAACTGCGCCAATTCTCGGCACCGGATTTCATTAGGACCTGATCTGATTTCACCCGAACTGATCTGATCGGCACCTTGCCCCGCATATAATTATTTACATGATATAGGGTGTCCCAAACCCTCGGTAATTACCCGTGCGTCCAACACTTAGGTAGGTAGTTTATTGCCACTATGAGAATGAAGGACAAGAACGAATGTGCAGATGCTAAAAGAAGGAGGAAATCTCTAGCTAAAGTAAAAGAATGCAGTTATCTTTATAAGCAACTTAGTCGTTCAATAGAACACAGTGCTATATCCTACAATATAAAACAGTGGGTAGGTAGAAGGAGATTTCTAGTTTGCTAAACGTGGTGGTAATTGTATATAAAAGTGAAGTTACTTCCCAATTACTTAGCGCTTGTGTGTGATGCGTTCTGTTGATGTTGGGTTAGGTGTGATCGGAGGTGCAAGCGCATGAGAGCGTCTTGTTGCCGTGGTCATCTGATCTGAAAGTTTCTTTGATTCCCCCCGTGAATGCTTCCTCGACATAGCCGGCAATCGCTTTAGCTATTTCATTTCTAATGGTTGCTGAGAAGGTAGTTAGAAAATGTATACGTCACACCCGGGAGTGATTGTCTCAGGCCGAGTTGATGTACGACGACACCTCCATTATCATAATAGCGGCCTGTGCTATTGTTGCGTAGCTTCGTGTGATTTATGTTTCTCTGACTCGTGATACATTTTCAGGCCCGATCGGTATTAAGCACCGGTGCTAAAAGATGGATGAAGACTACCGTTGCTGTCCGAAAGTCTAAAACACCGTGTACGAGCCTGGCTATAATACATATAGTTCTTGTTTTATAATAGAACCGGTATAATAACAATCGGAATTACGTATTACACATTACACGTTACCCTCAACTATCTACATAGACCGTATCAACTAAAACCCCACTGTTAGATCTCATCTAGTTCAGCGACACACGCCCGCATTTCGCCTACCAACTTTTCCACGAGGTCAACATCCACAATGCCATCCTGCCAGTTAACAGTCACACAAATGCCGTGCCCAGCGACGCCAGCAACGTTGATTTTGATGGCGGCGCTGGCGGCGTTTGCCCCTTGAGTGAACACAGCGCGGTCGATGAGCCAGTGCCCTTCATCCTCTTCATTTTTTCCGCTTTCCACGATGCCCGAGTCGACGACACTAAGACTACCCAGGTTTGACAATTCCCAAGTATCATCCCTTGCCTTCCCGAACTTGTTGCGGATGAACCCGTGCCAGTCCCCTATGAGACCCGACAGAGCTTGGATGTCGTCGCGCGGTAATGAGGCGGCCTTGTCGCGAAGACGGGCTGTTATGTCCCGCGCGAGCGCCCAGACTGCCGCGTCATCGCCGACCCGTGTGTGTCCGTCGTCTCGGCCTTGCTGCAGTCGCCGAAGAGTATCAAGATCGTGACCGCATGAAAGACCCGTGATAAGACAATGGATCGTCCCATCGGGTGTGAACGTCGAGCCTGCGATACTGGGGTCTGCATACCGCGCGAGTGAAATGGGCGTCATTGAGCGAAATGGTTTGCCCCTGATAAGACGAGACAGCGAGCGTGCGATCAGCGCGTGAAGCAATCCTGTTAAACTAGTTTTGTGGCTTCGACACTGCGCCATGATTCTACTCAGCTGCGCTTCGTTTACCTTAAGCAACATGCGAATATGCACTTTCGGGTTCGACCCGTCCACCGGCGCTCCCGTCCACGGGATGTCGGCCTCCTTCGGCTCTAGAAACAACAGACGTCTGAGGAACGGAGGCAAAAGCACCGGGTAGAGAATCTCCGCCCAGATCATGCGCAAGATGAAAGCCCAGGATAGACTAAACGGGATGAGTGTGTCCATGGCAGGTGGGAGGGTAGGGGCCGTTGGAAGATGGAGGATATGGTTATTGAGCTCTGGGGGGCGGGCAGTGTTGTTTAGCGCCCGTTGGAGATCTCGGTGGAAGATGTAACCGCCTTTCCCGTCCGAGTACGCGTGGTGGAAGCAAAATGATATGTCCAGAGACAACAGTGCGTCTTCTTCTTTAGACTGAAGCGCGCCAAGTTGCCGCGGGTCGTGGTGTACGACGATTTTCCAGCCCGGTTTGTCGGCGAGATGTTCCCAAAGCGCTTCGTGGTATTTCTCGAGGGCGCGTATCAGGTGGTCTTCGCGTTGTGTCACCGCCAGGTCCTCTTCATCTTTGTTCTTATCCGCCGTGATTCCTGTGCTGAGCAACTCGTCCCACTCGATCATACGACGCATGTCAATTGTTTTGAGGTGGACAAAAGCCGGCTCTTTGGTGTCTTCGCCTGCGATGCCGACGCACAGCATCGCTTGTCGGAGGACCACGGCCGCCAACGCATTTTCAATCGCGTCATACAACGACAACGACTGCTGCCTGAGGTAGGTGGACGGGACCTTGTATCGACATGTCACGATCACAGCGCGGGTAATGCCCAAGCTGTGGCGAGCAGTATTGAACTTGGCTCTACAAATAACGACGAGTTAGCTAAGATGTGAGTGAGTGAGTGAGTGAGTGGAGTGAGGCAAGGTGAAATGAGATGTCAAGGGAAACAGAAACAGCGAAATAGGGGAATTCAAAGTTCAATTGGTAGCTTACTGTGCGCCTACATGTCGCACTACGTTGTCAACCGATGCCATCGTTCATGTATGAAGGCGCAAATGGCGCACGTAATAGATTTATCGGACCAAAAGCCATCACAGCCAAGCTGGTCGAACTCATGCTCAACGGGTTCTTATGAGGGTACATTCTTGTTGCCTAACAGTGTATTTATGGGGCTCTGAAGCTATCAGTACATCTTTTAGCCAAGATTGGCGGCCTCACATCCGAGGCCCCACTCTGCAGCAGGTCGTGTACTGTACAGTATGTTTCGGTCTCGGTCTCGCGGACTTCCCTGCCGCAATGCATCAACCCGTTTTTCAGGGGTTTGCAATCATATAGTACCGGTACGGAGGTATTAGCTGCCTGTCTGCAATCTTTCTAAAAAGGCGGGTCGGCACGCTACAGTAATAGGACCGAAATATAGAGCAAGTACAGCAGGGTGTGGCATGATTATCTAATCCTTGAACATCTGCCACAGTATGTGTGTACGCATACGGATAAAGGACCTCATTCGCATTCTTAGAACCATGATTCTGCTCCTCGCCCACCGAACGTCACAAGATCCTATGCATCGCGATACATTCCGAATGCCCATTGGTTGAATAACACTTCTGTTCACGGTGGTTCGCTGTTCGCGCAAGTGTGAAGGATAATGGCACAAGACAACTATTGGCCCAAGATAGAAGGTTTTATGGAGACTTGTTGTGTGTGCCAGCTAGCTAGACGTGCCTGCACCTATTGTAGATATTAGTATGCTTTTCATATAGATTTATAAACGAGAACGTATGTGCTGAGAAAAAATGGGGAAGGGTAAATCTCTACGTACCTGCTGCTATAATAGCAACATTCGTGTTTTTCCTTGATCTACTTAGATGCTCCATGATACGCAGGCTGTGGTGGCGGTATATGCATGCTGGGCTGGACCTGGTAACCTTGCACGTTGGGTTGTGCCTGTTGTCGGATCTTAACCTCATTATCTTGTTGGATAAGAGCGCTGCATGGGCACCCTGCACACTAGAAGTCAGTTTTCGCCATTTGGAACGGACTTGTGAGGGTTTCGGAAGCCGTGAAACACCATCTTGGCCCAAAAGGGAAATCTCGTGTTCAAACGGTTGCCAAACCAAAGAAAAAATGGTTCCGAGAATTACTTACAGTACGACACGCAACAATCATCGCACCCGCTGCCCTTGATGCCGTACCGTTCACGGATCTCGCCACGCTTGACCATGGCGTAGCTGTGTTAGATAAGTTAGCCAGAGAATTCTACCGATCACTTGAAATAGGAAGCTAAAATAGTGACGGGGAAAAATCTTACATCCAGCCGCAGCCAGTGAAGCAACTAATAGCCGTGTAAATAATACAGTCAGAATTCAGCATCTCGGGGCTCTGCGCCGAGGGCTCGCGAATGCGCCCCGCCGTTTGGCCTAGGAGAAGACATGGCAGGAACCAGCCCAAAAGACAAGATGAGCACTGGAACACTTGGAATTAGTTATCGCCATTTAAGCACTATTTGAGAGGGTTTCAGAAGCTTCCGGACACCATCGTGGCCTGAAAAGGAAAGCATTTGCCCTGAATATGGCCGAAACAAAAGGAAAACGGTTTCGAAAGTTACTCACCGGCTCGCAATTGCAGATCCCCGTCTGCCACTCGCTTCCGTCCTTCTCCAGGTGTCTATGAGGCTGGTGATTTGCCACCATGGGCGCTGGCTGTGTGTATGGCTGTTGTTGACCTTGCGGTACTGGAGATTGGTTGTACATTGGGGGCTGGCCGTATACACCTTGCTGTTGACCGGACATCGTTAATGTACTTATTTTGAACGAAGAGAAATAAAGGGGCTCTTGGTCTCGGTCTCGGTTGTGCTTAACTACTGAAATATTTCTCGAGTGGTAGTGATGGCAGTTAACTGGAAGTAGGGGATCGAAAGTGGGGAAGCCAGCTAAAGAACATAAGACAAAGGAGGGTACGGTTGGTCACGAAGGGATACGCCAATATTGAGGTACTTCTGGCAGGTGGTCGGTCGTATCAAAGGAAGGAAGATGGAAGAATAAAGTATGAGAAGAGGGCGGCATCAAATGATTTTCTTGTGATGAGATATGAGCAAGTGGGCCACTTGACCTTCACATGGTTTGATTCTAACGCCAACAATTACACAGCCGGTACGACGATATCAACGAAGCTGCGCCACTTATTTCGGTCCCCGATCTTACTTTGGCCTTTCCAGCAAGCTACACAAACTGCCAAGGTCCCCATGTCTTACATACCCCTAAATGCGTTCCTTTAATGTGAAAGCCTACAGGTTGAGCGGGCTGGATAGCTCAGGGGACAATGGTATTAACGGTGGTAGGCTTCGGCTACGACCGCATTAGAGTCCCTATGTCAGTAATGTGCGACAAAACTAGCAAATGTGGAAATTTGTACTATTGGAATACACATGAATAGGGGTCCACATATATGACCTGAGACCATGTTGTACTACCCTACCTGTGTAGATGGCCCATTTTGTTGCACATTTATTGTACATATTTGAGGCAAGTGTGATTTTGCGCAGACGGTTTGAAGTACCCATCTTGGAAGATTTTTGTAAGCTTACCAACGTACCCCGGGGTTTTGATTGCTATTTATTTTTAGACTGGATATGTGGTAGATAGTACAATTTTGCTCTTGATAAATCAGAAGATCCCTTTAGGAACGGTTGCAAGTAGACTATTGGTAGGTAGTCAATTGGATATGTGATGCCGTACAGTACAAGGTCACTACAGTAGGTACATACCTGCATGTAGTCCTAGCTGTTCGTTGTTTGTTGTGCATATGCATGTTAGTGGGAGGTAGTATGCAACATGCATTATGTACCTTAGGTACTTGTACCTACCCATTTTTGTATGTACATACATGGTAGCTACCTACTCAAGTGCTTTTACCTATTGCAATTACCGTATGCTGTTGGGGCATGACTTGCTGGGATTATTTCGAATTGAAAGACAGAATCGGGAGTATGTAGTCTATACAGTCACGAGTGTCAGCCTTGGCTAATGCCACCTGCAACATTTGGGGCTGTAATAACAGTTGCCCGTATCATGACCTCTGGGGGCTGTCGCTTCTATTATTAGCAAACCTGTGGCCTTGTTTTTCCACCTTAGGCACCCCGGGACGCCAACTGATTGGGCAATTGACCAACTATCTACCTACTAACTGATAGCAGGACATACACATTGTGAGACAGGGGACTCCGCACACTCGTTACAGCTTTCAACTTCCCAGTCGTCTTTGCCCTTCGCCTACAGTAGGAGTGTAGTAGTATTGTCGAAAACAGGGGGATAGATAAAACTTACTTCGCCCTCTACATCTACTACAGTATATACTTGCCTGATAATGGGGGCCTATGCGTAAGATGTTGGTTTAATTCTGACCGGAAGTCAGTGTAATTTTTTTTTTACAACCTGTGCCCTAACTAATACCCTACACTTATGCGGTAGGACCATTTAGTTATTACTAGGGCTACATTCGGTGAGATTGATATAGTACTTTAAATAGCCACATGAGTTTTAGCGTTCTGCTAATTGTCGGCGCACTGCAGAATTACCCTGAGTAAGCTGCCTTAATAATAGCGAAAGACGACCCTACCTACTATAAACATAGCAATATCATAACCTCTATTACGCGCGTAGCCTACTACCTCTACTGTTGGCAATTTCTAACTATGCCCATGGACTTGCTATTTCGTAACCACCACCTAAGTAGGTTGGTTATCGTTATTGCTATATCGATATGGCTAGCTCACCTGGAAGGCTCTCCCAGACGTGCGTA
Organism: Xylaria telfairii; assembly: GCA_022495065.1. Lineage (NCBI taxonomy): Eukaryota > Fungi > Ascomycota > Sordariomycetes > Xylariales > Xylariaceae > Xylaria > Xylaria telfairii. The sequence continues at coordinate 242,313 of MU383858.1, forward strand.
CGTGATACGATGTTTTGCATATTAATTAGATGATATAAGTAATAGTATGCTAAGCATACGTTTCTCTTACGCTCTAGTGAGGTGTTATTAGATTGATATATGGTTGGTACGTTACCAAACAGACAACACCGCCTTCTAGAGCAAGTAATTACAGGTGTGAGACTCATGGAGTCGTGGTGGCATTAGCAAGCGGCCAGTTAATGCCTTTGTCCGCAGCGCCGATGTTTCCCAATCCCGCGCAGCTATACAGGCCGACCGGGTTGTTTTCCGTGGCTCGCATGTACTGGAGGTCGATGCACTCCTCTATCCCAAGTGTCAGCTATCCATCCGTTATTCTGAAGCAAGCTGGGCAGCCCCTAGAAAAGGTTCAAGTAATTACTTACGCGGGCTCGACAGCTGGAGGGCGATTCGTCCATCAGCCATGACGTTCCACTTCTGTCCATCCGCGGTATCAGAGCACTCCGTAATGGAGAGATTGGCCATATCCTTCCAGTTTGCTATTTGGACCCCGTATCATGTTAGTATCGATGTCGTCGTCGCTGTTACGATGGAGGTGGTGGCGCGACTGCTCACATTTGGCGCCAGCGTCCACGCAGAGCGTGGTGCCCGCTAGCTGGATCTTTGAGTTGGTGCCACCCTTGATATACCATTGTTGCTCTGCCTTGGTTGCGGCGGTCTGACTGCATGTAGATTAAAGTTGTTAGGGCTTCCCGCTCCTAATAAGAGTTGATATATGGGCTAGGGCAGACGAACACAACAAGAGTGCTTCCGCTGGTGCGGGCCTTGGGTACCACGACGAACTTGGTGTTCACCATCGACGTGATATATACAGCGCGGTAGCCCTCGGGCGGTGCCTGCGCAAGGCCGGCTGTGGCGAAGGCGCACACAAGAAGAGAGCTAAGCAGCATATTTGCGATTATTCTTCTCCTTCGTTCGAACGTGTAACGGGTATGTCGACTGGTCTTTCCAATGCTGAGGAGTGGATCACCTTTGCCGGTACGTAGGTCAGCGAAAGGAGAGGAAGATATGGATTATTCATATGTGTGGTAACTAGGGACTGAAGAGATGCCCGGGTTCCTCCCCGCAATCCCAATTTACGGCAATGTTATTCAAGCCTGATTTTGTAGCCAATCCTCACGAGGCGACAATCTATTTAGACTCACTCCTTACCAGGGACCAAGGATGGTTCCACGCCTCGGAGGCAGGCATACCACCCCCCGCCTAATGAACCGCCACCGAACAATTATTAAACTGGCGAATCTGGATGTTCGGTCTGCTTCGTTGAGTCGCCGGCAGATCTTAAGAAAGGCATGAACACCAATGACATTCGCGGCTATTTATATCGTCCCCTATAGGTGTTCTTGTTGTGGCCGTAGACGGGTGATCTTTTCGTCGTCGGCTAATGTGTTTCTGCGACAGCCGTTGGAGGTACTTCGCCCCTTTTCGACAGTCATCTCGATACCCCATGCAGGTATTATACTATATTCATCTGTGGGGTAGGGGATATATGAATAAGTAAGTACCAACTTGCTTTTGCCAATATTCAACATAGTACCTAGCTGTTCACGAAGCAAATTTAACATCGCGATTATATAGGTATAGAGTGATAGGGCTTTTAGGGACTAATCTTTTATGATTTTGGATTCTTTGTTGACAGAATCTAAGAACGAGGAATCATTCGCTGTTGGCACACCACATAGTAACGCTGATAGTCCCTTAATAATACCTACTGCCCACGCACATGACTAACAGTATAACGAGGTATCTGCGTTTAGTAGGACTCGCATGTGCGTGCATTCAACTTTCTAGCGCAAGGCCTTGCTTTGCGGCTAGTACACGATATTCCTCTCTAGTTCATAATAGTGTATTTAGAAATAAGTGCTACTTCTAGTTTATGTAGCATAAGATGATAATGGGCTTAAAACTGCTGGTTTCGATTGCTATATTCAATCTGGTTTTGAGTGTACTCTCCTTTGAACACGCGGCCTGCTCTGGTCACAAAACCATTTCCTAGTCCTTTCTTCCGATATATCTCAGCTTTTCCGCCCTGACATATTCAGTACTGCCTTGTAACAGTGATAAAATTAGACATTTAACTATATAATATTTGCTCAATTAGTGGTACATTACTCACATGTAGCTATCGTCGGATAATACTGCAGTTCGAATTTCTGATTGCGCAACACGTCGGGCAGTCGTATCTATCAATGGGTATACCGTGGGGATCTCCGCCGCATGGCTTCATAAACCTGTTCAGCCTATTCAAGATAGTTGTACATTTCAGGCAGCTTACACATAGCCACGCTACAGCAGCCACCGACTCAGACATTAGATGTGTTTAACGAAGCCGAGTTCACAACTCTCGCCAGTCAGTCAATTCTGGAGGATGAGTCTTGAGATAAGAAATGTTGGTAATTATGTTGATATGTACTGAGATCGAATTTTAATCTTGGCTACGAGCGGGGTAGTCAGCCTCATTATCGAATGATTGGCAGACACGGCCTCCGATCAGCTCTCCGCGATATCGCCAAAGCTAGAGTGGAATATGGGTTGCATAAGAAACATGAACTCCAATCCGCCACCACATGGCTGATCCATTATCCATCTTGGGAGGCCTATCCGCCAGTAGCCAAATCCTCAGCACTATCATCAACACCGGAGTAACTATATCGGAATTCTGTGATAATTTTCGAAATGCGCCGCGCCATTTCGTTCGCATCAAAAACCGACTTATAGAAATTCAAGACATCCTTGTCGCAATTGAATCACAGGCCCAAGATTTGACTGATGACGACTTCCTGCCCCGTAATATCCGCGCGTGCTTAAACAGCGCCATTGCAACAGTACTAAAGGAAGTAGTAGAGGTACAAAAACATATACCGCGGCAAACATCTATTGCGGGGAAACTCCAGTGGGCAACCTTCCGCAAAAGACTTTCCAAGAAATCACTCGAGGAATTGGACCAAGCAGAGGCATCTCTGTTTAAAATCATTCAATTCTTGACATAGTGAGTCTCATAACGGAATAAGAAATATCCAGCCCTCTTTTTCTAACCATTATTAGTCGAAATGTTGCGAAACTAGTTGTAGAAGATCGCCAAAAGCGGCAGAATGCTGGGCAAGAGCAAGTGAAATTGGGGGTTAATGTTGTCAACAGGCGGGCAATTCGTCAAATTAACTTTGCCGTCTTGAATAATGATAGCATATGGAGACATCTGGGTGTTTCGGGAGCATTCAACTACACCAAAGACGACCAAGGATGCTGGAAATCCCGGTTCTCATTTGGGTTTCAACCACCTTGGTCATGGATGCAGTCGGTGCTGTTTCAACTTGATCTTGCTAATCATTTGGATGGAGGAGGTGGCGTGCGTATCACATCCGGTCATCTTTACCTACAAAACAGAATTCCAGTCGACTATCCTTTCATGAGGGCCTGCCAGAACGGAGATATTGCGCTGATGAAGCAGTGCCTAGACGACCAGCCCTGGGCAATACGGGACAGATGTATCACGACAGGAGAGACACCTCTACTGGTGAGCATAATTTCCGCCCGCGTAGTTATGTGCTACGGCAGTACTTTATATATGGCTAACAATAAAAATTGGAAGCTTGCGATCAAAGGTGAGAGTCTTGAAGCCGTCAAGTGGCTCCTAGAGCAAGGCGCAAACCCTAACGATGGGGACGACGATCAGATGTAAGTTTAAACACCTTATTGCAATTCTCCGTTGCCTCCTCAAGCCAGATGAGTAATCGATGCCAGACTTCCCGTATTTGCTGCTCTGGGAATGAAGGCCCCAGGAAGATCGCATTTCCTCCAGCTGTCTCCGAAGTGGAATTCCTGGTTCGAATGTCTCCGGTTGTTAGTAGTGCACAATGCTTCGATTCACGAGGTGGTGCACGGGAAAACAATCGGAATGCTGAGTGTGTTCTCTCGATACCGGAACGCCGCTACGGATGATCACACACTTGACTACATCAACTTCCTACGGTCTGAGGACTACGTGGATTTCGATACTATTGATCGACAGGGATGGTCCGCCCTTGGTCTTGCTCTTCAAAGCCCTTCCCAGGGGCTAAGAGCTATACATACACTGGAAGGGTTAGGGGTCAATATCTCTAGAATCCTAGATGACGGCCGGTCGTATCTTTCTATAGCACTCGAAGCGACGAACGACATCAGTATCCTGCACCATCTTTATGATAACGGCTGCGCACTGCATCTAAATCGGCAAGACAAATGGGGCTGGACACCTCTGCACTATTGCGTTTTCGCCGAGTCGGGAGCGAATTGTGACGCTAAATTGCCCAAGCTTCGTTTCCTTCTCGAGAAAGGCGCGAACACAGAGACGAGAGCTGGCCATCATCTTTTGATCCCTATCCCTGGCCTCAGTGATTTCACTCCTATTGAGTTGGCCGACCATCTTGAACAGTATCAGCCTACGGGGGCAGGCGCTATTCTGCGAACGTATGCTCGCGCCGAGGAAAAATTCTACGATGCCGTTCCGTTTCAACACGATATTACTCCTATATAAGATAGATAAAGACATCAAACTCTTGAGAAGTGTCTTAGGATACACACAAAAATTTTCGATTTCCGTAGGCCTTTCTTTACTCCATTATAGCAAAGCTCTAAACAGACTGGACAGACCAGGACAGAACCGTTGACAAAAAACTAGTTGGCCTCTATGATCTAGCAATTATTTTCTCTAACTTGTCTTTTGACTATGGAATATAATGAGCCCTATGTATCTATGCTTCTGTATCTCAAGAATAAGAAACCCGATTCAATACCAGTCTAAGCCCAATGACTATGATTCAATCAAAACAGGCTTGTTTTCAAATTAGGAATATCTATGAGCGTGTTCACAATGCTCTTGTATATCGTATTCGAGCATCATCGTAATATCGCACAGACTGTTAGGAGTAATAAATTAACTTAACTACGCCGATTTACTCATTCTTCCATGCCTCCACACATCCATCCCTTGACATTATTATCACCATGACCCATCACAAAAACTTATCTACTTCTTGGCACTTAAATCATCATATGTTGAGAGATGCCATTCTCCTCGTCACACTTGGTGCACCGGCGCGTGACCTTGCGACCAGATGCAAAGGCTTCAACCATCGAAATCCCATCACCCGGTCTGGGCAACTGTTCTGGAAGCCCGTTCGTCGCCTATTTCTCAGGGCACTGGGTGGAGGGTCCGAGTGCAGCGCCGGCGGCAATATTTGAAGGCGGAGACAATGGTGGATTGTTCAAGAGCGTAGTAGAAGGTGGCTGCTGCTGCTCGCGACGATGCTGCTTCTCGGCACGCGCTTGCTCCAGATTGATGCCGGACGGCGTACCGGAAGCCAACACGTTATATTTCCCACCGTGCGACGAATCCGACGAGGAACGTCCGGTGGCTGCGTTTCCGTCAGATGACATACTGTACCGCTCGCTTTGCGAAGCACCCGCGCGATTACCATTCTCGGGCTGGTGCGCACTGGTGCTCGCGGTGCCCGAAGGAGTGCCGTCTAACATCATGCTGTAATGAGGCTGTGTGCGGTTGCTATCGCTAACTTGCTGTGCGTCGTCCTGGGTTGGCTCGCGGATAGCGCCCCGCGGCGCCTCGTTCTCTGGCACTGACGAATGCTCCTTGCCGCTTTCACGATTGGCGTATTTGTCAACACCGTAAGCCGCAGCTCCAATAGTGCCATATTTACCAAGATTAGAATCTTCCTTCTTCTGATCTTTGCTATCGTTCTCGGCATCACGAGGCTGCCTGTCCAGTGTCTTCTCATGGGTATTATGGGTTCGAACGGGGGCAGTGACGAAAGGCCTGTACGGAAGGGTTTGCTCTTTCATCTCGTACTTGTTTATAGCTTCCTTGCCCTGGCCTAATTTGGTGGAATCTTCTGCTCCAAACTTTTCATCCATAGCCTTTGCTCCTTGGTCGTTCTCTTTGTTGAGATGCTTGTGCGCAGCATAGCTACCTACAGCAGTGGCGGTAGCGCCAGCAAGTGCCTCCTTAAAGCGAGAATCTTGCTTGGGCTCATCAGCATTATTCTGCTTGATTATAGCCGCCATGCTGTTATTATTGGCAAGAGGGAATGCTCGTTGTTGGTGAGATAAATTGTCCGCGGTAGCGCCTTCATTATATCTAGACGATTCAGCGCTTGTCGACCGCTTACTGCCATGACCCGTTACACCGTTGTAGATGCCCGAGGTGGTCGCCGTGTCATATTGATCGTAGAGCGATCGCTGGTGAGCAGTTGATTCATTGCTGCCATGCCCGGTGACCCCGTTATAGATTCCAGTTCCGAAGGGAATATTGCCCCAGTAGGAGTCGTTGCTGGTAGTCTTGGAAGAATCGCGCAAAGTACCCTTATCAGCCGCATAACTGTTGCCCAAGGTCTTATCGATGGAGTTTACGGCTGTGGTTTCAGCAGGGGTGTTTACTGGTGTCTTCGCGGCAAGATCCGTTGCCGTGTTCTCTAGTCTAACATCTTCATCGTATGGCGACTGTGAGGCGATATCACCGTAGATATAGTTGCCGCTTCGTGTGGAAGCACTGGGTTGAGTTGCTATCCGGCTAGTCATGAAGCCTGGCTTGTCGCTTCCTCTTTCGTGACTGCGGGTTGAATCATCAACCCAACCTGCAGAATCGCCATCCCCCAAGCTGCGTGGCGTTGCCTGGGCTTGCTGCGTAGGGTTCTCGTGGGAGAGTGTGGGAGCCTTTGGACTATGAGCTAGAGAAGGCTCATCTACATATATGCCAGAACCAGCTAAGCTGTGACTGTTGAGTTGTGTTTTTTTCTCTGTGCTACTGAGGCTACGGGGTTTTCCTTGATTGTGCAAAGCGTTGTGCTGTGTTTGGAATGTTGGTTCCTCGTTTGAAGGTGTCGCGGGATAGGCACCGGGGGCATCAATGTTTGTGAGCGATTCCATGATGGCGAATGTAAGTATTATACAAGTGTTTATATAGGATATAGATGAGATGCCTCGCGGATTAAGTGTGTAAGTTGAAGATGTATAGCCAATTTGTTCACGAATATCTTTTATATGTCTTGTAGACATCTGGACCTAGATCTTTACTCTAAGTAGGTAGTGCGCTATGTGTATGTCATAGGCCAGCACCGGCGCGCGGCACGATTAATCGGGAGACCAGATCACATCATAGAGTAAACGGGCACCGCGTACTCCGTACAGTAGCTGCACAAAGAGCCTAACGTAATAGATAGCGATTGATAGTCAATCGTGACATCAGAGACTGGTAGTAATCGGGGTGGTGAAAGAGATCTCAGTTTCTTTCTTGGCCTACCAGATCTTAGGGGACCTCATTACTCAATCAGGAAATGACCAGGCTCGCACCGCGGGTATGGCTGCAACGCCAAACTGAAACTATTTCGTCATCACAGGACGGGATTTCCTCAAGAGGCTTGATGGTGGAGTATTAGAGTAATGTCATGGAAGGTCGTTTACTTACGTCAGTTAGTACCGCTCCCGAGCGGGCACTACCGACCTAGTTTAGGTCGATATTATGTAAGTAGGTATGTATGCAGCCACGCCTAAAAGTTCGTACATTTGGTCCCCCGATTGTCTTAGGTTACTATATCTTTTTCGAGCGATGCCATCTTTACTATAGGACCCATCCATCGGGATCCGAAGTGGTATGTGCTTTCCTTCAATCGTCTTCATAGGTCGAATATGTGTAGATCCCAGACAGCCGTGCTACAGTATATATTTGACCGGCATTGGACTCTCACTCAAGGTTATTGATTACCTAGTCTTCGTATTGGCGCAGCCATTCCAATCGGTCTGATTCAATGTTCTAGAGCTGCTGTGTGAAAGCTATCTGATTGAGCCACCAACGCCTTCGTTTGCGCCATCGCTTGCAAATGCTAAAAAGTGCCCTGAACACTCCCAACACTCCTCTTGTTCCTGAGACCAAACATCATGATATCTATATAGTACAACCGAAAGTCGTAAGCTGTAAAACCGGCTGGGGATCGAACTACTATTGTTTCGAGACAAGACCGACTTGTATATGCATTAAGGCCTGCTTACAGGACTATCTCATCATCGCTCATGGTCTCATCTTCTCCATCAAGTTCAAGTTCTTGAGTCGACTCCTTCGCAGCCTTTGCAGCCTGCCACTCTGAAAAGTGTATTTTATAGCCGAATGGTTCCGTCCACCTCGGGATTAATGCATGCTTGCGCAATCGGCGTTTGTGCCGTTTACGTTGCCACACATCCATATAGCGCTCATCATATTGAGTAAAGTCGGTGTTCGTCGCCCAGTCAGAGATTTCGGCCAGTATGTCTCCAACCTCCTCGCCCACCTTTAACGCGACTGCTCTTCCCTTGCCACCGGTGACCCACTCATCCAGCATGAATGGCGTTGTGTATGGAAAATACGGCTCGTTTGGTGACCAATCACAAGGGATGGTCGGCGTACATATATATTCCGGGCCAGCGTAAAGATAACAGAACGTACACTCGATGGCGTACCATATCATAGTGCATATTGTAATAATGCCGAGTGTTGTAAGTTTGAATTTGGGATTTCTGCGATACAACCTTGGTATGGTAATGAATACAGAAGTAGCTCCATCTGGTGATATAGATGGTCGTGCGAGAGGCTGTGCGCTAGACATGGCTTTGAGGTGAATTTGGCTGTCTTTGCCACCTGTATGAGTAACCTTGTCTTCTAGGCGCTCAATTCCCTTCTTGGCAGACCGGATACCAAGTAGTCCTGTTTGGAGAGATTTGCTCATTCTATCGTATGCCTCAAGCTCCCGCTCGCGGTCTGACATCTCTGAAAATTTTACTTCAAGATCATCTTCAACCTTGATAACAGTATCATTGACCATCTGTTTGAGTTCTTGATCATCAACCTGTTGATCCGCAAGAATCGAATCAAGATTTTCCAAAGTCGAATCATCAATATTATTGGCTCGTAGAATTGCAATGATGTCTTCTCTGACAGTGGGTGGTCTAGCGCTATTAATCAAGGGTCGTCGCCGCCTAGACGAAGACCTGGCACGGTGAGAGGCCGTTGGCACCGAAGATGATCTTGGCCCAGAACGATTTAGGGATCTAGCCCGGCCCGTAGAACTCGTGTTCGTGATGCGCTTCATGGGAGACAAATTGGAAGTTGGCCTTTGAGTCGTAGCAGCTAATTCTGATGGAATGGAAGGTTTTCCGGACGTCTTAGCATGCCCCCCTTCCCCTTTTACTCGCACTGTAGCAGGTGTATCAACATATGCACCGATAACCCGGGGGGTTGGCTGTGTTAATGGATCTATTTTTGGTGGCCGAGGGGTCTCCTCATCTATAGGCTCGGATGGAACAGGTGACGGGGCTCTAATAGAACCTTTCTCGGAGTAGTTGTCCAAGGGAGCGAAAAGATTCAGCTCGGCCGTAATGCGATCCGTAGGGTCAACTTCTGAAGTAGGCATACTTGTTCTCTTTTCTTCAGTAGAGTCGCCTGAAGGTATTCCTATCAAATCAGCGAACCCTACAGTTAGCCGGTCCTTGGAGTTCTTAACCTCCAGGTTCCGGGCCCTTCCTTCTTCTTGGGGTAAAGACGAGCGGTTGAGGATACGTGTCTGCGAAAACTGCTTGGTATCGGTCTTGTCGATGGGGTGGTCGCCCTTGCCTTGTTCTGTTTCCTTCGGGTTCTCTCTAGGGCTTAAGCTAGTGGCTCGAGCGAGACGACGAAGCAAGTCATGGGAATCGCTCCTAGATAGAGCTCCGCGCTTGCTATTGTTTTCGTGGGTTCTGTCCCGGTCTCCAACTCCAAAATTCCGAACGGTAGAGTCTTTGAAAACCACAACAGGAGTGTCACAGATCGGCTCCCCTCTGGATTCAATATTCGAGCTAGGCTTAAGTGTATTTTGTCCTCCATTATCAGGATGCACAAATTCCTCCTCCAATGGCTTTTTGTATAGGTCCTCGTGCATCTCAGGCGACCCAGTGCGAGGCTCAGAGTTTTTGATTCTGATTTCGTCGAGACGGCTCGAAGCCACAGCCCGCCTAGATAAAGCTTCCATCTCTCGAACTCGGATCTCGTCTAACTTATGGCTCATCTGTTTCACAACGGGCGTGTCCTCGGGGAATGTCATCCTCGCTGCTTCAATTTCTCTTTGCTGTATCCGGTCTAGTCTATGGTTACTTCGACGAGAAACTGGAGTACCCATTTCATGGCTCATATCAGAACTTGGTTTCCTAATCATAATACGAGGACTTGCCGAGAACTGCAGGTCTCCAGCTGTGAAATCGGCATCGAGATGCCAGTTGCTCTTTTCAGGTGATATATCAGTCGGTTCGAAGTTGAGAGAAGGCTCATCGTCGTTGCCATGCTCATTCTCAATTGAAGGCACGGGTATATCGGCACCAATCGTACCTAAAATAGCACCTGGAGTCGGCAATTTTCCCACTAAAGCCCCATTCTCATCAGTCTTCTCATGGCTCTTTAGGCTAGTGGCCCGAGCATCTGGCCTATGGCGTATGGATTTATCGTCCAGGCTATCAGCACTGGTCTTCTCGGCCAAGACTTGCCCCGTTCCCGGTGCTGTCGGCTTGGTAAACAATCCTGTGAGAGGCGCGTTACGACCATTTAACTGATGGTTCCGGTCGAATCGCTCAAGATGCATGCTGAGATCGTTCTTTTTTACGCCCGCGCCGTACTTCAGTGGCATGGTACTTTTAAACTCGCGACGGAAGGATCGTGGAGCCGGACTAGGGGAACCGTCGATGCCCCGAACAGCGTCAAACTCAGCATGAGCCATATAGAATGCTCGTCGAAAGTCTGTCGTATTATCTGAATTGGTATTTTTCTCCGCTGAGGTCCGCTCCTCCTCTGTGAGCTGCTGCTTCGCGCGCTCGTATGCCCCTAGTAGATTTATTGGTTGGCGCATAGGGGAAGAAGGATCAGGCGATTGATTGGGCGACCGATCTAGATGGTTCTTCGGTATGTCTCGATTATGATTATTAGTGATGGGGCCGGCAGTCGCCGGGCGGGGAATACGAGTGCTTCGTGAATGACTAGGAGTGCCGAAGATGGCGGTGCTCCGATCGACTCTGAGGCTTGGACTCGGGCTCGCGCTCGCGAGCCGATTTTCGATTAGGGACTCGGAGTGGTGGTGTCTGGGGATGCTTGAATTGGAACGGGTTGGTCGAGGTATAGCGGGCGCACCGCCGTCTGTGTCGGACACGATGCTATTCTCCTTAGACTCGGGGTTTCGCCAGCTCTTCCTCGATAGGTGGCGACTGCCAAGAGGCTGGGTGTTGTTCTTTCGCCCGTTCGATTTTGTGGTAAGAACGCCCCCGGTCTCGGGTAGATTGCGCTCCATTATCTTGCAATGCGTACGCGGATCGTGCTTGATTGTGGCAAGTGCTGCCTGGCAACGGGCGAGGATTGCGAGAGCGTGATCGGTCAGGCGGGCAAGTTGAAGGACATGATCCTGCTGGATGAAGAATGCATGCTGCGCGCAAGAAATAGGTAGGTGTAAGAGTACGGTTTAAGGGCAGATGCGAGGTGTGTTGTTGAAGGTGCCCTGAATCAACAATGACAAGCGACGGTATAAAAAGGAGGGTTGCGTGAGATTACAATCATAGAAATGGTGCGTGTAGGTTCTTAGACAATATGACGACGACTTGTCGCGATGCGCCGCTGCCAGATAGCTAGCGTCGCGGTTCACGTCTGTTCGCCAAGTTGGTCTGTTTTTATTGGGTCCACGCCAGCAAGGAGAACGCGTTGATGGCCCGAACTGCCAGCAGGACTCTAGTGGGTTGATTAAAAATAATCAGTCCTAATTAGGAAGGATGGCGGGGTTGAATAAGCGTCATTGGACTCGGATTAAGATCCGGCTAGGTTATATATACTAGGTATGTAGTCTACATACAGTATAGTAGAGTAGGTACGGGGTACAGCAGTACATGTATGTACTGTAAACATGCTTAAGTAATGTGTGCACCCTGTACAGTAAGGCAACAAGTTCATGCTTTAGGTACCTACTAGGAGATACTCGGTACCTAACCAGATTTAAAAGAAAAAAGAGCCAGGTAATTCAAGCTACCTCTAGGCTTCAAACTTTGATGCTGCCTTCCTTTACTTTAACAAAAGCCTCCATAAAATCGTCAGCATCCTGAGCGCCCTCAAGACTTTGAATAAAGTAAGAGGGGACCCCAGAACCCGATACTTTCTCGCGGAATGCCTTTGCTTCTTCATCTACCCTATCGGCATCAGCATTCGAGCTCGCCCATTCATCCACCTCAGCCTGATCCATGCCCGCTTCGAGCGCAATCTCGTGCAGTACATCGAGGGACGAGATATCTTTCTCGAGCTCATGGTATGCCTCAAATATTCTCTCGACTAGGGCGTCTGTGATCTCGGGCGATCTACTGCGGCTGAGGTACACTAGGCGATGGGCATCTCGCGTATGGGGCCCAATCTTGCCGCCGTGCTTGAAGTGAATTCCCACAGCACGTCCTGCTTGTTCCACGCGTTTCGTAGCAGCGGCCTTCTTCTCCTCGCTCCAGTCCGCCAACTTTATTTCCGCAAGCTTGCTCTTCTCGACACTATGGCCGAAAGTATTGTACCCTAGATAATATGGCCGCCAGTTGATCTTGAAAACATCGTGTTTCCCTCCTGGGTAGACTTTCTGGTATAAGGCGATGGCACTCGCCAGTTTTCGCTTGCCAATATAGCACCACTAATAGCATCGTCAATACCTCGAACCGCCAAAGTCCAGCTAGTCCTAGTTCAACCGAGAATAGGGTGAGGGTAAGCCCTACCGCGCAAACGAAGTCAGAGGCGACATCAATCTCGATAACCGTCATTTTCAATAGCCAGTCTCATTCAGATAGGGTAGCATCATTTACAAAAACGTAACCAGTTGAATGAACACCTCTAGGGGGTCCCGATCTTGCACTATAAAAAGAACTGGGGCTGGGGGGATACGGCTCGGGAGTGGGGACAAACATTGAAGTTCTATAGGTACCTTACAAATAGGTACCTAGCTACCTACATGTATCCATGTAATCCGTGCCTGCTGTAGTTGCAACTAACTCCATCCACAGACAACTAACTTATCAACTCAGTCTGAACTAAATACTAACTAACCTCTACGCCGGTTAAAGGCGCTTCACTGCAGAAGATGAGAATCCTGCTTGTTAATCAATATTCCCCATTCACCTGCCGAAAACAGTCTCATAGTCTTATTACTATATTCCCAGAGACGCACAACAATATTCAATAACCCAATCCTCCCATTATCGATTTCTAATCCCCTAACAACCCCAAGCCTTTCCATTTTACGCAGAACCGATTAGTAACAGAGCAGGGCCTTGTCGGGCTTTCTCACAGCCGCACTCCTAAGCCAGCGATCCGGAGACCGGAGTTCTGGGATCAAACAATCTCGGCTTACAAATACGGAGAGGTTATTCTCACCGCAATCTTTCGAGAACATCGCAGGCACCAGCTATAGCAACCCCTTGCGGGTAAACGCAGGGAGGGGGGGTCGGAGAACATAGTTGATATGTACCTACTACCTAATCTCAGGTAATGCTAGTCTTCGGCTTCTGGGATCCGTCGCTAGACTACTACATCTAGGCGACGAACTACTATAGCATCCTTATTCGCGGCTCTATACAGCCTCGTACCCTTGGTTTTGCGATAGACTAGAGAAGCAGAGATCCCTAATACTCATAGAGCGCGACGATATGTGCAAGGCGGTAGATAGCGGCACTATCCATCTATCCTTCTCCCCTCATCATACAGCAAAAACCTCATACATTGGTACCTAGGTAGTTTTCATATAGTCTCTACTTATAGTAGGTACATACACGTATTTAACTTGCTACTTCTACAGTAGAGCTTAAGTATCACAGGAACTTAGGCAGGTAGCTTGCCTATATTATCTACTTAGGTACCCTCAATATAATGTTAGTGTACGCTGTTCCATCGCAGCACTCGGTCCGAAGCGTTAGGTAACTAACGCACGAAACGGCAGCATGTTCCCGCATGTCTCATATTTAAGCAAGGAAAGGGATATAGAGTAACCTTCCTGCATCTACAGGTAACAGGGAAAGTCAACCTATGAGGGTAAGGGAATGACTGCCGATATCTGGCGGTCTATATCGTGTGGGACATGTAGTAGCTGACAAATGGAATATACCTAGGACAACATTGTGCCCCGTTGTCCGCAATTAAAACTTTAAAAGGTGGGCGATCCGGCCCCAGGTCGTCTCTATCCGCCTCCAGAGTCCACACCACCTTCGATTGCAACATACTGCCCCATATCACAACACACCCCTCAACTCATTACTTAGCCCTGACTAGAACTGCGACTGTCAACCGTCGACACCGGAACCTCATAGAATCCCTTCAACATGGCTCCTTTCGGCAAGATTTACACATACCCTAACAACCCGCGCGTCAACCGTGTAAGATAACCCTTCATTCCCTCCCCGGTTCTGATAACGAGCCCTTCATCCACAACCGCTAGTTATTGATAATGCCGTCTAGGCGCTGATAATGGCCGACTTGAACGGCCTAGAGATCGAAATCCCGCCATTCACCATGCGCCAGACCAACACCACTCCTGAATTCTTATCCAAGTTCGCGCTCGGCAAGGTTCCAGCCTTTGAGGCTGCCGATGGCTTCTGCGTAACTGAGAGCATTGCCATCGCCTCTTACATAGCGAAGTCTGGCCCGAAAGAAGGTAAACTACTTGGCACAGGTATGGTGTTCGCTGTTGCATGGCGTTTCATGGGACTAAATTCTCGGTCTATAGATGCTAAGACACAAGCCCTCATCACACAGTGGGCAAATTTCGCCGAGGGCGAATTATTCAACAACGCGTCCGTACCAATTGCCATGACAGTCTGTAAGTAATAACTGTTCACTGTCACTAATCAGGACGTCTCGTGGCATCGAACTCTTCGACAATGCAGTACTGACATATATGCTATCTAATTAGGGAAAATCGGCACCCTCGATGAGAAGCGCTTCAATGACCATGTTGTTGGTTTAAAGCGAGATGCCAAGTACCTCGAAGGTGCCCTTCAAGGTGGCAAGAAGTACCTCGTTGGAGACCAGCTGACGATGGCCGACTACATGGTGAGTCCTGTGGAGTCTTTAATCCTCCCTTCTTGCATATCTGAGAGCCATAAATTGCCTTAACAGGCATTTCTTGCTCCCGCTTCTCCTGCATGCTCCCAAAACTCTAAATATTGACTTCAGTGCTGTATAGGTTACCAGTTTCTTATACTACTCTTTCAAGTACTTGATTGATGCTGAGTGGCGCAAGGAACTACCAAACCTAGTAGCCTACATCAAAAATTTTGCTGATGCCCCAGAGCACAAGAAGTACTACGGCGAACTGGAACTATGCGAGAAGTGCATCACGGTCAATGACAAGTAAATAGACCTGTATGAGCTCTCACGGAATAATGAGAAGATTGGGACACGAGGGACAAAAGTTAGGTTCTAGTGAATACAATTTGTGACAAGGGCTTACGTAATAAGGTCTTGGAACAGTGTTCTATTCAGCTAATAATTCTCTTTGGATCTAAAGGGTCCTTGGCCTTCCGAATCCATCCTTGGATATAACCTCGCCCTTCGCCTCATATTTATAGACAGCCCTGGAGTCCGTGCCTTTGGCCTCTGGCCATTACCCCTCTGGCTGCCTCCGATCTAGTCCGTAATACGAGGCTTCTATGACTCTTACTAGTCTCGTGATAATCGCCGACCAATGGTTGCGGCTCCTCGAGGCTATATGTCTGGCCGGGAGGCTATATGTCTAGCCGGGAGGCTGTATGTCTGGCCGGGAGGCTGTATGTCTGGCCGGGAGGCTGTATGTCTGGCCGGAAGGCTGGCAGGCGTAGGCACCTGGCCTTGTCAGTGTGACACAATTTTAGTTCAAGTCCTATGACATTTATAGTGTCCGCTGCTTATCTATAACTCGACAATCAATGGAAATTTTGCAGTAAGGAGGCAGGTTAGCAAATGGAAATCCTCTATTATAATATATGAGCATATGGGAAGCCATATTTCCCTAGTTGCCTTCTATCCTTATAGGGGTAGGTTTTCGAAGTGGTTTTAGATGTAAATTGAGTTGTTTTAAGAATCGTTGGAGCCTGGGAAGGCTTAAGACTTAATTAACGAGTCTTTCAACTCCCAACTACTGTACCCTGAGGGTTAGTAGCTCACGTTTAACTTAGGAGACACCTTCGGTAATGAACCAATGATGTGGGCAATGATATGAGCTTGAGATAGCTTGTCGATATACGTCTTTCTCAGAGATGCTGGAATAAGTGCCGGACAAGGAGCGATGTGCCTAACATTAGTGTCTCAACACGCCCGGTTAGGTCAATCGGAAGAGCACGCGTGATCAATTCCTAGCTGATGAACAGAATCTTCAACCAAGAACACACAGCAACGCCTGTTAGCTTCGACCCCCGCATCAGGCTCAATTCCTGATGCCTCATAGGATAACTAGGAGTAGCAAACTCCTTCCCTTTTCCGGCTTTTATTTTCCCTCTCTTCATCGCTAAGCTTAGGGGAAAGACGAGGGCATCAAACATTTTAGATATTTAATCTAGATGAAATAGTTCTTCCACACAGTGCATATAAAAGTTGGCGGGTAGTTGATTTTTCCCACCGGGCGAGTCCTCTAGCTATTGTAGGCAAAACCTTACCCACAACAAATTTATTCTTAGCACCGACTCCACCCCACCTTCACAATGCTACCTTGAAGGGCCTGTAGGTACATGAGTCTATTACCCTCTATTACCGTCAAAACAAGCACAGGCAACGTGGCTGAGTGGTTAAAGCGTATGACTAGAATTTATGTGATAAATGTATCATATCCAGGCTTATCATATCCCTTCGGGGTCACAGGTTCGAGTCCTGTCGTTGTCGTCGGCATGTTGCGGTTGGTAACAACATCCGCAGACTTTGCATCATGGTCTGGTGGTCTAGTGGTATGATTCTCGCTTAGGGTACACCCTATGCTCAATTTGCGAGAGGTCCCGGGTTCAATCCCCGGCCAGACCCATTAACTTTTGCTGTTTCTTGTTTTATTGCTAGGTTAATTATAAATGTGTTTAATTAAGTGTTATCCATTGCTCGCTAGCTTTATAACAAGAAATATAGCTAGGAATATAGTTGTAGGTAGCTATTAATTAGCAAGGATCATAAGCCTTATTGATAAGGACCCCTAGAGGGTAGTGGCCACTGCCACTAGCCACTAGCAGTCCACAGCAACAGCCCCGCGCACACACTTAAATAGATCTGTATCTAAACTTAGAGCCTTACGCACCCACTTACTTAGTTCCACACACCTCAATACAGTATTACAGATCTATTTTGCCTGCCTTCGCAGACCCCGTGCCGCCCCCTATCACTTATATAAAAGGCCCATGGTTAAAGCTTAGTTAAAGAAGGAGAAGGAGAAGAAAGGTTATGTTGAAAAATGAAATCCTTAGTCAACAAAGGAAGACCCTTTAGCCTGAATGAGAATTATTAGGTCCCGCTAGATATCCTTCTTGAATCATATGAGCGGCAGGCTGGTAGTTAGGTCGCAAGGTTAGCAATTAGGGGCGAGGCTATTTAGACCAACCACCTAACGTGTCACATGTATGGGTACGTATTCTGTACCCGAAGGTTTAAGACACCCGATATCATGTAAATAATGATATGCGTGGCGGCAAACTACCAATATGAGGTTCGGGTGAAATCGGATCAAATCGGATCAGATCGGAAAGTCTGATCTAATATATTCCGAACTTCTGAGACAGTTTGCTTCCACAAAAATGCAGTCGGATATTTTGGGAAATTGTCGATTTAGTTGCCGACTTTGGGTGAGTCTATTCAGACGTAAAGACTGGAATCCGCCCGCCTTCGAAAGGGGGGAGGGAGCCAGAGATTTACATGCACCCCTTGACCACATTGAAGATTATTACTCCTAATTGAATATCATTCCAAGCCCTGCACAAGCATTTGTGACATAACAAGAGCGGGAATTGGACCCTGATGGCCTTTTTGACTGCATAGCAGATTATGATGCGATAAGAACATCCTTCCGAGTCCTTGAATACAAGGCTTGTCATGTCATGAAAACAGACAGTATGGTACTAATACACAGGGTTATTTATTCATTATCACCAAAGAAAGTAGTAGAGGAAGCAACAGAATCATTGAATGACGTCAAACTTTTTAGGTCATAAACTGAACTGCACTAACATCTATTGCAATATCATATCTCAAGTCGGCAATAAGGGGGAGGTGTGATGTGGAGATAGTTACGCCCTTCGATGACAGACCCAGCCACCGGTCACGGAACACCGTCACATTTCAGCAAAGTTCAACATCTTAGGACTTACGAAAGTGTCACGAATAGCTCCAAATCATTTATACACAAACCCATCGGCGGCCAGTGTAACAATTGACCCCGCCAAAATGAGCGAATCACAGACCCATTGGGTCATCGTCGCATTAGAGACCTTCTTCTGCCCGCTGCCCGACTTCACTCTCCCCGAGGGTCATACCTGTGAATTCCGGGACTATGAGCGGACCAAACCGGAACAAATAGCGGAGCGGATTCACGACGCCGATATTGTAATAGACACACTCCTGCCGTTGACAGCGGAGATTCTGAGTGCAGAGGTAACCCCGCGCCTGAAGAGTACGATCACTGAAGTCCGATCCCTGTCGACCCAATTGCGCCCATACATGGTCAACGCAACCTGGAGCGTTCAATGCATGCCACAAAAACTAACTGTAAATATCGGATAGTGATATCTATAATTGCGTCAGGCACGGACATGGTGGACCTGGCAGCGTGCCGGGCTCGAGGAATAGTTGTGGGCAACACTCCTCACTGCAACGTCACAACAGTCACTGAGCATGTGCTCGCGCTTTATTTCGCAACGCGCCGCTCCATCATGCTCACGAATGCACTCGCACGGGCTGGCGACTGGGTCACCAAGAGATCACAGCAGGCCACCATGAACGGTCCCGATGGTAAACCGCCGAGGACCTGCCGCGACGAGCTTGTGGGCATTATCGGTTACGGCGCAATCGGAAGGAATATCGAGTCGACGGCTAAATTGCTGGGCATGAAGACCGTTGTCGCGGGGCGCAAAGGTGCCCCAGCACCAGAGGGTCGCGTTCCGTTCGAGACAGTGATCCGCGAATCATCAGTCCTGATAGTCTGCCTTCCACGCTCGCCCGAGACCCTCAATCTCATCTCTGGGACCGAGTTTGATCAGATGAAGCCTTACGGGCTGCTGATCAACGTGTCGCGAGGCGGAATTGTGGACGAGAACGCTCTTCTCTCTGCGTTGAGGGAAGGGAAAATCGCGGGGGCGGGTACCGACGTTTATTCTCAGGAGCCGGCGGATTCATCCAACAACGTTTTGCTCGCTCCAGACACGGTGGACCTCAATTTGGTGACAACACCACATGTGGCCTGGTACGCGGAAGAAACTTTCGAAAATTACAGTCGAGCATGTAGAGCGAACGTCGCCGGCTTTGTGACAACACGAAAGCCCGAGCATCCGGTTTCCTAGTGTTGCTGGGGTTTTTTAGGGGTGAGCATGGGAATGCGGGCGTGGAGAAGATATGAGATTCGACATATATATGATGTGATGATATCACCTGTTAGACGTATCAATGGCTAGCTATAGTGGGATATAGACTTTGATGTTTCGTTTATAGAATCGTCTTGTTGGAATATCTAGGCATCTGTATGATGGGGGAAGGGGGGGGAACGAAAATTCTTGGCTATAGCACCACTCTTGCTTAATCCCCACGTAAATATGAAATATGTGACTGTGAAAGAATTGCTTTGGTATTATATTCGTTAAATGATGAGACTACCTATATGCACCCATATTGGTACCGCCTACCAAGTTAATGTGAAGCGGTGCTGAGCATGCTTATTGTTAACTACTAAGTAGGTACTAACTTACTTAGTCTACAGTAGGTCTAGCTAGTTGCCTTGATCTGTCGATGCGCTGCATATTCACTCGGAGATTTTGCCCCGGGCGCCCTGCAAAACCAGATCAGGTATTCTGTCGTCATCTTACGAAGGCACTGTATTTACAAGGACCAATCAAATCATGACATTCCGGACGTATATCCCCAAAACGGTAATGAACGGCCACCAGTATCAAAATGTGGTCAGGGCAGGAGTAGTCTAGGATCCGGGCTGTCTGGGGTAGACCCAGTTGTCAGCCTGAAAGGGCGATGTCCACTTCATAGCAGGTTCATAGTGTAGTATACTTCATAATCTGTTTATGAGTATTCATTCATTATGTAAGGGATGATGATGTAGTTAAACTGGGGCCCAGCTCAATCCCTGTCACCAAGCCGTTGAAGGCATTTAGGGACAGTTACAGCCCATTGGAATCACCCTTGACCAGCGCCGGGCCAGTATCGCGATTCGACCGTTGATCATACTACAGCTGGGTGGCAAGAGGTGATAAACCCCGGGAGAGCACTCTTATCCCTCCCTTGTAAAGGATTCCATAGAAAATCAAGAGCCTGGTTGTGACTTAATGTTCTCCATGTTACCCCTCCGTGCCACCTTTTTATCATGCGAAGCCCGAAAAGTCGATCATAAGAAATGACATATTCTCGCTATTATACTCACTGTGAAAACATCTCGTTATGACATCCCTCCGAGCTCGCCATACCATTTCAGATCCAGGCAAACAGCGTCCAAACACCGAACGGCCGTGTTTCAACTCCCAAGTCACCTCCGACAGGTTAGAAGAGGGCTCAAAATTTGTGGCGTTCCCAATGAGCAGCAAGATCCGGAAAGGAAGGAAGTCGGTGTTTCGAGAAATTGGACTGGGGCTTGATGAAGATAGCATAGAGGCACCCGCCGGTAGGCAGAGCTGTAAGGAGAAACAGCACAGCGAAACTACAATGCGACCGCCAGAACCGACAACTTCAGCGTATGAACGCAGACATTCCGATGGGGAGAAGTCAACGCGGGAAAAGTCGCGATGGTTCTCGAGATTCATACCTGAAAAACGGCCGCAGATCAAATCAGCTGCGACTACGCCTCCCAATGCAACAACCGGGATACACAGAATCACCATGGTCGCCTTGTTGATTGCCGTAGTCCTTCCTGCCATAGGTTATAATAGTGGCCGTCGGAAGGTTGAAGTCAACGGCGCAGATGCCAGTGTGATTCGGGAACCCATAGTCAGATCTGGACTAGAAAATCGTGCAAATAGCCCAACAGATGTGTGCAAGAGATGGGCTGCACAAAGTAAGCAGACCAAGTACGATACGTACGCAAGGCAAACCATATACTAATAGTAACAGGCGCCATTTTGAACGGAACACTTTATTACTATGGTGGTCGAGCGAATATAACTGCTGATCAGTCGAGCAGTACATGGAGTACGTATTTAATCGCCTCTACGATACGTTCATCGGCCTGGCATTAATGATGAGCAGACAACGACTTCATTATGGTGGATCTAACGAAGTCTTGGGATGTTAGCTCTCCTTCTGTAA
Source organism: Xylaria telfairii (assembly GCA_022495065.1). Classification (NCBI taxonomy): domain Eukaryota; kingdom Fungi; phylum Ascomycota; class Sordariomycetes; order Xylariales; family Xylariaceae; genus Xylaria; species Xylaria telfairii. The sequence continues at coordinate 263,845 of MU383858.1, forward strand.
GCGGGCTCCCTCAACCCGACGGCCCGCCAGCTGTGTCATTGGGATATCTCTGGAACGACTTCGACCATCTGTTTCTATACGGGGGCGAGTTTGACTACCCGTCGTCCAATCCATCGCCTATCTCAACCTGGATGTACGACATAGCTTCTTCCACCTGGACTGAACTAAAAAATCCGACAACGTCTGCTGGTCAGTATTCCGACGCGGGAGGCGCGCCCGTACAGCGTGCAGCAGAAGGAGCTGGAGTATCTGTGCCCGAATTGGGTTTGAGCTGGTATTTTGGTGGTCATCTCGATTGGGGAACTACACCAGGCTGGTCGAATCAAATTCCTCGGGTGTACCTAAAGAGTCTCCTCGAATTCACACACCCGGGTTACTCAAACGTGCAGGTTGACTCCCTCTATAGCTCCGGTGCGCCAGACGTCGGCGCATACCGCAATATCACGTGGGCTGGAGAACAGAACCAAGATGGATTCACAGAACGTGCGGACGGTGTTCTCGTCTATGTTCCCGGTTGGGGCCCAGGGGGGGTTTTGCTCGGTCTCGGTGGTGGCGTCGTTGGTGCTAACGACACGACGGACGCCTTCTCATCCATGACCACGATTGACGTATACGACATCGCGAGTAGTCAATGGTACCATCAAGAGACGTCCGGCGACGACAAACCTCAAGTGCGCGTGAACCCCTGCGCCGTTGTCTTCTCGGCACCCGACGCAAGTTCTTTCAACATTTACATGTACGGTGGTCAAAACCTCCTCCCCGTGGGTCAACAGAAGCAGTACAGCGATGTGTGGATTTTAACAATTCCGTCATTCACGTGGATCAAAGTCGGCGTGGCGGGCAATGAGCCTCCCGCTCGCGCAGGTCACGCATGCGCAGCGCGAGACGGACAACTTGTGGTTGTCGGCGGGTTCATCGACGAAGGAATCCAATGTGAAAGACCCGGCATCTACGCCTTCGATGCGTCAAAGCTCGCATGGCAGCCATCATTCAACGCGGCGGACCACCCGGCCGATGACAATGCGGACAACACGGTTCTCGCAGGCAGCTACGGGTACCATGTGCCTGATGTCGTCGTATCTGTTGTTGGCGGTTCATCAGATGGCGGCGCAACGGCCACACAGCCCGCTTCGGGACCCGCAACGGATGGACCGTTCAAGACAGGAGTCCCTCCAGTTTTCACGGTGACGGCGACAGGGTCCACGGCAACCGTGACGAACCCTGGGGGCGGGAACGAAGGCTCTTCAAGTGGTGGTGGCAATGCAAGCCCGGGCGGTACGGTAGCCGCTGGTGTGGTTGCCGGGCTCGCAGGCCTTCTATCCATTTACTTGGGATTCTGCGCCTGGCTCTGGCGTCGCCAAGTGAGAGCCTATAAGAAGCACATGGCTATTGCTAACAGCTGTTATGGCGATGAAGACTCCGAGTACGGCGGCGCAGCAGCAGCGACGGGCGGCGAAAAGCTACACAAGAAAGGCCCTAATACTCGCGGTTCCAGCAGCGGAGGCGGTGCCACTGAAGGAAATCGGGAGCACTTTGCATGGGTTGGACATCTACAACCCGGCGACCATAGCCTCATGACGAGTAGCGGCGAGCCGAGCCCTGGATCTGGTATTGGATCTGGGCGTGGCGGACGGCCCCGCCTAAGCGAGGATAGAGGTTCGTTAGGCATTGGCGCGGGGGGAGATGTGGGTGGATGGGTAATGGGGGGAGGCATCGACAGATCAAAAAGCGATGCTACCCGGAGCACAATGAGTGGTGGAAGTGCAGACGCTCTTCTTGACGGACGGGAACCGAATTTCTTCAGTGTTGTGCTTGGGCCTAGGCGGGCGTTGCGCGTTGTGAACGGGTTGGAGGAATAATGATCTGACAACGCTTCTGTTGGTTTTAATCAGTAGTATTTACGAATTATGATATCTCGGAAATGACATTTAAAAGTGGTTGGATGACGGGGATATTCGAGCAGGATGGATGTTACCTTTGAAATCGTCGGCAATTGGACCTCCTTTTGTGACAATGAGTCCCAGACTTTCTATTTCGGATACGAAAATGCTCAACAACACGGGACATAGCTGCCAGGCACGTGGAAGTTTAGCATGTGATAGATATCTGCAACTGAAAACGTTGCGTTTAAATTGAATTCGTAGCTTTCGAAACTATACTTCCTGAAATGTCCCAAACCCAAACGCCAACCCAATGTGGATATCTTCATAACCGCGCTATACCAAAACGCCAAGGAATCAATTCATTGATAGGGATCGTTCAAAGGCTCCTGCGAATTGGTATGTTAGAATTCAGAGAATCCCCTATTTGAACGTTTAAAATTCCGAGGTTCAGTCGTTCACAAATAGTGCTCTTTAGACGTTCTAGCCAGGGCGCTTCGGCAGCTTGGCCAGTTCGCTTCAGTCTCTCAGCGGCGTCTAATATTAGACATAAGAGTCGTTGTTGAGCCTGTGGCTTCATACTAGACAGGTCTTCTATGATTCCTAGTCGGGGGCGAAGGTACTGAATTGCGGTTGAGTGAGTGGGGGTGGTTGGATGATGCAGGTCTAAATGTGCTATATCTAGTGGCAGATTTAAAGGTCGTCCAAGTTCCACGAAATTCTCAAAAGGCGTAACCGATGGTCTCGGGCGTTCTGCAGAATTTACGGTCGATGCCCATGACAATTTAGCCCAGTTGATTTTGACGGCGGTTGTGACGGCTGGATTCTCACGAGGCAACATGTCGTTGGCCTTTACTAACGCTGCAAAGGACCCGTCTAAACTAATTGGAGACTGTGAGCCCGACTCACTACTTTCCCTGACTATGGCGAACATGAGTCTAGACAGGGTTTCAGCATTAGCCGTGTCGGGAGTCGCCTCGAGCTCCAGTTCGGTAGGCCGACCAGCCAGCTGTGCTAACCATGTCCATGGAACCTCCTGCAGGCCTTCAGCATATAAGAATGACACCAATACTCTGAGTAGAGCTGGGTCACTTAGAAAACCGAGGTCACTTTCTTGCCCGGACGCCCGGAGCCACCGCAAAACTCGGAGCCCTGCCCCTGATGCACCCATTCGTTGGCGCAAATTGTCGGGAGATTCGGCTCTAAGCTGGGATTGGATTTTGGCCAAGAAACCGGCAGCATGACGCGGAGTCATCAGACCTCTCGCTACGGCCGAGTCGAAAATATTGAAATGCCTGAGTGAAGTCGTAGAACCATCTGTCGTGTGTAAAGGTGTGTCGGCGTTGGCATTGCGGGGATGGGCGAAGAGAGGGTTGGATAGGATTGCGCGGAGATGCCGATCGGTTGGGCGATGGTTACTTGTTTGTGGTTGCTCGGCCGGATCCAATATCGGACCCGCCAGGGCGCTCGTAGATGTCTCGCCCGCCTCCCATGGATGCTCGCGATCTAGATTCTTGCGAAAGGAGCTCGTGATGGAGTCGAGAAGTTGCCGAGATTCGCGAGAGTTAAGTGGTAGAGGGTGATGTATTTGTGGTAGGAAGCCTTTTTTTAGCGAGCCGAGAGGCGGCGTGCGAACAACCATGGTGAACGCTACGCTGGTGATGGCGAAAATCGAGGCTTATGTTGAAATTCCAAGGTTGCCCGGGCGTTTTGAAGATGACGCTGCAATCCGAAGGTCATCGTGCGATTGATTAGTATGGCATTACATACCTAGCTCTGGTAGGTACCCACCCCGACCCGCGGATCAGGTTCCACTACTGAGGACTAGACACGTGACTTCCAACTGGTGATATACTGGACTGTATAACATAGTACGAACTAGAACGATTCTCAAAATGCGTATCATCCGATGCATCAATTCTAATCTGAGTCATCATCCGGTATAATATGCTGTCAAGACTCGAGTAGGGGTATCGTGCTGCAAAGGTGCGTACGCGGGTAGCTAGCTACCTAATATGATATTCTTTGTGGTGTGCCATGTTGGTATTTAGGTATGTACTTGCGTAAGACGTATACATAGTACCAGAGACGAGTTTGGTTAGACTTCAATAGCCAATGCCGAGTGAGTGATGCAGCATGTTTTGGAAAAGAGCATGTACCTATGTACATACCTAAGGTTAGTAACCTTCAAGTACATTTCATAATGTAGGTAGACTACCTACAGACTGTGGGAATGGCATGGGTGTGTCTGAATTGAGTATGTAGAAGACTAGGTAGGTCTATACTGTGGCCACTGTGTACAGGATATATGTGGTGTGGCGCTAGTGGGCCCACACAGACCTAACAGACATGGTACTATTACATGTAGCTAGCCGAGGCACATACCTACTAGGTAGTATCAATATATTGATGAATGAACTCAAACGGCATTGAATAGGTATAATAAAGTCTGGCCATACCTACTTTATCCCCAATCATTGTGCCATGCATGTTTGTACTGTATCGAGGGAGGTAGAGCATGGGCCATTTTGCTCCAACTTTCGGTCCCTTGCTTACGGCAGCGCACGTCCCTTTTCAGGCGAGAACCTGCTTCCATTGGAAGTACTTAGTACCAGCACATAACCATCTGCATCTGCTTTAAGAAAGGCGCCTTAGATCTTCAACGCAAATAATTGCTGGAGTCGAAAATAAGATAATCCATTCCGAAGCCCTCTCTTTTCGATAAAGAAAGTAAGAGTGGGGTCTAAGCAATAGCCCAACTGCCAGGAGCCGTCGGCCAGCCCCTACCAGCCCCAGATTCTGCATTTGCCTGCCCCCAGCACGCCAGCACGGCCCCCAGTCTGCCCCAGCTAAAGTTAGAGCCAGCCCTCCCTGTCTGAGCCCACAGCCTCAGCAAACCGCCCCATTCCTCTTCGGTACCGCTTGCAGCAAAGCCTGAAGCCTCGACAGACGCTGCGAGATTCTTACTGGTGAGCACTGCTAATCCTCCCCCGATGGTCGACCTTGCCACCATCCATCATTCCTCCACCTACACCACAACAACACGCAAAAAGAAGAACACTCACCATCACCGTTGATCGTTGCGCCGCGTCGCTGAGGACTCTCCATACCCTCTGACAGCGTGTGATGCCTGTTGCTCGCCGACAATTGGTTACTTCTGCATCACAACCCGTCACGCCACGTCCTCGTAAAAGTCAGTAGCAATCCACCGTCCACCGTGCCTTGCTGACCTCACCTTCACTCTCACACCCTCAACCTCACCATCACCCGCACCCGTACCCGTACCCGGGCCTTGTGGTCCTGTTTCCTTCCACATTTCCGTTACTCTCGTCGAGTTTTGTTGCTAACGCACGCACCGCGCCCTCTAGCCATATTCTATTGACGCCGTTTCTCCCTCCCTCGAATCATCTCCTGCTGTGTGAATCCCGCCTTGGTCCACGCGTGTGTATTGGTACTCCGATTTGCTCCTGCCACTTTCATCTCCCTTCTTTAGAAGGGCTTCACCCATATATTCTCACACCTTCACCATAGAAATGGCTGAAGTACAAACTAGAACTCAAAACCCAACCACCCGGGGTAGGGGTGGTGGCCGAGGTGGCAGAGGAGGCTTTGGCGGTCGCAACACAACCGCACGACGGGCTAACGGGGACAAGACTGCCGCCATCGAATCAGCTACAGTTGATGATGATAGCGATATTGCCCAGCTAAGAAAGCAGTACGGCGAAAAGCTTGGGCTGATCAAGGAATTGTTCGAAGAGTGGTCTGATGCCGACATTCTCTACGCCCTCAAGGAAACTGATGGCGACGTCGAGCTTACAGCTACCCGAATCGCTGATGGTACGTCTTTTACTCCTAGCTCGTTCTTTGTTGTTCTTCTATGTCATCATATCTATCAATTTATCTCTGCTTGCTTTATTCATGCGTTGTCCATTAATTCTTCAACTGTACTAACATGTAATTCAATTGCAGGCACAATCTCCCAATGGGGCGAGGTTTCTAAGACGAAGAAACCTGCCGCACGACCTAAGACCAAACCTGATACTTCTTCAACTGGACCAGCTGAATCATCCGGTACCAGCAGACCTGCGCGTGGTGGCCGTTTGGACGGCAGCCGTGGGCGCGGTGCACGCGGCAACGACAGGGCTCGTGGAAGTGGCCGCGGTCGGGGTACTGCTCACGCGACCACAAACGGTCACCGTACCAAGGATAACCAGTTATCGGTCCCTACCGAGGAGGCTTCCGCATGGAGTGGCGCTGTCTCTACCGATGAATCTCACTCGAATGAATCGAATAACTCAACTTCTACTGCTGTCGACTCTACTACTAATAATGTCCCGCTCGCTCCTGTTCCTGCTACTACTACCACTTCTGAACATGCTCCCAAGCTCGCCACTACCCAACCTGCCGCCAAGACCTGGGCAAGCATGCTTAGACAGTCGACCGCCCCGAAGCCTGCTCCCAAACCGAAAGAAGTTCCTGTGCCTAAGCCTGCCGAAGTCCTCGAACCTCTGCCTCCTGTTGAGCCCATTGTCTCCGACCCCGAACCAGAGCAAAAAGTCGAGGAGACGCCGTCCCCCGTTGAAGCACCTGTCGAGGCACCAGTCCCTACAGAGCCCAAGATTGTTGAACCTGAAGTCGCCCTACCTCCACCTGAAGATGATCTCACTAAGGTGAATCTCGATCTGCTTCCTGACGAGTCGCATCCTCCGGCAACCGCAACTGCGGCCAGCACGGCAGCTGACTCTTGGGATACTCGCCAACCCCCGCAACCAAGCGCCGCTGTCACACCTCTCTCCACATCACAGGCTCAGCACCAGGTTAGCCGGCCGGCCACCAGCGGTTTTGCAGCTACTGCATTAAAGGCAACAGAGCGCCCCGCCGCCCGTATGCCCAGCTACCAGCGACGGCTTCTAGAACAGGAAGAGGCTGTTCGCATGCCTGGAAACCGCGAAGTTGATCGCGCTGCAGTACAGTTTGGCGCTTTCAGCCTTAACGGCACCGAGGATGATATCGACGGCGACCGCGAAGACCCCGAAACCCGAACTCAGCCTCCTGCCGAGTCACCGGCAGCACCTCGAGCCTCTCTTCCTCCTATTGCGCAACCTACATCAGTTCCCGATTCGTTCCCCTCCGCTCAGAAACCTACGCCGCCTCAGCCTCAGGCTTCTGTCGCAGCTGGTAATTTCCCCATCCCGTATTAGGAGAGTGTAGCCTAGCTAACTAGTATCAGCGACGCCTGTAGCGCCACCCACTGGCCCTGCCTCATCGACTGCTCAGCGTATGTTCACATATCCCACAGTAGCAAACGCAAGTTAACCATTTTATAGCGCCTCAAGCACCATCAACTAATGCGCCTTACGGCCGATTCCCTCAGGCGAGTAGCCAAGAGCCTGCCGGCTTCCCTCAGAAACCCTACGATACCTTTGCTCAACAACCAGCATCTACGTCGGCTGGCTTCGACAGCTTCCCAGCCACCACGTCACAGGCTCCAGGACCTCAGACCGTCGGTGCCTTCAGCTCTGGACCAAATGACTATTCCTCTTACTATACTGCCGATCAACAGAGCCGAAACTCGTACGGCGCATACTATGGATATGGCCAGCAACAAGGTGGACAGAACCATGGTGAACCCAACGCCACTAGTCGCCCATTCGGTGGTTACAATGCCTCTCAAACTGATAATCTAAACCAATATCCCCAGAGTGGTGCTCAGCAGTCCCGTTATCCCGGCGCTGCATCCGCCGATGCCCACAACAGCGGACACAACACCCCGAACCCCGTCGGCCAGAACCAACAACAGACGTCTACCCAGGGCACTCAGCCCCAATCGAATATACATCAACAGCAACCATCTTATCCGTATCAAACACATCCCTACTATTCGAGTCCTTATTATGCTCAGTACATGAACCAACCGTATGCCGGGTACCAAGGCGGATATGCTGGCGCCCCTTACAATAAAGGTGGTATTTATGGCCAAGGTCACCAGTATGGTATGTCTCCTCAAGGCCCTTTTGACCATGGATCTACAGCGGCTACCGCTGGCTTCGGGCAGTCTTCTATCAGTAGCCGGGAAACTGGCTTGACTTCTGGCATCAACGACTTCGGTCGTGGTGGTACTGCTCAGCAATCAGGAGGCCCAGCTGCTCTCGGTAGCGGCGGATTTGGTGGTGTCCACGATTCTTATGGGCGTGGCGCAGGCTTCCCCTCGCAAGGTGGGCAAGCGTTCAACGCCGCAAACGCACCCACGGCGACTCCTGGCAGTGGGAATGACGACCTGAAGCCTTACGGAGACTCGAAGACTGCTGGCGGCCCCAGTCCGTCCCTTGCCACTGCGGCGCGTCCTGGCTCCACAACGGGTGCCACACCTGCCACATCCGGTCTGCCGCCTCCTCAGTCTAACCAGCAGAGCATGGGTGGTTATGGGGGATACCCGAGTCATATTACCCAGGGTCTTCACGGTGGCCAAACAAACGCCAGTGGCTACGGACTTGGTGGTTCCAGTAGTCAAGGTCATGGCAATACTCCATACGGCGGTTATAACGCCAATCAGGGCTTTGGAAGCTACTACGGGGCACGACAAGGTCATCAAGGTGGATGGGGCGGCAATTACCACTAGGTGTCTAACCTGTCGCCAAAACGCAGAGGTAACTTCTATGGGTGGAAACACAGGCGAGTACTTGGGAGATATCACCAGGACGGTGGGTACTCTGCTCTCATGAATATCTAGAGCAACGCGTGTATGATGCTCTTTGGTTGGCGGGTTTATGCATGGGAAGGGCAAAAGTTCTTGCTACTATTCCGGACGATGAATCAAGTGTACTATTGTTTTCCTTAGGAAATGGCTTGCTCCTCAGATCTGGCTGAGCAACCCATTATTGGGAAATAGGGGTACTGAAAAAGCACGGCTACTTTCACTAGGCTGAGCATGCCGTTTTATAGTGTAGAATTGTAGATTACCAACCCATTTCCAACTCGGCACCTGGTGGAAAAGTTTGAATGTCTATTGCGATAGTTGATTTACATCACTAGGTTTGGGCCAACCAATACCTAGTCCGCGCTGCTAGTCATTCTGTTTCTCTCTTCAAGTCGGTCAAATTCTTGCTGTTCTCATTCAGGGGGAAATACTCATAGCGATGTTTTAAATAACTTGATGTTAGCAATATATAGGTAGGTTTGTGGTAGTGATCCATTAGTTAGCACTTCCTTTCTAACCTTGAATTCATAAATGAATCGTGTTCCCTTTTGTAGATATTATTGTTCGTCACATCTTGGGAGCGGGGCCTTGGGAGTAAGTTCTATATTGGCAATCTTGTTCTTGCTCTGCTAGTTCATTAAACATTACATCTGTCCTTCACTAATGACGTAGCGGCTTATCGCTCTTTCTAATGAAAGAAGCACATGTCTCGAATCCGTTTGCTCAATTCCCGTTAAGACCATCCGTCATGTTCGTAGCCGTTTATTCGTGCTCGTCGAGGTGACTTCGTTCTGCAAGTTATCCTGGCCTTCCATCAAATCATGCAGATCTCGTTTGGTTCCGCTTTGACTATTAATTAGGACTTCAATCACTGATGACCCAATACTGCTGGGGCTCCATGGGCAGATGTCGATGATATCCTCCTTGATGGGTTGAGGGGACGATGAGTAGTCAGATTCAGTTCCGTGAACCGAGATGACTTCGCAGTCCGGTCCCGGAATTTCATAGGCCGTGCTTGATTCCTCTTTGATGTCTACGGCGTTTTCTTCCGTCTTGTAACCGACGATGTTGCTTGATATACGTCTGGCGCAATCCTCTCGCGCTATTACTGCACGATCTCTCCGGTCTTGGTAGATTTTAACAGCACGGCTAGGTCTAAGGACCTGCAATAGAGCCGCTATGAATCCATCGCCACTTTTAGCTTCTTTAAGATCCATTCGTTTTTCATCGCTGAGGGTGTATATCTTGAATTTCTCAAATTCATGTGGGCCCCAAACCTTGAAAGGTCGGGCGTTTCTCTTCGCGTCGATGTAGTCCACAATATTGACTAGCACGCTCTTGAGGTTCGAGACGCAGCCGTCAATCGTGTCAAGCGGCTCCATGTCTACCTCCCGACACATTTCCTGGTATACCTGAAGCCTTCTCTCCTCCGACAGACCTAGATCATGCTCGCCTTCTTCCTTGATGTCATCTTCCTCATCCAAGTCAAACTTTTGCGAATAATGAAATATCATTTCATCTATATTAATAGAAAAGGTAAGTGTTTGCTTGATTTCCATGGTTCCACACATCTCGTCGAGCTGTAGATATTACTTACGGCGAATTGCATTCGTGCGCTTCTGTCGCCAAGCTTGAGAGCCGGGTATTATGTTCTGCGAGGACGCGAAACGACCGAATTCGTCATCAAAGTCTGCCTTGTCATCGGGCTCAAAATTCGGAACTTGTGAGAAGTAAGATTGAGATGTATCGAAAGCCTCGACTTTAATACGTGGCTTCTCCTTCTTGGCAATGTTGGAGGAAGCACTCGGTTGCTGGGTGCGTTTCCATTCAACGAATAGTGCCCTGCCATTATCTCCATTGCACGTTTGACCGGTCGCAACGTAGAATGCGGCTTCATCGTAGGTATCGAAGCCGCGGTATTGGTTGGCGCATTTCTCTACCTGTGCTCTGCAGCTTTCCCAGTTGTTGTACACTCCTCGAATCCGACCTTCGCGGACACCATAGTAATTCTTGCGCTTCTTTGCCATTTTGATGACAGCAAGAGATTCGTTGCTTGCAGCTGGCAGAGGAGAAGTGTGGACTCTCCCTATTATTTGAGGTCAAGTGGCCATCACGTTTTGACACGCGGAAGCGCGTTTACTTTGTTGGTCCAATGGCGTTCGGAGAGACCAAATCGAGATAGATGTCTTAGATTGCCGAGGTAGCAACAGATGGCCTGGGCGACCACGACTACTCATACTAATTAGTTATCCAAATAAATAACCTTAAAGCCTGCTCGAGCATGTCTGTTGACAGCGCGATATTCAAGGATGAAGTGTGTGCATATATTAGATATATAAGAACAAGTGATTATGAGGTAGCGGTTTGAGCATGTTCTCATCTATAACATAAGGAACGGTTATCGATCCCTAAGTACCTACTGTGTTTATCAAAAATACTACGTTTGGAAAGGGGGAGGGAAGATTCTCACTTCTCAATGCTACATCCCGTGTCTACCCAAATTCAAATCTGCTAACATGATCTTAGTTAAAATACTCGCTCAAAATTTCCTTCTTTTCTAACATACTGCATTTTATTTTCTCCTTTGCTACGCGTTACCTTCCGGTGTGCATACTACTAATGTCTGATACCATCGTGGGACAATAATCACCAAGAGACGCTAAGCCAAGTTTCAATCTACAGCAATGCTGTAGAAACTCTTGTACAGGGTTTAACAAAGCATTCCAGTGTACATCATCCAGCCCAGCCACTGTTGTTGTAAGGTTGTCCTATGTTTCTTTATCTAGTAGGCTGGCCCCCAAGGACACGGGTTGTCTCTGATGAGAATAAATATGAATAAATAATAAATTGGCCTATTTCGTTGTTGGTTCCTGTTACATATACTAGGGGCACAGCCCCGTAACAAATGCGACATGGGGTTGCATGAGGTAACAGAGGTACATACATGTATTCGTAGTAGTAAACTGGCCAAGTATGCTACCTACCTATCCGTACTATATGTGGACAATCCTAGGGCTTCTATTCAAAGTCTAAAAAGCGTACCGGACTGACTGCCTACTGTACTGTACTGTACTTGGTAGGTATTCAGAAATCAACCGTTCCGGCCTCGAGCAGGTAGTCTTAGTATAGAATACGGTACATTAAATTCTTGGCAGTAATTTGCTGCTCGCGTAAAGCTTGGCATCATCCTATCTTTAGGCAAACAGGCTCCACTCGAATTGATTTCCCTCCTTTTGGTTATGGTTGGATGAATCGTTTTCAGTCAACTTCATATCCCTAATAGCGACGACTTAAGCGTCGTGTCCTTCATTCTTTTTTCCCAGTTTCTAATCACCACACTCGCTTTTTGTCGTTTTTGTTTTATTACCGATACCTGTTTATTCTACATATTTACCCCTTTCATCAATTCTGCTTGAGTGTCGTGTGCAATAATTAGAAGCGGGCTCCTAGTGGGGGAGAGGCTTCTTCGATACCTATCACGATGACAACTCCCGAACAGAACTTACCAACAACGGGGGGGAACGAGGGCGAAGCCTCAAATGCGAGTGGTGGGCCTGCCACACAACGAGCGGGCGAGTTGGATCAAGCCAACAACGCCGATGAAGCACCACCACTACCGCAGCGACCTTCACATGCCCAGGTTCTCCCGCAGCCATTCTTCAGTCAACAACAGCAAATCTATGTCCCATATACCGGACAACCAAGCCAACAGTTTGCCTATGTGAATCCTGTCCGACCGCTGCCGAAACAATCCTCAGCCTACATTGCCACTAGACTCGGTCTTACCGCCCTCTCTTCAGTGTGGGGCATTATCATCATCGCACTGACGAGTATTCTCTTGAGCGACGGTGGAATTGCTGCGAGCGTATCGCTGTATTCTTATGCCATCGTTGTTGCTTCCATTATATGGAATACAGCAGAGCTTATCACCTACTGCGTTCGACTGAGAAAGGAAATACAACGAGGGATTCATCCGGGTGCACATGTTGGGTTGCATCTTATCTTCTGGCTGGCGGGTATCTTCGCGATTCTTCTGACTGTCACCGTCTACCTGGGCGTGGCATCCGATGTCAGGTACTGCGAGCACAGGAACGATGACGAAGATTCTTATTCTTACTACGGCTCCTCCTACTGCAGCGAGTATCAGCCTCTGGACTACTATGAATGGAATGTTCTCCCGGTCATTCGCGCACACCTCGCCATCTTCGCGCTATGGGTGATTAATCACTTTGTCCTTTTCGTCTTGGCTTGCATAGAAACGAACAAGCGCAATCGCATGAGACCCGCCGCCTTTGTTGTACCCGCGAACGCGGTTGCTCCTTATCCTCAGCAAGCCGCCGGTACACAACCAACGCAACCAATTCAGTTTTATCCCTACCCAATCATGATGGCACAACCCCAGCCAGCAAATGAGAAGTCGCCCGTACCAAATAACCAAAACATTGCTGGTTTTTATGCACCCTCTCCCGGGTCCTGAGTCACGAGTGGAAGCGTCGTAAAACCACGCCAGCGCAACTGCCTCGACAGAAACCCTAAAACAGGCATGTCGAAGAAAGAGAAGCTATTCGGAGAGTCGTTGCTCTAGTTTCTAAAGAAGGGATGTTAATGAAGTCATTCTGCCGTACGTATTATTTGGGGAGCATGAGCGTTTACGGGCGTTGAATAATTCTAAAAGAAGGGAGCTTAAGTTGAATTTTTGCCATGAGAAAACAGATACCTCCTACGTTGGCACGAGTCGTTAATAGTAAATGGATGATACCCTTTGTAATCGTTACCCTCTTGCCATTACGTTTCAATTTTCTCACGTCGATAATGCACTTGGGCAACAGCGTCCCTAGTCCGGGCCTACAGCCATTCTTTACCCATAATGCCACCTCTCAGGTACACCTTAATTCTAACACTATACCGATTTCCGTAGTCGCTGCCGCCCCGGAGATGCTATAAATGCTTAATTATCAAGTTAAGCTCATCTGAATACAGGTACGATAAAACGAAGCGGATGTGATCAGTACGGGTTTATGGGATCGGATAATCTATGTAGCCCACACTATGCTACACAATACTAGCACAGAGAAAGAAAACAGACAACTCGTTCAGATAAGCGTTCCCGGTTTTGTCGTCGCACAGTTTCTGGACTCTGTCGCGCTCATAGGTGTTTGAGCTTGATGACTATTTGTCCACAACCCGATTCTAGCGACGTCAGGTGGTATAATACGAAAATCAGGAAAGCCACGACACAATCAAGTGACAACATATTCGCCTCATCGTGCGATCAGACTTGGGTTGTCCTAGGTGAAAACATCGCCAGACTTACCAGCCCCTCATATTCCTGGGTCATTAAACCTTTCTTAGTCGTCAGATCCGTAACAGGCATCGTCCACATCTGTTCCGAGTGGCTTGTGTGATACACCAGACGGAGCATCCAGAGCTAATCCTCGGTCTAGCCGATGGTATTCTCGGTCTATGCTCCACGACCGTGCAATACAGGTACCACAACTGATCGCGGACTCCATAACTGCCACTGCCCTACGAGGCCTCGTGTAACACTTTCCCGAAAGTCGTAGCGGCATCGCCTATTCTTTCATAGTCGATCATGAAGTACTCAGTCAGGCGCACCGAGAACTAAAACTTAGTCGTGGTCCGATCCCCCCGCAATACCTATGATGAGGACCCTCGAGTCTTCTGGGGGTGATTGCAGCTGTTAAGCAAAGGCGACAGCACCTTCGCCTAAGTAAATGTCTACCGATTGTATACAATGGCACTCCTCGTACATAGCTCTAAGCCTTGTTTGAGAGCAAGCTGTAGACGCATTGCCTGCAGTAGAAAACCCGATATTGACAAGGGGATGTAGGAAAGATACCCAGTCGGGTGTGTTCTCCGACCATAACGGTTTAGACGTTAGCGTTGCCGTTCCCATTCTGGGAAGAGGATACTTCTGACGGACTCACGACGTTGACCATTCAGTGCTCGCGCGGCTTAGTATAGATACGGAGATCAAAAGACCCGACCACGAGAGAATGTAGGCCTCTGGTGTGAGAAGCTCTCTCTTCTATTTGAAGTAAACTCACAGATACTCGAATGTTGAGGAGGATGCATAGTGCAGGATTTACATTGGATCGTGTCTACTATATAGTATGTGATTCTTCAAGCTTACCTTTTCTTAAGCCGAGGCTAAAACCTATGGCAGTTGTGCATTTTGACAACCCGGCCCCATTCCGTAGTAAGCACCCCGGTGATATAGATACACGGCACACGGCACACGGGCTTACACGTGGGGTTTGTTGTATACCTAAGACAGGTACTTCACGTTTAAGGTCTATGATATGGGCCATAGTGCTCTTTTCCGACACGCGGAAACATGCATCTGTCTAATTGGCCCCAAAAAGTCTATGAGATATTATTTATATACTTTATTACACTTGCCCCTTGTTCTTTGTTTATCCCACCGGAGAGTGCAATCCATGACAGCTCGTTGCATGGTTAACCTGGGTATCTACTTGGGATGTGTAGGTACAATGTAGGTATAAAATTTAAACTCGCATTGCTGGGGATCACTGCAGAGTACCTAAGGTACCTACCAAAAGATACCTGTACCCAAATACGAGACATATCTATTACAATACTACATGTACCTCCTACTTATATAGGCATCTAGTATGTATAGCGGAATTTGCTGCGCAAAACCTCAAGTCTCTTTAAGCAAAGAAAGCGGCACCAAAAAAGTACCTTGCGCACGTAACAGGTAGCATAATACCTTAATTTAGTGTCAAAGACCAAGATTCGGCAAGTAGGTTAGATATTAGAGTGTAAAACTCAATTCAAACTGTTTGACTACCTACTTATATATATAAGTAGGCAGGTAGGTAAACATCATTAAATTAACACTCTCTGTCTAACTACCTACCTAACACAGAAGCAAGAGGTTACATAACCTACCTAGGTACTGTATGTAGCTAGCTTAGCTGAATAATTTCATTGTAGGCTGCCTCAACTACCATTTATGCACGAGCCACGCCAACCAATCTTTACCCCTCCTTCGACCAGCCTATCATATCTTAGCCAGATGGGAAATCTGATAGAGGTAGCGGGCAAAAGTGGGCTGGTTGGATGGCTGCCCGCTGCAAGACACAAAAAACCCCGCCAGAACGCCTTTGGCTCTTGGGACAGTTCGGTTGGGACTAAGAGGCGAGACAGCCTGACAGCGCTCTTTCCAGTGATTCCCGTCCTGTAAAGTCTGGCCGTAACCAGAGGGGCAACAGGAGCCCAGCAGCCCAGAGCCCTACAGATTCCTGCCCAGAGACGCTGACACACTGACGACATCCGATCCGTCTGTCTCCCTCTCCATTCACGTCTCCATTCAGCCCACATCTTCTTGTCCACCCTACTTCAACTTGCCTCTACCCGTCTCCAGAGTCAGTCACCTCTGGCTGCTGCACCCGCGCACCAGCGTCAGCTCGACCACCTGTTTTGGCCTGCTGCCTGATTGTTGCTTGTCGGCGCCTCCGCTGGCTCCTCTGCTCCTCTACTTCTCTTCGCTGGGGTTATTGCCGCGCCTGCTTTCTGCCGCCCAGCTTCTCTGCAGACTCACCAGGGCCTAGGCAGTGGTGTGTTTGTGGTTGTGTTGTGTTGTTGTGTGTGGGGCTTCGGAGAGAGTCTGTCGCGGGAGATGTGCCGGAGGCGACAGAAAGCCATAACAAGAAGCAAGAAACAAGAAGCCATTCACCATCGCCTTCGCCTTCGCCGTCAAGGCGTTCCCAGATCTCGCCCGCTGGTCTTACAGCACCTATTACCACTGCCGCTTCACCCGTGCGGGCCTCTTGATCCCTACCTGATTTAGGTATATACCCTCGAAATAACGAAGCGACTCTTTATCCTCAGTCCCGCGCGTGACAACGCGTACCCCACCGCCCGTCATGAATAACGAAGACGATGCTATGAAGATCATCCAGGAGATCCAGAGCAAGATCGATCGCGAAAAGGTCTTCCTCAATGGCGCCAGCGATATGCGACGCCAGACCAACAATGACAGCGTGCGCTCTCGGCTTGATGTCAAGATAGAAGAGTCCCAGAAGTTAATCGACTTTTTTGAGGGGAAGCTACAGGAGATGGTGAAGAAGCGCGATGACTGGCAGATGCGGCGCTTGGGGCACGGGGTCGATAATATGAGCATTAGTTCTGGCTCAACCGCCGTTGCTTCGATGCCGAGCTCGGACCTTCGAGGTGATGGCGAGGGACCACCACCGCCTCCCCCAAAAGATGGCAGTGGCTGGTCTGGAGACAGAGGCTCTTATGGCTCCATGCAGTACAGTCAGATCGGCGGTCATGGTGATATGATGCCTCCTCGGCACCCTTATGGACCTCCCGGGCCCGGCTCATCTGCCCCTCATCCGCGACCCAACTTTACGAAACTAGGTCTGGCTACCAAGGGCTTCCAAGTTGCTATAATTCAGCCACTAACACCTGCTCGTAGATTTGATTAAGTTCAATACTCCGCATCTTGGTCCTCGTATCCAGTTAATGCTTTCTCAAGTTCAGTTCAAATTGAATGTCGAGGAGCAATATCTCAAGGGCGTTGAAAAGATGGTCCAGCTCTATGGAATGGAAGGCGACCGGAAAAGCAAGGCGGATGCGGCGGCTAGGCGCGTTGAGAGCAAACAGAAAATCCACCTCCTGAGGCAGGCCCTCAAGAGATATGAACAGCTCCATATTGACGATCTAGATTCTCCCGACTCTCCCGACGGTATATATTCACCTTCTAACCTAAACTGAACAAGTATACTAACGAGATTCTCATAGACGACAGCATTAATATGCCCAATCTGCGGAAGCCCTTATCTGGACAACTTTCGATTAGGGTACAGCAGATTCGAGACGTGGACCATGCCTCAACTGGCCGGTTTTCTAGAGGCCCCGAGACCTTCATATCGATCAAAGTCGAGGACAATGTTGTAGCAAGGACACGGGCTTCCAGAACTGACCGTTGGGAAAACGAGCACCATAGCGTCATGGTTGACAAGGCCAACGAGATAGAACTCACCGTCTACGACAAACCCGGCGAACATGCTCTGCCAATTGGAATGCTGTGGGTGCGGATATCGGATATTGTTGAGGACCTTCGACGGAAAAGGATCGAAGCTGAAGTTAACAGCTCCGGCTGGGTATCTGCTGATAGGATGGGAGGTTCAAACGCTCCTCCTCCGCAATTTCCCATGAGCCCCCAACAACAACAATTTGGTGCTTCGCCTTCTATGACAGGCCTTGGTGGTGCTCAATCTCAGTTTGGTGGCAACGTGGCCCCGGTCGCTTTTTCTCAACCTATTGATGGATGGTTTAACCTGGAGCCAACTGGCGCCATACATCTCTCACTCAACTTTACCAAAGAAAATAAGGATCGCAGGCCAGTTGATCTCGGCTTAGGTCGAAAAGGCGCAATTCGACAACGAAAAGAGGAAGTGCACGAAAAGTTTGGACACAAGTTTGTGCAGCACCAATTTTACAACATAATGCGTTGCGCATTATGTGGTGATTTCCTCAAATACTCCGCAGGTATGCAGTGCGAAGACTGCAAATATACTTGTCACACGAAATGTTACCCAAGCGTCGTTACCAAATGCATCAGTAAGACCAATGCTGAGACAGATCCTGACGAGGAGAAGATCAATCACCGCATTCCTCATCGTTTCGCTCCATTCTCGAATGTTACCGCTAATTGGTGCTGCCACTGTGGCTACATCTTGCCCTTTGGAAAAAAGAATTGCCGGAAGTGTAACGGTATGCCGATCCGAAGCCTAACCCTCATGTGCCTTGCTAACGCCTGATAGAATGTGGACTTACGGCCCACGCACACTGTGTCCACCTGGTTCCTGACTTTTGCGGTATGAGTATGGCTGTAGCTAATCAGATCCTGGAAGGCATTAGAGCGAATAAACAAAGGCAAAGCAAAGGTACCTCCTTAAGCGAAAAGACACTGAGGACGGGCAAGATGAGCCCTCCGAGCACATCTGGACCGACTTCACCGTATAGCACCCAGGGAACACCCCCTTATCAACAGAGCATTGCTTCCCAAGAGGCAACTGATGCTGCTAAAGCCATGTATACAACCCAGACTTCGCCAATACGCCAAAGCCAGGCTGATCGAACCTCGTCGAGTTCGACTGCTGCCGCCGCTGCCGCTTCGGCCGCAATGGGTGGAACCATGACTTCTCACGGCTCTCGACCTAGCCCTACCTCAGATTACTCGAGCCGACCAGGTGGATATGGAGGTCCTATAGACACCCATGATGATGCATATGCTAGTAGCTCGCAACAATATACAACATATAACCCAGCAGCATATGCCAATGTTAGCAACTACACACCTCAGCCAACACTGCCAGCTCAACAGTCCCGGCCGATTCCGCAACAAACTATACCTTCACCACAGCAAGCCCAGCCCTCCATGTACCCTCAAAGCGCCCCGGTCTCAAAACCGCAACCAACACAGGAAACACCCTCGCTCACAACGGGATCTGGCCTACCCCCACCGGCGAGGAGACCCTTACCCCAGGCAAATGATCCTGGCACTGGACAGCGCATCGGATTAGATCACTTCAACTTCCTTGCTGTGCTTGGTAAGGGTAATTTCGGTAAAGTCATGTTAGCGGAAACTAAGAAAACTCGTCGTTTGTACGCGATCAAAGTTCTGAAGAAGGAGTTCATCATCGAGAATGATGAAGTTGAGAGTATACGGTCAGAAAAACGAGTGTTCTTGATTGCGAATCGGGAGCAACACCCCTTCTTGACCAACCTCCATGCCTGTTTCCAAACGGAGACACGAGTTTACTTCGTCATGGAATACGTTAGTGGAGGTGATTTGATGCTTCACATTCAACGGGGTCAATTTGGTACGAAGCGCGCACAGTAAGGCGAACCAACGATTCACATTTCTGCTATACGCACACTGACATACCATACACTAGGTTCTATGCCGCGGAAGTATGCCTAGCTCTGAAATATTTCCATGAGAACGGAGTCATCTATCGTGATCTCAAGCTTGATAATATTCTTCTCACTTTAGACGGACATATCAAAATAGCGGACTATGGTTTGTGTAAAGAAGACATGTGGTATGGTTCGACAACAAGTACATTTTGCGGTACACCAGAGTTCATGGCCCCCGAAGTAAGTGGCAATGTCTTGTTTCTTTTCATTGGTTGTATGCTGACGTTGAACGTAGATTCTGCTAGACAAAAAATACGGTAGGGCCGTAGATTGGTGGGCATTTGGTGTTTTGATATACCAGATGCTTCTTCAACAATCACCATTCCGTGGAGAAGACGAAGACGAAATCTACGACGCAATTTTGGCTGACGAGCCACTCTATCCAATTCACATGCCGCGAGATTCCGTATCAATTCTTCAAAAACTCCTGACCAGAGAACCCGACCAAAGGTTGGGCAGCGGGCCAACCGATGCGCAGGAAGTCATGAGCCAACCCTTTTTCCGGAATATCGTCTGGGACGATATATACCACAAGAGGGTCGCGCCACCCTTCATGCCTACCATTAAGAATGCAACTGATACTAGCAATTTCGATTCCGAGTTTACAAGTGTCACACCCGTACTCACACCAGTACAATCAGGTAAGGGTTTCGCTCATATTATCGTCGATTTCCAGCTGATGTGTTATATAGTTCTCTCTCAGGCCATGCAAGAGGAGTTCCGTGGATTCTCTTATACGGCCGACTTTGATTAAGACCGAATTCACACTCGGGGGGAAAAGATGGGATATAAGGCTTTCGGGTCAAATCTAGCAGGTCGCAATAGAATTAGAGCTGGGTGTGAGCCGAGATGGCATCTAGATGGAGTTGAGTCCGATCAAAGACTGGAGACCGGATCACCTGACGTAAACACCAATCACCTAATATGCGACATGTGCGTGGGGTTTCTCCGAAGCTTTAGGGTTGATTGATAGGCAATGAAATGTATTGGGAAAGTCTTGCATCAACGTTCATCTTTTGTCCAAGCCGAACGAGCGACAACAGGGGTGAGTAGCGGGAGAGAAGCAACGCCCTGTGCATGTGGAGTTTTCTGGTCGGGACCCTGCTTACTTCTTTCAAGAAGAGCAGTATGTGGGCGATTCTGGCGAAGCAAGAATTGATAGGGCGCAATGGTGTGTTACCGGGTATAGATATTGTTGAGATACCCAGGAACTGAAGCAAAAGGTCTTGGCTTTTGACTCTCTCACTTCTGTTCATGCCAAATAGCGTGCTTATTGGATCCATGAGAGCACTTAATGGGACGGATTCACCTTCGTTTATATCTTAGCCCATCATATTGTGTTGCCGTTCGTGGGTTAGTAGCAGCTTTCCAGGGGATGGGGGTACGATTACTTGACGTATTGCACGACTCGTAGTTAACATATGAGAATCAATCGGGGCTGATAGTACAACGAAAGTGTCCAGAGCTTCAGCAGCCCTGAAAATGTGACCTCGGGTTAATTAATATCTTCTCAGTTCTGCGTTCTCCACGTCCTTAGGTACATGATGAGGATGGTACAGAAGCACGTGGTGGAAATTCTCCCAACCAGGCTCGAATTATCAGTAACTATCCCCAGGTGCCAGTGTACACAATGCAGCATCGCTATAATTCTAGGGACTTGCTCAGGAGTATTCGTACAATTCAAGTTGAAGTTGATATAGTACAATGTCGATCATCTGTCTGCTGATCGTACACGTAGTAACAGAGACCGTAGCCAGCGTCTCCCCTGTAGCCAGGTTGAATCAACTAATAATAGCCAAGACGTGCTTTCTTTCTTTCTTTCTTTCTTACACATCTATTCTGGTTTTTTTTACACAAGCTCGCCTTCTGCGCAACTCAGGGCGCCTGCTTTAATTATTTTGTTCTACTATATGCTCTTTGAGGTTTAGGCACGCCGGAACAGGAGCATGGTCAGGGTTCCCGCGATGGCGGCGCCCGCCACCAAGCCCTCGACGGCGATGAGGGATATGTCCCGCATGCGGAGCGCAATCCACCTGTCGCTCAGTAAATCCGCGAAGGTTGAGCGCCAGTAGTTCAGGTCAGTGATAGACTCGAGTGCCTCGCGCCATGACACTATAGGCGCATTATCATGGAGAGATTCTAGACTCGGCGGCGGGGACGAGATTATATCGGATTCCGGCACAGCGACGTCAGGCGCCGTGATTAAGACGGGTTCTTCCTCGCTTTCTACTATACTTATCGCGCCATCTTCGATATCCGTTGTTGGAGTAGTACTCGCAGTCGCCGCAGCGGTGGCGGCGGCGGTAGCGAAAGCAACGCGCTCGGCCTTTTCCCTCGCCGTCCGCTCCTCGGCAAGCGCTTCACGTACCTTCTCCTCGAAGCCCCGGACAAGCCGCCGCCGCCTCCAGGGCTCCGCGCCGAACTGCAGGAGCAGGAACAAGAGGATGTTCACGCCCATGAGACCCCAGGTGCCCCAGGTACTCATGCGCCGGATCTTGTCGCTCCAGATCTGCTCCTCGTGGTAGCGGGCGAGGATGCCGGCGCCGAGCTCGCGGCCCAGAGTCTCGGCGGCCCGCTCGGCCTTCTCAAGTTCGGCGGCCCGCTCCCCCACGGACGCCTCGAGCTCGTAGTCCTGGCGGTACAGCGTCGTGAAGCGCTCGAAGTCGGCGGGCGTCCACGTCTTCTGGCGGGCCAGGAGCGTCGTGACCTCGCGCTGGGTGGCGGCGCGATCGGACACGGCGGTCTTGTAGGCGCTGCGCGTGGCCGTGAGGTAGGACTGCGCGGCGTGGAGCTCCGACTCGAGGGCCGAGATCTGGGATTTAAGGGATTCGATCGAGGAATAGCCCGTCAGGTCGTTGATCCGTTGCGAGGCGGCGAACAAGGTGGTCTGCGCGCGGTCCATGAACGAGGAGAGGGATTGGTTCAGGGCCGAGCGCCGCGAGTTCTGGGCCGAAGGGAGGTCGGGGTCTAGCGTGGATGACGGCGGTTGTGACGATGAACCATCCTGCGCTTGTTCTGGTCTGGGCGGGCCTGTCGAAGCCCCCCGGGGACTAGACTTTGCGCTCTCGGTGGCGTCGGCGGCATTTGTGCTCGTTGAAGGCGACGAGGAAGAGGGGAACGGGGAGGGGGGGATAAATGACTCGGATTCGCCCTTTTTGCCCTCAGTTGGGGGCTTCGAGGTCGGGGTCGACGACGAGAAGCGCAGCTGTTCCCGGCTCGGGGAATAGCTGTGGCGGCACCTCCAACATATCGACAGCGGCCGTTGTGATGAGGCGGCCGAGGCTGTCGAGGTTGAGGTTGCGGCTGCGGCAGCGCTGCCACGGAAGAACCTCTTCGGTATTATCCCCGCGAACCCTGTTGTCGCTGCTGATCTCGGGATGCATTGGCCGACAATCAGCCTCGAGCCGACCCCGAGGAACGGCCTGATTGCCCAGGGTGTCGACATTGACAACTTGGCAGCCAATTCTCAGGCTCGGGTTGTGAATTGGGTCGCTGGCCGCAGGCGCTCGACAATCCGAATATGGAGCACCCGGCTTCGGGTGCGAAGGATTGAGAGGCGATATCGATGGAGCTCAGGCCAGCCGCAAAGCTGTACCTACTGTACATACCTAGCCTAGGTACCTAGCTGCGCTGTACCGTCATCCGTGTAGGCACCTCGGTCGCTGTGCCTATACCTACGGTAGCCGCTAGCAGCAATCTCCCGCCTGGGTAGTCCCACTACCTCGGGTATGATCAAGGCGTACGTACAGTACACTGTATGCTCTGCTTGCGCGGCCTAAGGAACGAGATGTTATTTTACATGTTTAATTCCCAGAACAAGGTTACAGATTACGCATCATAAAACAATGGTAGATTGCGTAACAACCCTGTGTATCCAAGACAACGTCTACAACAGGTCCTGCTTATACATATAGTAGGCGGGCCGGGAAAACTGCGGCGTAGTGCCCCGCGCTATTATACACCAAGTTACCATTATACACTAAGTTACCCAGTTTGCCAAATTCAAAGCATCACACATCTACGAAGCTTGTAATAGACGAGGAGGCAGGTAAATCATCACATCGCATCGCATCGCATCGCATCGCATCGCATCGCATCGCATTTCACCATGGGCCGTCCCAAACGTGATATCCGTGCGGCTGCCGAAGAGTCCACAACACCGCCCGCCGACTTGACGCCATCTCAACATGTCGCCAGGGTCATGAAGGCAGAAGGGAACAGCCTTTACAGCTGCATACTACCCAACCAGCAAACTGTTCTACTCAAGCTCGCAGCCCGTTTCCGCAACACAATATGGATCAGGCGAGGTGGCTATGTGTTAGTAGACTTGACGCCTACCGATGAGAAGGCGGGCAAAGTGGGGGGTGAGATTGTGAATGTTGTCCGCGAGGAGAAGCAATGGCGCAAACAGGACTATTGGTCAGTTCGTCGAATGTCACGCTTCAGGCAAGGCTAACATAGAATCCCAGGCCGAAAGAATTCGCTAAAGCAACTTATGATGACGATGAGGATGAAGACGAGTCGACCGTCGGCAAGATGCCGCCGTCAGACTCTGAAAATGAAGACTGAAAGTCAAGATATCGCAGATGACTCATGCTACCTTTCTCTCGCGAGATGGGTACCCGGATGATGTGCGAGCTTTCTCTCCAGCAGCGGCCACCAACGCCACCGTAGCGGTCAAAACACCTACTACAACCCCCGAGCTGACATTTGTGCTCGGGAAGACGTTCCATGCCCATTCCTGAATCGCCCAAAGCCCATATTGCACGAGCGGGTGGGCACCACTGCGCCATAGAAGAAATGGAGTCGACCAGGCGAGATATGAATAGAATTGGTAGTGTAACGAGCGTGCAAAGAGGAGTCCAATGACATTAGCCGAGAGCATAGCGGTCATCACATACTCTGGTGTGACTTGCGCTGATATTCGAGGTCCCTCCTGGGGGCTAAATGGGGAGCTGAGCTTAAGTATTGGTGCAACAATTGCAGGCCAAGGCTTTCCCGCAATCTTCAACCACTTGTTCACAATGAACCATAGGAGGACTGAGGCATGCAATGCCAGGAGGCCCATCGCAAAAGGTCGGCTCAGAAAAATCTCTTCGCCAATGAAGCGCCAGTTGACGGTCCATTTAAAGAAGAATTGACGAGATAGTTCAAATGCCCGAGACAGATAGCCTTGCCCGTTGACGCGAAGGAAGGGAACCGCCAAAATGAATTGGGCCTGAGCAATGATGGCAGCTAGTTGAAGACTACCAGTGAAGCCTCTACCCAGAAGGAGAACTACACCAACCGCTGGCAAAACTAGTAGCAATGACATCTTGATGCCCAGACCCCAGGTATACGCGACAGTGCCGAGTGTCCATGCCCGCCTTTGGAACAAATATATCGTGAGCCAGAGGAAAAAGACGGCGAAACAGTCATTGAAACAACGTAACACGAATATGCTGTGAAGACGCTTTGATAGGATCAACATTGGGAATACGTATGGTGGCACCTAAACCCCTCGTCAGTCGGAGCTGCGTCGAGACTTGTAGATAGATGCTTGCTACTTACCTTTGCTCTCAAGTAGCAGGCCATGACTAGGGCTAGTGTCGCCATATACAGAACTGCAAACAGTTGTTGAGCGAGAAATATATCCCTTCCCTTGTCGGTCACATAATACAAGGCGGTATACAAGTATACGTGAGCTGCCGGGTAGACGAGCGGGCCTGTGCCGCCCTTGATGACGGTATAGTCGCGTTCGCCGGCGACGTATTGCTCAATCTGCTCCATGTATGCTTTCCAGTCGATTTCAGTGTCTGTCGGTAAGCGTGGTTAGCAATTGCCGCCAAGGAGGTCTGGCCACCTGCGAGTGCGCTTACATGGGACTTTCCATATGACAACCGCGCAGAGCAGTGCGTCTAGGAGAAAGAGGCATGGCGGTATGAGCCACGATAGTGTGCGGTTGCGGCCATTGGCGACATCGAAGGCCATCTGAACCGCTCTCGCGACTAAACCAGGCCCTTTGTCGGCCATTGTAATCACTACTTTTCCTGTTTGCTTGATTAGCGACAAGGCTGAGGAACTGCATATGACAATATGTGGAAGCTTGAGCGCAATGGTCCCAGGTGACGAGGTTATCGATAAGATATTAGTATCTAGTTATTACATTAATCCCCTTTTAGTAAATACTGCCTCTCTGATCAGTGCTTTTAGGTGGCAAAATGCACATGTAAGATATTTGCGTGCTTAGGTAAGGTCCTGTTCATGCAGATGTTTGTGCAATAAATAACGATACATAAGTAGGTCAGAGAGCGTATCTGATCAATTAGATTGTAGGTACCTTAGGTACTTCAACTTGCCCATCATCATAGCCTCGGCTGACTCAAGACTTCTCCCACGAGTGCTACTACATCCTCTGCACATCCATATGATCCTTGATATCCCCATCCAGCATGTCCGTAGTTGTGAACCACCCAAACACCTTCGACCTTCTCTTTCTCGATCCTGACCCCGCCATTTCTGTATGGACGAAGACCGACGCCGTGGCGTACTATGTCGAAGCCTTTTACTCCCTGGCCGTTCGTAATTTCCGGCATCATCTCAACCACACGGCGCATGATGCGCATTGCCTGGTTGGGATCGGGCTGGCTTTCCCATTGGCCCTTGGAGTAGGTTCCTCCAAGGACCGTACCTCCGCCAGCGGCTCTGGTCATCACATAACAGACTTCGTCGTCGGCGTCGTCCGTGCCGGACTTGGTTAACATGTATGGAGCCTCGTTCCGGACTACTACAACCTGGCCACGTATCGGAATGACGTTTTGATCCATCACACCACCAAGCCTCGACGCCATTAAGCCCGTCGTGTTGATGACTACGTCGACCTTGCCGCCGGCATGGCTCATGGAAGCCGCTTCGGTGATATGTCGCAATATTCCACGTCGCAAGATAACGCCGTTCTTGCGGCACTGCCCAACTAACCAGGGCAGGTAAAGCATCACGTTAATACACACTGAGCCGAACTCACAACCTGATGCCATACCCTGAGGCAGTTCCTCTTTGGGCAGCTCTCTGAAGTCGTCAAACAGTGATTGATACCATGGATTCTCGAGGAACAAGCCGTCGAAGCTGTAGCCACCTTTCCTCAAATGTTCAAGGTCCTTCTCACGACGATAGACTCGTGACTCTGCAAATATCAATTGTATGAATCTGCCATCGTAGAGGTCCAATTCTTACTCTGTAGATGAATGCCCGCCTCGGGGACTTCCGTTGCCAGCCTCCTCAACTCCCGCCACGTTCGGCGCTCCCAGCTACTATTCTTCTCAGTTGCCATCCTATTTATGTTATTTGTAGTCCTAGGTCTGGTCATGGCTGCTTCTCTTACGGCAGGACATTCGCACCTGCTATGGGCGAGGCACTGCAACGACGAGAGTTAGTTGTCATTTAGAGCGTAATATGTGAGGGCGTGAAAGCTTCAGAAGTTTCTCGACACTCTCCTATCCCAGAAACGAAACCTCATGCTCTAAAAATTACCGCCGTAAGAAACAAAATGGCTCCGGTAATTACTCACTATTCTATATCATAGTCACCAGGCATGTGCTTTGCTATGACGGTGACAACATTATCTTGCTGCTTCGACAGCAGGTAGGCACAGGTTAAGCCAGATACGCCGGCGCTATGACTCTGTTAACTCTCATGTTCAATTCAAATTCTATGTCCAAATGATTGAGTGCTCCGCGTACCCCACGACAACGATATTCGGCATGTTTTCAATCTTTGGAATTTCGAGAAATGTCAAGATACCACTCCAAACGAGACGCAGACACGGTAATCAAGGAACCTAGGGCTCTTAGAGCACAGCAATCTGAGATAATCTCCTTTGTCTCTTGAACGGTGAAGAAACCACGTCACTGTTGACTCTTAACCCTTGGAGTTGTGGTGTCATTACGTAGCCGATACTGGCCGATGCTAGGATTTGGCTATCTGGGCATAGCGGAACCACTCCGACGCCGGCTTCGGCTCAAACCTGGCGGACCTCGACCTTGCCATTCGTGTGCTTCGGCTATGTCGACATTGTGCTAGCTTTTGTCTTACTTGCGGCTTCAGCGCAAAATAGGTGATCAGGGCTGCATCGACGGATAAATAATAAGAAATTCGAATAGCAAATTCATATATTGCAACCTATAAGGACACCATTGTACTTCATCCTAGATATGTACAATCACTAATGTAGCCAAACTTTAACAACCTGGGGTTTGAAAGGTTAAGAACCCTCGGCTGATGCGCCTCTTGGAAGCTGGTCTACCAGTTTTCACGAACCGTCCAGCTAAAGTCATTAAACATTATGTATAGCTATTATATTCCATACACTAACTTCATAAAACTAGTATCTCTCTTGGTATTGAATCACGCGTCGTTTTAAGGCGCTTTTATATCAGGAATATGCCTGTTGATCAGCATGCAAACCATTAGGATCCTTTCTTTTCTTTTTCTTCCTTTCCCCCTGTTTCTGCCATACCAACCACGTATTATTTGGGTGCCACACGCCTTCGGTAATCTCTAGCTGTTGGCTGATAATTTGAAATCTAATCTGAGCTTCGAGGTATGTTGATGATTACGTATTTAAGCATAATGTGATCTTGCAGGCTCTTGTCGAACGAAGGGCCCCCACTTTGAGATATACTGGTTTCTGTGCTCAAGTGGTAAACGACGGATCAGAATACCAGCAAAAACGCCAAATGACCGCCAGTCTTGACGCCTTAGATGAATAACTAATATAGTAATGCCTTGCTTTAATATATAAGGATATTTTCCTATGGAGTAAAAATCAGAGGTTCCGCATGAGGAGTTACCAAGTTCTCCAACTCCTGACTCAGACATATTTACTCATGAAGAGAACTGGAAATTGTTAGTTTCAGAAGAAACCTCAGAGATCCTTTTTCAGACGCCCGGGGACCTTCGGGCTAGAGGACCATAATGTATACACCCGTAGCCTCATGTTTTTCATAGTATGCGTAGATCACGCATGCATGGTAATATCTCTACATAGCCCCTTAAACGCGAGGAGTAGCGAGGGCCAAACAGCGCACGCCCCTTACTCAGAGCCGACAGGCGTCTTGAATCGGTACATGTGTGAAGTTTAGCGAATGAAGCATGTAAGAACTGAACTGTGTGACACACTTATCATTACATGGTTAACTGGAAGTGTGAGGCGCCCGAAGTTGGTACTTCTTTAGTCGGCGAAACAGATGCGCGCGTCATCTAGACTAAAGAGTAGATAAACATGCGGCTACAAGCTACTTTAGATGTGTATAGTCGGGTCCGTGAGACGTCATCAAGATCCAGCAGTTTCTGAGATGATGAGCTATTCTGCAAGCTACGTAAGTAATATTCAATGCTGACTCTATCCAATCTGACCCCCAACGTCCCTTGGCCGGTAGCCTGGGTTCTTACTAGGAGCTGACATTCCGAATACAATGCGACTGACATCGCTTCTTCTGGTCGGGAGACTATCCAGACGTAGCCCCCAAGTAATAGCTATCCTTCCCATTTGCAGCTGGTATACTGTGTCACAGGAGCTGCCCGTGTAGTTTTCTAGACCGATCCTTCATCACGCCATACTGTGTAAAACGAAACTTCAGCTACCTAATCTATCCAGCAAGGTATGAGTACTATACCAACCTCACCTAGCAGCTGACCAACTAGATGATACGATGAAAGATCACATTGAAGATTTAGAGACCTGATCTCACCTCATCCTACACACCACGCAGTAAGACGCATGTTACGACTGTGCACCCGCTCACCCGCGCATCGAACATATCGGCCGACCAAGTTTCGTCTGGATGCCTGAAAATTTGACAGCAGGAAGAATCTCGGCGTCTGTCATCCGCCCGCCCCTTGTGAGGCGCCCATGGGGCTGGTTAGCCCATGAAGACGTTACACAAGTTCGGGGTCATCGGGATTATGGCAGGTGAGTTGTTATCCCTAGCTGTC
The DNA here is from genome assembly GCA_022495065.1 of Xylaria telfairii. Taxonomy (NCBI): domain Eukaryota; kingdom Fungi; phylum Ascomycota; class Sordariomycetes; order Xylariales; family Xylariaceae; genus Xylaria; species Xylaria telfairii. Next base: position 293,374 of record MU383858.1, read on the forward strand.
ATGACTTGGCATCCGGTATAGTGTTTCATCTTATATGAGGTAATGCCATCTATACGTTCGTAGCTACTGCGAAGGACTTACCGGTGAGACTACCGCCTCATGCGCCATCTCACCGTCCTGACAACGTCGAACCATAGACACATAGCCACGCTTCCTCAATGGCCAGGCTGAGCCTTGCGAAAAGAACACGTACAACTGATAACAGGACAGCGAACGACTACCCCCAGAGACGGCAGGCGCGCCGTCCCGTCTACAACCGCCTTGGCAGCGTAGGACGAAGAAGTTGTAGCCTGCTGTCGCTAGGTGTAGACGTGAATATCTTGGACGCTAAGACACGTGGGCAGTCCGGACAATGCAGCAATTCTTCGACAGCATAGGATTCGGAGTTGAAATTGTGCTGTATGCTTTTGGGTATAGATAGACTAGGAACGGCCAAAGCCCACGTTAGGAACTACCGGTCCGAAATGAGGAAGGATTATCAAACGGTTTTTTTTTCTGCTCATCATTGCACTAGGTGTGAAGCCATCATCTCGGGGAAGGAGAGCACGCTGTCGCTAGTCTAGCTGGTTATGTACGCGCCACCACAAAGGAAAGATGTTCGGCAATCTAGGGATGGGCGAGCGAGGTATTTGTCTCATAAAGTCCACTACAGCCGTATCTAGCTAAGCCGGCTGGCAAGGTCCCTTGCTTTTCCCCCGTCACCGAGATGCCTACAGCACACCGAAGTAAAGAAAAAAAAAAAAAAAGGTGATAATTAGCATTGGGCATAATTAATGCTTTACAGACTCTTAACTCATCCTGTACTGTAATGATAAGCTTTGTACTTATCCTATCTTATTACAGTGGTGGGTAGCCCTGGCGTTCGCCTATCTCTCTTTCGATATCGTGTCATCAAGTAAGATTTAAGTCGGACCCGACGAAGAAAAAGATGCGAAATGAGCCTTCTTAAGGTAATTAGGTGCTGCGGACGGCGCCCAGGCCCGACCCGACCATCTCCATGTTTTCAATGGTTCGCAGGGAAGACGGATCTGACCCCATACGATCGTAGCGTAAGTAGCTGTAATTAGATACCTCCCAATGGCCCATGCTAGCTAGCTCGCCTGTCCTTTGCATCATCCCAAGCATGTGAATGAAGCTTCGAGTGCTCGGTTAAGGTCTTGAGCCCTTTCGCGGAGTGTGGGGGAAAACCGGCAGTCGTAATATTGGTATCCCAAAGTCACAGAATAGGAAAGAATGGCTTAGTAGTTAGTAAGCCTCGTTGATGCAGTTGACAAGTATCTAGAGTATGGTTGGCTGATGACCTGGGCGCCCAGCGCAAACCCTTCAGCCACGCTGCCGCCTACCGTATCTCCAGACGCTGTCTAGACCACCTCGTATGGACCAGACTTGAAAATTATATTATGCCATACGGCAGAGGCAGAGATCATCCGTTACGGCGATGTCGTATACAGACCACTGAAGATAACAACAATGGGACCGCAGTGGCGTCTAGATATGAAACATGCAACACGCAACACGCAACAACAGCCGCACGATAACCGCCGAACCCTCGTAGCCGTATTGGGCTGTCCTGGATACAACGGTAATACTGTATGAAACTTTTTTTTATCATCATGTGCCGATTCCCGAGGCCCGATATCACACCTAGCGAGCGAGCTGACACGCGGCAAGGGCTAATTAGCATAATTCCTTCGAGAATCAGCCTCGCAATTTGTCCAAACCGGTCTGAGAATGAACCCTTTTTGAGACATCGGATCATTTTGCTCACCCCATTTGCACGGCCATACCCCGGTGTAAAAGTATGCTAAATTTCGGCAGCCCAGGCTCTGGAACTTGCAAGCCAGGATTGCCGGGCTGGACCGGCTTAGGTGTAGGGTACCTTGTAGGCAGATCACCGCGCACATAAGATTATAATCAGAATTGATAATGTATACTAAGTACGAGGTTCTCCCATGCGTGCTGCTGTGTGAAGCTGACTGATGACAGGCATTGCTCTCATCTTAGTATGGTTTTGTTTACACTAGAGGTCAAATAGCTTGTGTTGTACTCTATGCACCACAGACGTGCATATATTACCGACCCGACTGAATGGTAGTGGGGAGTGTACATGCACTGAGTAAGGTTAGTCTGTATTAACCAAAACCTCTCCGAGTAATGCGACACGTACTGCATTTCTGACCGCATCTTCATCATATCAAAGGCTATGGGATGATTTGCAGCAAGCGTATTGCGACCCTGACGATCAATAACCCCTCATACCTAGAACGGAAGACCGATCGACTGTTCTAAATAGTGCTTACATAGGACTATGTTAATTTGTCTACAGTCGATCTACACTGAATAACTCACTGCGGCTGCGGGGTGAGATGGAGCTGGAGAGACTTTCCACCAAGAAAAGAGGAGAAGACATGCAAGCCTCCCCCCCATCTCACCACCTAAGTCAATATTCATTGGCTTGTTGGAGTTCATCATGTAGTCATAGGGACCGAAATACCGGGACTTCTGTCAAGTTCATTCCAAAGTCAAACACGTGTTTTGGACCCCAAGCTGGACTGACACGTCACATCTCTCCGTAACAGGAGAGAGAGCGAGAGAGAAAAAGACAAATTGTCTCAGCCAGTCGACTTCGACTGAAGCGAAAAAGGCAGAGAGACAGAGGCGCAACAGCGGTGAAGGACTACCCGGCGCTGTCATCATCCATTGGCAAATGGCGGCGTGTACCAAGAAGATCCTTCGAGCTGGTGCCGCGCTGCTGGGACTTGCGGGCAGAAGTGAGCTCCGGCAGATCGGGTGTGCCTGAGATGCTGCGAGTGTGCGGCATGGTTCGCTGCATCATGACTGGTGGGTAAAAAGCCAAACCCGAGGAAAGGGACGGGATCGTTCTATTGGAAGACGGCATGTGATCTCGATCTCGTGGCTTCGTTGCATGGCTTGAGTCACGAGTGGTGCGTTCTTGGGTACCACGAGGGAGAGGCAAAAACGCCAGGGATCATGCGTTCCAGATTACTGGGAGAGGAAAGCGGACTGGTTTTCGACACCGTCTTCGTAGTTCATTTCCTGCTACCAACGGATGGTCTGGGCTTCCAATTCGTTGGAATTAGAGCTGTCAGCGGCTGGCAACCATTGGAAACCAACATCTTCAGGCTGCTCTGCTAGTCCTAGCTTTAGTCTAGTGTAGCTCTAGTCCCCATCCTCCTCATCGCTGCTCAATTCTCATTGCTGTACTCCGTACGGTCAGCTGAAATACGTATTGCCTTAGTCCCAAGCCGTAGTTATAAGCGGTTAACGCCATCGTGGCAAATAGATCCCCAGGGAGAGTTAGATCATCTGGCGTCCGACAGGAAAGACATCTGCTTCCTGTCTTAAGTAACCTCCTTTTCTAATATGTTGTTTTTATCCTATTTTACCCCTACTAGCCCGAAGCCATGTAATGCTAAGTGCCACACGAACGTTTCTGTTCCTCTTGGCGATTCTGGGTTAAGCACCTGTGAGTGTGTACTGTGAATAACCCGCTCCTGCGGATCTTGGGCGGGCCTTAATCGGTATAGAGGGTACCCGAAGGTAGGTCCAAGATACGTGGTTAAAGGTATAGTACCCCCCCATAATACCCGATGAATATAAGTCCTATTTTCATTTAAAAAGAGTTGAGAATGACGCAGGACGTATCGCTGACTATTATCTTGTGATAGCTTGGTATTTACCTCAATAGGTGTTCATAGAGTTAGCTAGACTGAGACAAATCTGAGTAGGTACTTCATTAGGGCCTCGACTTTGAAGGCGCCAGGCGTGAACCTGTGACCGACTGTCGTCAGTCTTTGAGGTTCCCCGGGTACACTTCCCATTCTCGTCTTGATGGCAAATTGATAATTGGATACTAGATAGAACATGGGTAGAACAACCAGGGTTACGATAACTTGCGATTCCAGATCAAGAACTTTAACCGCGACTAGTGTAGTGCCGACAGAAAGAGAATGGATTATGAATTGGGAGTTATGTCAAAAATTCCAAAATCCCGCACTGGGTTAGTTCATATCCGTTTTGTTAGTAAGCTGGCCACGTTCTGTACGTATCGTCTATCGCTCGCCATAGCATAACATCGTATGCCTTTCATAGTGCGCCCTAACTCGCAAACGGAAGCTAGATATATGGTGTGCTGCGGGAGCACCCTATACTAATCTATCTAGTATTATGATGTAAGTAAGTAGGTTAGCGTGCTGGACTGATAGGCTACCTATAGTACACAGGGGTGTTCAAAGTAACGCCATGAAAAGCACCGCAGTATGGTATGGCCCGATATTAATTGTATGGCAGTCTTTGGGAGTGTCATAGCGAGCACACGATGAGATTCGCAATGTCGCCTCGGTAATCGGCTTCGCTTAAACAATTTCTTGATCAACGACAGGTACGCTTAAGCCTGCACGGAGACATGCAGTACTGTACACATCTGCTGATTCCTCTGCTGGTCCTTGTACGTCTCCTCCTGTACGCATAGGCTATGAAATGCTAGTGTAATACTTGATCGGTGCATGCCCAAGTAGGTACATACATATTCCGTGAAATCGAGTATAAAGTCCTACAGAAAATCTGCCGGTGCCGGGGACTGGGGGTGATCGGGTAGCAAGAACCAAGCAGGCTTCTGTTTTTCTCAAGTTTTGGAGGCCGTCACTTATAGTGGTATGGTACATTATGTTAGATTTGCGGACCGCCAGCTATACTACTTAAACCTACCACACACACATACATACACACACACACCAACCCTGCATATACTGTGTACTTACTCGATAGAAAAGACGCAGAGCTCGATAGGTAGGCTTAGCCTACAAACCAGTTCGGTAGAAATGAGCGTGGACCATGTTGCACAGCAGACAGACGTAAGCATTTGCGCATACCTATTTCTTCCGACTTACACCCAAGGTATTCAGGAGGTGGAATAAACAGGCGAAAACGTGCTTGTTCAACACTGACTCGCCCATCGACGACACGGTGGAGACGAGGCGATACGATACATACCTCACTTGCTGCAGCGCAGCATCGGCAGCTTATTCCCGCTTCGTACCTGTCCGCTGCTGGTATCGGGTTCCTACCAGGGGGAATCGAGTAGGAGAACGATTGGCTTCCCAGAGGTTCGGACTTGCATGACAGAGTCAGGTAGTGTTGCAGTAGTAGTATATGCAGATTTCCCTTCTATCCATTCAAGCATGCTTCCCGCATGTCTAATGATTGGTGGCGTGCGGTATGTGGTGGAGATATCGCGACTGGCTCGGCATGAAGCTGCAAGAGGTACATATGCAGCTTTCTTTCGAGTCTGCAGTGTTGAGAAGACTGTGGTGTAAGAGGGTCCTATTGCGTTGTATGAATGTATACGTCGTAAGATTTCCCAAGACTCCGTAAGAGCTGTACAACAGCTGGAATTGGGAGGAAGTGTTAACGGGTTAAATACCGAGACGTCGGGTCGCTCTCGAGTATTACTTACAGTATGTACTGTAGGCGAAGCTTGCTAATTAAGCTATACCATTGGTTCATTATAGGAAACAATCTGGCCGGAACATAAGATGTTTAGAGATGGAACCGAACATTCGGACCCTGCCGGTTGGGGAGCAAATTCGTGATGGAGCTTGGACATGATTAAGTACGGTACTGTGGGTATCCACTGCTATGATGCTTGGCTACCTAATTAGGTAGTATATGATGTATTTCGTTGTTGTGTTCGCGATTCACGATATCATAAGTACTATGTACTATGTATAATTCTACGGGACACATCATCTTGGAGACCACTCACCTAGATAGATAGTACACTACACACTTACTAAGTACGTGTCTATCCCTTCGTAGCGCCGAGCGCCATTGCTTAAAAGTTTTACTAGTAAAAGAAAAAAATTAAAAAAGTTCCTTCATTCTAGTCTCTCTTGAGCTCCTCTATTGTCGGTGATCTCCACAATGGCGGAGCGGCTTGTCCATATCAGCAACCCTGCTTTACCCACCCTGGTTAGTTTGACCTACTTACTTACTATAGGTACCTACCTAGTATAGCCCCACTCACCAATCCTTCCCTGCCCTGCCCGAGTGCTCCTCGGTCTGCCCTTGTTGGTATAACATGTTGCCTCCTGTGTGGTGCACCAGGCGGCCGGGCGCTGGGTCACTCGCCATGCTCGCCACCAATCGCTGGCACATTTGCACAGGGTGCTTAGCGGATGCTTAGCGTTATAGCCCGCTCCACCACGGTCGCTCGTTAGCGCTGCTACGGCCCCTACGTTACAGTACAGCAGTACCTACTGTAACTCTGTACCTTCATCCAGGCCCCATCCCTATCCCCCATCCCCCATGCCCCCAAAGTGCCACCCACATGCCGTGCCCCCATTCGCCTGTCAAGTGTTACAGACGTTGGCAGCAACCTAGTACAGACCCCGCGACCAGAATGTCGGTAGCATGTCCCAGTGTGGCAGTACATGACGAACCAAATAGTGTCGATGCATTCCAGGACCCAAGACCCAGAGACCCAAGACCCGAGCGCCTGTACCAACCCCATTCCTCCGGTGCCCACCCACCCCATCCACCTATCAGCCAGGACCCCGTCAATTGAGCGTTGGCCCTCGCCTGCATATCTCGCGCCTGTCTTGCTGTCTTGGTGACCTCGCGCCGGTACAGACTACTGCACCCTACCATTTCCCACCCTTCCTCCTGGAATCCCTCGTACGTTTTTGTACGCCATTATTGTTTCTCTCCCTTTCCTCTTCCTCGTGGGCAATATTGTCATCTTGGCCCTATCGAAGAATTAAAAATAAAGAACTACAACTCCCATGGCCCATTATTCCACTCTGGCAATAACTAAATTTCACATACCCTGCTTCAATTCTTCTGTTAACCGACGTTTCTCGTCTATTACTTATTGATCAACAAGACGTATTGAGGGCGTTGCCGTTGATACTTAACAAAAAGGTGCCCTTCGTTGCTGAACCACCATTCAAATGAGAATAACTCCCGACACAAGGCCATAACTACTTTCTTGGGGGACGTTCTCTTCTTACGGCGAACCTGGGCAAGAGAGCAAGAGAGATGCTTAGCCGGTTATAACAAATCACCCGACCTCACTCCTAACCTACCAACGTTGTTCTTCGGGAATTGTTGGGAATGAATTATATATTTATTATATAATACTGGAGAGAATCGCCGCCAATATACCACAATTATGAGTTCGTCAACACCGACACGTAGGGAGGGCAAGGAGAAGAAGGGCATGGACAGGGTCCTGTATAGGGTGAAGACTGTTTTTCACAGGAAGGGAAGTAGTTCTCGGAAAGGACAGTCAAGCACAGCACCTGCGGCGGCACCGGCACCCATCAGGTAAGGGTACTACAGTTACAGTAACTTGCACACGGCTGACAGTTTACGAAGCCAACCATTTGTGCCTCCAGCGAAGAAGTTGCCGGATTATGAGGGAGCTACAAGAATCCCCAGAATTCAGATTCATGAGGAGCGCGCGAAGAAGCTCGGTGCTAGGTTTGGGTTGGAAATCAAGCCCAGTGAATGGCATAGTACCGAGGGAGAGGTCCTTCGAGTCGACAAGCCTGTTCGCATGCGAATCCATCGAGAATGTCATCGTTGTAAAACACGCTTTGGTGCCGGCAATGTATGTCCGTCATGCCAGCACACTCGATGCAAACAGTGTACCCGGTACCCAGACAAGCGGACCGAGGCTGAACAGCAGGCCAACCGGGAGAAGAAAGAGGCACTTCTTCAGAAACACAAGGATATGGCGCCTATAATTCCAAGTTACGACTTTTCCCCTCAGATTGTTCTTACACGGCCGAGAAAAGCCGGCAATCAAGATCTAGTATACAAGGGCCGCCCCCGAATGCGTGTCAGGAGGTACTGTCATGTCTGCGAGAGCCTTATTACCTCGCACGCCAAACAATCCAGGACTTGTGAGCAATGCAACCACAAACGTTGCGCCGATTGCCCTCGGTACCCGTAAGTGTTATACCCTACGCCAATTTTTCCGGTTCTCTCGTTTCTAATATTCAGCAGGGATAATAAGAAGAATTACCCCTACGGGTATCCCAATGACGAGCCTGGTTTGAAGTTTAAAGGAGTCTTTGCTTGTCATGAATGCAAGACCAAGTTTCACCCAGAGGCAGAAGATGGATCCCAGTGTCCAACGTGCTCTCACGAAAAGTGCGCTCAATGCCCGCGCGTCAAACCGAGAAGAGTCGAACCGGAACCAGATCCCGATGTGCTGGAGAGTTTACGACTTCGCATGGCTGCGTTGCAGACGTCAGCCAGTTGACAGCCTTGATTATCAATTTCAACCCAAACCCTTCCCGATAATAGGAACTATAAATCTAACGCGAGGAATCCGACCGCGTTTACGAAGCAGGCCTGGCGCTTTTTATATCGATGTATTCGCATTCTACACGGCGGAGCATCCCAATTGGCGACGACTAAATCGACGGAGGAAATATTAAATAGAAGATTCATTTTTAGGAGTTCATTTCGGCGTGTTGGTTTATGGTTAGCATAGCCCAAGCGACGCAATCTTTCAGCTCCGCGATAAACGACGTCACGAACAGCATCCTCTCTAAATCAGCATGCAAGACATAGCATTTACATCATTTTCGGGCATCATATATGATACATTTTCTCACGTTGACTATCTTGTATACACAATTTGTCAAGTCTGGTCGACGATTTGAAGGACGGAACGGAGCGGAGAACCCTCCGTAGTTTAGATGGATAGCACTACATCCACCCCCTGGTTGGCTCAACATAAAAATGTATCTACGCCTAGAAATCTCTTCCAAAAAACAATGGTTAATTTGCCGAAACCTGATCGATGGGAATCCCGATTTCTACATGCTAATGTAATAATACACACGCCGCAGCTGAGGATTTCTTGCATTATTGATTGTCCAAGGCGCCCAGCCTAGCCCGTTCTGAGGCTGGGCAGCTGGCTACGCAGCTTAGTCGGAATTAGTAGATTTCATCTTCGCTCGCAGGTTTGTTGGATCGTCTGCTCCACCGTGTCCAATCCAATACTTTCTGGGCTCTGGGCGCCGTACATAGGAATCGTTAACGACGCCACGCAGAGCACCGAAGGACCAGAACTTGCCGAGCTAGTCAAGCATCTCCCTGCCCCCCTTCGCCAGCGTCACACTACATGCAGTCAATCAAGTAACAGGGTACAGTAGGTAGCCAGACTGACGAACCCCTCAAAGAGCCGTCAACTTGATGCAAGTATCCGCCTAGCTGGGACTTGGATTCCTCTCCTTATCGGTTGGTGGTGCCACGCCCACGACCACGAGCGCAGACGCTGGGAATAGGGGGCCCATTTCGAAGGAACGGCAGATCACGCCAACGATTGCCAATCACGAACATTGGTGGTTTATTGTGCTGCAGTACGACCTTCGGCTTCATTTGTTTACATGTACGCAAGACGAAGGAGAGCGAGTGCTGTGAGGACGGAGACAGTCACCCCGAACACTGCCTGTATGACTACGCCTATCAGTAATTAACCTAGTGAGGTAGGCAAGTGCTCTAGACCGTATCGCATGTCTCCTCCACATCCTTGGGTAGGTATACATTCTATACTACCTTGGTTAGCTGGATTTTTCCCTGGTGCGGACTGGCTCAGCGTGTGTCAGTATGGGTTAGACACATGTTTAGGTAGATATATCAAACAAGCTATATGGTTCCATGTTGTCTGTTTTGGAATGCGTTGTACATGCGTACACAATGGTACCAGCGACATGTTGCTGGTAGCTGGCTTCCCGGTCGGTCGAACACGTCCAACGGCCGGGATACGGGTTTCAACGAAGTGCGCTAGAGCGAGCGCATCGTGTTATCTGTCATCGCCCGCGTTTGCTTGCTGTTCCGTAGCTCTGGGCAACCCCACCATTCCCTCCTCCACCTCTCTGCAACTCTCCAGAGTGCGGGTTGTGGCTCTGCCGTTGAAAAGAGGGAGACCCCAACGGGACGGTAGGTGTTGGTCTTGGCATTTGGTGCGACGCACTGTCGGTAATGGAGAATGGGGTTTTCACACCCCTTACCTAGCATTGGCAGCAGTATAGTACAGTATGTATGTATGTATGTATGTTGTATGTATGTACGCAGGCCGGAGAAGCATGGTACTTGTTCGCTTGCTGCAAGTACTGTATGTAGAAAGAGGCAGGACTCTGCTTGCTTCTCGCTACCCTCCACAGAACAATTAATTACACCAGTGAAAAGTCACAATGCAGTAAAACCCGCCGTACCAAGACCAGACTGATGGTCATTCCTTATGCTACCTTACCCACACGATGCTCGACAATTTTGTCGCCTGATACCGACCCCCATCGATGGACCCGTCTGCCTTTTTTTTTTTCCTTGACGGGAGAAGCCGTCTGCAACAAAGCCCACCATCTTGCTTTGATGGACGTGCGCATCGCGGCTTGCCACATGTTGTTGTTGTTCTTTTCTTCGCATGTTTTGTTTTTGCGGTGGGCCGTCCCAACTTACGACAGGTCCTCGGCTTCCAATTCCGTTGGGACCTGGGACGCATACGCTGCGGCCGCAGACTCGGGTGAGCAGTAATCAATCACAGCAGCGCTTTCGCGTACTCGGGTCCCGGGTATTTCTACGTGAGGTGGGACGCCAACGCGGCAGCGGCAGCGGCAGAGGCAACACCCGACAGCTGGGGCTGGGTGACGTCGCTAAGCAGAGAGAAAGAGAAAGAGAAAGAGGGAAACGAAAAAAAAGTTATAAGCGGACTGCAGCGGCAAGCAGACGACGAATCCTATTCATGTCTGGGTCCAGCCTGTGCGATTGGTTCGGCGACACCGCCACCGCCGCAAACGCAGCAGGTTAGAAAAAAACCTGGTTTCAAACCACCACCACGAGACTTGTGCCGTAGCTTAACATGACTGACCTACGCTACCATGAGACAGGAAGGCGGGGGAGGGCAAGCAGGAGTTAGATACTGTAAGTGTGTGTGTGTGTAAGTGCAGTATGTATGTACGTATGTATGTATATGTATTATGTATGTTGACTGGAATTCCCGAATGCGCGAGCGCAGATGACGCAAGTCAGTTCCTACTCGGCATTCGCCTGTGTTTCGATCCTCCAACGCTCATGCAGGCTGCTTTCCAACACATAATAGGTGCGCTTTTACCTGTTTGTATCATTCGTGTATATGGGCGATAGCTGAAGGCCAGAATGCCAAATACCTACTGCACGCTAGTAATATGCAGTTATGACGTCTTCTACAGCTGTAGATACAGTAGTCAGGGAGGAGATCAGAGCGGCAATGGACCACGGCTACTGCACAACCCCCCCCCAGGCGCCGACCCCTAGTATGCCCTCGTCTATCCCAGGCAGCTTTTTGAAGCAAAACCCCTTGCTATATTTGATATTATGACAGATGCTGTGCTTCGGTAGTATACATCTATCTTATTGAGGAGACATGTATACTAGGTATACTACCTACAATTGCGTGAACAATCCCAGCAACAGCTCGGAACTCGGCTCCAGGAGGTTATCTACCGAGTAATGAGTACTGTCGTGTAGTGTAAGTAAAACAATCCTTAATCATCGGTAAACGAGTTGGGCAAAAGTGCCATCCCAAGCAAGACCAGGACCTGGTGAGCAGGATGGTAGCGAGGTTAATTATGCCCTTTAATCCCGGTTGACAGCATGAAAACCCTAACAGGACAGCCTACTGTGCCATGAGTCGGCAGGCGGAGACAGCGACGGGGAGCCAAAGACAGGGTCCCGAAAGTTCTGAAAGGGTAGGTAGATTGGACAATTAATAAGTAGTATACATAAAGTAAAGGATTACCTGGGAGTATCGGTCCGTGCCCTGTCCGCTGGTGTGTAGGGTAAGGTAGGGTAGGGAAATCGGTGTCTGTTTTTGGACAATGCAACACGCACACGCACATCCACATCCACCACGTACGTCCCTCAATTAGCAGTTGAATGGTCGACTGACGGTTGCACCACTGCTGATAAGGGTACGGTGTAATACCAGTGCTATACTAACTTAGTACCCCAGATCACTCCCAATTATTTAATATTTTTGTATCTTTTCAATTGCTAATTAGCTTAGCGTCGGCATCGGTCGGTATCCCGTATATAGTATACTACATACCTACTCCTCCTCCCTACTTTACATAATGGGAAATACTGTACTGCACTGTAGATCCGCCTTCACTTCCCCGGCTCGGCAATGGTGGCACCGGCACCCTGTTCAATATGAAAATCATCCCTCGGTGGTATACCTGTCCGGTCATGCACAGGCGGGTAGAGACGTGGTGTACCGTACAGTCCGTCGTGTGGCGTATTTGGAAGCTAGAGTTATATTGTTTCTATTTCCTGACGTTTGACCCTGCCCCAACGAGAGAAAAAAAACTAGCAGTTAAATGAGACCGGCGGGGCTCACTAAGCCCGGAGAGAGCGTCATCGCCGCAAAAGTTCATGACGATGACCCGACAGTTTGGGCCCTAGACGCTTATTCGCCGACGTGAACCTTGGGGTCGCTTGGGTTGGAATCCTCAAGATGAGATAATATTTGGGCGTGTCCATTTGCCGCGTGCTCCGTAATTAACATGCTCACGTATCGTTACTAATTAGTAAGGATATACTATAGTTCGGGTTCGGTGTGACTTATGTTATTAGTCTTTGAGTTGCTTAGATAACATCCCTCGTGGAGGTACTTAGCATTGCAAGCTTTCGGCCTTGCACGGTGCATCAAGACGATCTCCTGTCAACGAGCATATGATGCGGGCATTCCACAATTGCCCGTAATTCGGTAGCCGGGACGTTGCTAGAATCCGTCCATTGTTACATCACATCACATCCATCCAGAATCGTACCGCACACAACTTGCACTATTATGCAGGGGGGCATTCATTATACTTACATACACGCATACATAGCTACTTACAGCAGCAGCCCGACTCCCTCCACCAGGATCCTCCACAGCAGGCTGCGAGATATGTACGTGAGCGGAGTGCACGTCGACAGCCCACTGTACCTACTTGCACATACATGCCCGCTGCAAGTAACGTACCCGGAGTGCCTACCGGCCCCTTACTGGTGCAGCTCCGAGACGCACGCGGTCCCCGTAATGCCCGTACGTACACGTAGGTGCAGGGCCATGATACCATCATAATGAGCAGACGCAGAGGTAATCTTGCAATTCGATCCCAAGATTGACGCAACCTTGGGTCGGCCACTGACCATTACATGTCAAGGTCCTACTTCCTTCGACTGATAATAAATGCCATCAGGGGGGTGTGACTTTTCTTCTTCAAAATGAACTGCTTGCTATGATGAACAAAATCCCGCAATATGCAGCGAGGAATCTCAGCCCTCGACGTCATTTTCAACAAAAGGGTTTGTAGATATTACGGTTACTGGCGACGTAAGTAATACTGTAGATTTGAATTATGGACAGCGAGTATGATGTGATTGTGTCCGTGACTCTACCATTTGCTATACACAACAACATGAGTTTACGGACCTCCTATTTTGCTAGTTACGGATTAATAACACTTTTCGACCCAGCTGAAGTTGCCAATACCGTGAGCAACGAGAAGAAGAAGAAGAAGAAGTAGTAGTAGTTTTGAACCTCGCAGCTTCATATCTCCCCGCCCCTGTGTACTTTGGACGACCCGAGCCCTGCCTTTTTGTGTCTTGCTGAGCACTCATATTGCTCCTTCAAATCCAGAGCCCAGTGAAGGATCGCAGTTGCTCTATGCTACGGTGTAATATGATTATGAAAATAATAGCTAAAACTGAAGGAGCAAGTCGACATGGCATTTTTGCAGTGGTCGTCAAGCCGCAATCTGTTTAAAAGTTGGTTCTCGAAACGAGCACGGCGCAACGTTACTACTACATCAAACAACATCTGCCGATGTCTAAGGCCTAGATGTGATTCAACTAGGTGTGGTAGAGTAGGCACTGTCTTGTGGGGATACATGGGTTTCATCTTTTTATAACGTTTCTTGCCTGGTGTACTAAGAACGAGGCAAGGGGGCCAGCGTGAATGGAAGCGTTGCCCTACGTTCTCTGTACTCGGGTCAGTAATTTGCGATACAGCATACTGTAGAAGGCGTTTGGGGAACACCTAAGTTGGATTTCCCATACCTTTCTAGCTAAGTTCAGGCATATGTCAAGAGTGTCAAGAAGTATCAACGTTTAAGAGGCGTGTTTTCATTTCAGAGTATCGACTGTAGCTAAGGCGTACTATGGACCACGAGAGGACAATCCCTCTACTTGTCTCCTATACGCTCATTCCCTCTCGAACAGACCTTTTTCACTGATCTAGCAGCAGTCAAGAAAAGCTGATGGGTTGCTAGAGTATCACACTTCCGTCCTCCCCGTATTTTCTTCTCCAGTATATCAATCATGATCGTGATCAGGTGACGCTCGATGTGTAATTCGAGCCAGTCTGTTCCATGCTGGTTCTAGGCCTCCCTTGTTAATTCAGGATTGCATCGCCTCCATGACATCTGGACCCAGTGAGCCAATCATAGGAACAGCGCCGGCAACGGCCTGAGCCCTGTTGAGAACTCGTCCAACACGGGGTCCACTAGAATCTCCGCGGTTGTTGAGGAGAGTCTGAATGTCGTCAATGTGTTTTTGCTGCAGCATTTCCTGGAATTTAGCTGGGTTGAGGATGGGAGTGAGCCGTCGGGTCTCGTAGAAACGGCCGCGAATAAAGTTCTCGTTTACGGACATGCTTTGGTTCACCTGCATCCATTCAACGCGCCAACCACGGGCATGAAGGACGCTGTCTCGGAACTCTTTTTCTCCACGCAGAGCCGCTGGTAGTAGTGCTTGGTCATGTGTCTGTAGCTGTTGAGTTAACGCCACATGCTGCAGCTTCCAGAGACTTCCCTCGAATCCCAAGGCTCCCCCATCTCTGTTGACTATGATTCTCTTTATGACCATGACTACGGGTACTCCCTTCTCCGCAATCTGATCTTGTTGCTCTCGCGGGAATAAAATTCGGACTGCTTCTCCAACACAGATCTTCTCAGCTCCGAGAAAGATACCGCCGAAAATGTCATAATTCTGTCCTGGCTCCTGGGTAGGATTGAAGGTAGAATAGCATTGATCCACACGAGTAGCTGCTAATTTGGTTGCCTCAATTGCTAGCCCTTCTCGTCTGGAGGGGTCCGCATGGGCACCAAACTTCTCCTGGAGAGCCTGCCAGTCAATTTGCGATAGAGCTCGGCCCTTCAACTCCTGCAAACCGGGATTTATCTGGGGAATACTGAATGCCAGAAACGGTCGGATGTCTGCTTCCTCCTTAATGACTTCCTGCGTCCGGTATAACGGGTGACCGAAAGGAATGATCGACAATGCGGGACTGGAGGTGATAATCATGCCCACGCGCCAAGAGTTGTTGTTTTTAAACCAGACGACTTCTCCAGCTCTGAATAAGGCATTGTGGTCCTGAGGAATTGGATATGGGCTCTGAGAGACACCAGTGGTTACTTCAGGCACTTGGTGAGGGATGACTGTTTGAGCCTCATGTGAAGCAGGTTGCTGAGGGACGTTAGCATGCAGAGGAACGTTAGGCTGCTGAGGGACGTTAGGCTGCTGAGGGACGTTAGGCTGCTGAGAGACGTTAGGCTGCTGGGGGACGTTGGGATGTAGAGGAACATTAGGCTGCTGGGGGGTATTAGGTCGCGAGGGGGCATTAGGCTGCTGGGGAACCGTTGGAGGACGATTGATCAATTTCGGTTTACCACTCAAGTTCGCGGGTGTGTTCTTGTGCGTCGATACAGCAGTATTCGTATTGTTTGTTGATGTAGGCGCGGTTACACTCGTCGTAGAAGAAGGTGGTGCTTGTCCGGTAACTGATGCCAGCTTCGCCTTTGCCGATTTACTAGTTATCGGCTTCGATCCAGAGCAGAATTCACAAGCACAATCGCCGGTATCTTGAGACTCGCCTATGAGCCACAGGAGATGGGGAAGGAAGTGGTTTGGGGACCGGTAATATTTGCGGGCTTTATTAACACCAGGGTCTTCGGGATAGCCGAAGAGATAGTAGTGCTTTGCCTGATGCTTTTTCTTGTCCTCCTTGGCTACGGGGAGGGATTAGTGTATGGTATGTATATAGCGGAGAACACGGTCATACCTTGATACCATCTCAGGTGGTAATGAGTTGGAAAGTCCTGAAGGAAATAGAGCCCAGCTAAAACCTGTTAGAATCAAAAACTGTTTCTCGGGCGCATCCACTTACTCGCTCCTGGCATGAGTTCCAAGGCTAGAGCCTGGCCAAGTTTGTTCTGCCACTCGATTATTGGTTTGGCACCCTCTTCAACCTTTTCATATTGATTGTACTCCGATGGCATTTCGGTGCCATCACTTCGCCAAACCTGGATCGGGGTGGCATTCGAATACTGGAACTCGCTGTCCGCAGGCTTTGGGTCTTTGGCCTTTCGGGACGCCATCGTTGTCTTCGGCCGTTAAGCAGATAGACCAGGGTGGTTATATCAGAGCAGAGGGGACATGTATGGGTGAGGTTTTCGTCCTCAACAGCTTTTGACTGAAGGGGAATAGGCTGCTTGAAGGAAGTGAGAAACCAGGGCGATTTTCGGGTAGGAGAGGTCTCCGTGCTTCTACGTGGTTGTAACCAGAGAAAAGGCAGGTACAGCAAATATTGTTCTCGGCGGAATAATATTTGGGACTTTTAGCTGCGTGCCCCAGCCGCAACTGACAACAACCCCTCGCGGCTTGGGAATCGCGGCTTAGCCACCAAACTTTTGTGATATCTATTCATGTGCTTCGAAGTTCATGCGAAAGAATGAGTATGCTTGGACTGGGATGATGAGTTGGCTATAGAAGGGAGCACAACAGCCACAGTATCTCAACGCACAGCGTCAATTCTCATAGGCAGAGACAATAATGGGGACAAAGGCCGGAAGACACAATAAGACAAATGAATAGACAATATAGCTCTTAGTGATCCAGGATTCTCATCGGTTCAGATGCTCTCTCTAAGGAACTACAAGTGTCAATGCCTGTCTGTGAAATGATAAGCGAGGGTGGTTACTGTCATGACCTTGGCTGTTGGAGGCTTTAACGCACTCATTGATAGCTTCCTTCTCAAACGCTGTTGTTTGGATTCATGTGGTTAGGATGGGATCATGACAGGCGTTGAGCGCGATCGAAAGAGTCCAGAGGTATGATTGGACGAGAATCTCAAAGAATCTCTGTCTTAGCTCTTCCCTTG
The DNA here is from genome assembly GCA_022495065.1 of Xylaria telfairii. NCBI lineage: Eukaryota > Fungi > Ascomycota > Sordariomycetes > Xylariales > Xylariaceae > Xylaria > Xylaria telfairii. The sequence goes on from MU383858.1 coordinate 310,598, forward strand.
CTACCGCACCGCCACGGCTAGGACCTAAGCTGCGCCACAACCTCCATGGAGGTGCTGCACTGTGTGGCTAATGCCTATTCGGGGACATGGTGATATACTGCAGGTTCTACAGATTGACCTCAGCCACTCAACATCGTTCCTTGCCTCGGACATAAAAAATACCGCAGAGCAAAAGCGGACAGTGGTGGTTTAATAGATAGGCTTAAGGTTTCGATTCCAACTGCAGGTGGTGAAAGTTCAGGCATGTGGAATCAAGATGAGCTAAGCCATGCAAGCTTCTACACCACAGCCCCTGCAGATATGGATTTAACGGAGGTGAGCGCCGGCTTTGTCAGCTTACAAACTGCGTGAATCTGGTCGCCCCCTAGAAGAGGCCCTTCAGAAGTTACGCTGAGGGAATTCTACTGCGAAAACCGCACTTATTTGGCTCTCTACGGAGTACAATTGCTGGGTAGTATGGCCACCTCAACCATCCGCATGCAACGGTGATGGGCCTTGACGGGGTTAAAGAACATAGCTCCGATAGATGCAGCATCGAAGATTCGCGATGTGGTTTGTCGACAAAAATAACGACGACGATGAGGTTGACATGGGATCAGCTAGCTCATTATAAAAGGAAAGGATTCGTCGAAGAGGCCATGAGTACACAGATAATTATCATCACAAATACCTGCGATTAAAGCCTCCTATCCAAAGAAACTAGCAAAACCAGCAATGGCGCCCTACAACAGAGAAACTGAAGGCCTGCAACTCGTCCATGAGTTTGCCGATCAGGTCAAGAACAGAAATTGTGAGTTTGGTAATCAAAAAGCCTTAGATAGGTTACAGTTTTCTAACATCGACTAGTTCTCGTAACAGGCCCAACCCCTGGGGGCCTTGGTGCTGAGACAGCCATCTCCCTCGCAGCTGAACATCCAGCGATGATCATCCTCGTGGGACGGTCGCAAGCCAAGGCACAGCCGACGATCGACGCGATCAAGGGTGTCGATGCGAACGTCAAGGTCAAGTTCATCGAGACTGAGCTCTCGTCTCTCAAGAGCGTGCGGGCGGCCGCGCAGGCCATCCTCAACGACGAGGAGATCACCAAAATCGACGTGGTTATCAACAACGCCGCGGTTATGGCATCTCCCCAGCTGCAAACAGAAGATGGGATAGACTACCAATTTGCGATCAACCACCTTAGTCACTTCGTACTTACGAATAAGATCATGCCAAAGATTCTCGCAGCTGGTTCAGGGACCCGTATTGTCAGCGTTTCCAGCTCCGGACACCGATACACCGGAGTTCGGTTCCATGACCCTAACTTTACCAAGCCGGGTTCATATAAGGAGTTTGCAAGCTACGGTCAGGCCAAGACAGCGAACATCTTGTACGCGGTGGAGCTCAACAAGCGACTCGCATCCCGTGGTCTCAAAGCCTACGCGCCGACACCTGGGAGCGTCTCGACTAACCTACAAGTCTATATGAAGGCTCTTGGGAACAAAGCAATGGAAATCCTCGACGATGCGGCTTGGAAGATTAATGGTATCTCGATTGCCGAGACACGTGCCCGCGACCCAGCGAAGACTTTGCAGCAGGGAAGCGCTTCGCTTATCCGTGCAGCAATTGATCCCAACCTCGTCAAGGAGGAGGGGATATTCATTGATGATGCTAACTTGACAACGGATCCAAAGGACATCAAGTCGTGGGCAACGGATCCTGAACTGGCGGAGAAGGCATGGAAGCTCAGCGAGGAACTAGTTGGCGAGAAGTTCGACATCTAGGTATATCGTGCTATGTTGTTCTGTTACTGAGTGGGCAGCCGGGCTGCTTATGGCCGGGCCAATAAGATATATAAAAAATACTATAAAAAGCTAAAGGAGCTGATGATAGCAATTGTATGATTAAGCACGCTGCTAAGCCACACCGGGGCATACCGGTACCCACCTAACCGCCCTAAGTAGAGCCCCATATCAGGTACCTAAGTACCTACATCTATAGCCCCACCTCAACACCGGACCCCTTACAGTAAACCCGATAGTGGCTCTCGCGGCTTCATATGAAAGCGAGTCGAGCTGCACTCGTGGAGCCACGCCGCGCACTTACGCACGGCAACCACCAGACACAATGCTGTCTTTCATATTAATACAGAACCGGCAGTAAGCAAAACACAGCACACATTGGCCTAACAATCAAACCACAGGATTTACTAACGCGAGTCCGATATCCAGAGGCAAGACCCGACTCGCGAAGTGGTATGTGCCATACACCGACGACGAGAAGATCAAACTGAAAGGCGAGGTACGGCATGACCTTCACACCCTATAACCTGCGTGCTAGGCCACTGGCAACTCCTCCCCCCCTCACAACAACCGGGTCCTCTACTCATCGGATCCGTTCTTCTCGTAGGCAGAAAAGCCGAAGCTCGACTAACACACCGCGTCTCGCCCCAGGTCCACCGCCTCGTGGCGCCCCGCGACCAGAAATACCAGTCCAACTTCGTCGAGTTCCGGAACCACAAGGTGGTGTACCGGCGGTACGCGGGCCTCTTCTTCTGCGCGTGCGTCGACACCAACGACAACGAGCTGGCCTATCTCGAGGCCATCCACTTCTTCGTCGAGGTCCTGGACGCCTTCTTCGGCAACGTGTGCGAGCTCGACCTCGTCTTCAACTTCTACAAAGTCTACGCCATCCTCGACGAGGTCTTCCTCGCTGGCGAGATCGAGGAGACCAGCAAGCAGGTCGTGCTCACGCGACTCGAGCATCTGGACAAGCTTGAATGAATACGAACAACGGGCAACCGAAGGAGCCGACGAGGCAAGACTGGACTGGAGGGGGAGACAAGTGTCATGTTTAACATATATGAGGCTAATTCATAAGAGCCGACTGGAGCTTCGGCTGGCGTTCGAGGCAATGGCGTTAGGAGTTCACACTGCTAGAAATTGGATGCCCCAACTGGCAGTTGAACGGAACGGGTGTCGAGCCGTTATTACTCTTCTATATATCAGCAATTTCGGTAACTCTACGAAACCCCCTTATCTCTCTCCGATCAGCTTGTCACTAGGGCTCCAAAGCGAAGGTGCAGGCTTAATAAATGTTGTGCCTATAAATTGATTGGTTCTTCTTCGGGTCTTGTATTGCGTTTGACTAAAGCTGACGATTTTCTCAGATGATGGTGCTCTTCCCATCTACTACCTTAACTTGTGCGTCTATCTAGTCAATTGCAGCGTCCTCTCGTACATTCAACGATTTCACGGGTGAAGATGTCATGGAGATCAGCCAAGTAGTAGGACACCGTTCGCCACCAACTCCATCTTTCACCAGCAAGCGTAGACATCAGACTAGAGCAGTCCTACATAGGTAGTAGGGATTAAGGATGTTTCAACTCAACCTTTTACTGCTCAGTCAGAAAAGGTCCCACTAGGTATTCGCCCAATTCATAGGGAGGGGTGGACGGACAGTAGCGGTCCTATATGCCTACCCACTGCGATGCGTCCAAATATTCTCAGACCTCTCCATCATTTGGCTGGCGGTTTTGCGATTGGCTCTGCTGTTGATGATAGGGTTCGCTCGCCTGTAAAAAAGAGGCACGACCTCGGGGCGGAACGGAGGACACTGGACCAATCGGTATTTAGGACGAGGAGATGTCTGCACAGCGGGCGGCTCAGGTTCGATAGCAGTATCAGAATACTCGCTGCCTTCCATATAATCTTTCATTTTTTGGTCGCCGTCGGCCCCCGTCTTGTCATCATTGGTATCTGTTTCCATGGATCGAGAGATATTCTCTTGTTTCAACATAAATTCAGCGGCTAGAGCAGTTAGAAAGTCCTCGGCTTTTATTTTGACCTGATTAAGGTCTTCTGGAGCTACGACCAAAGAAGATAGTGAAGACAAAGCTGCCTCCTCTCCGCCGATCGAGCCAGTATTAACTTGTCGTTGAGGGCTAGCTATAGCCGAGTGCGGCGATGATTTAGGTCCGAGCTCACTCTCATCGTCATACGCGAGCCTGCCTTCGTCAGTTTTTGCCACCTTATCCAGGTCTCTACGCCCTCGCCGCGGTTTCTTCAGAGAGGGAAAGCGGCCGCGATGCAGAGGTGGAGGTGTATTGGGACGATGTTCAAACCGAAAAGGGTCATCCCACGATCCGGATGAAAACCCTCTTTCCTTATCATTGCCTGAGCTCATATGGAACTCTCGAGTGAGACGAACACGTGCTGTATATGGTGACACGTCTGATTCATCCTTGCGTCGTTGTCGGCGCTTATCATCCTCATTTAGAGTTTGAGTGCCGTAGTCATCAGTTCCAGCGGAGCGAGAGCGACGGTGTTCGGGAGTGCGAGATCGATAACGCTCCCGAGCGCGTTGTTCTGGGCTGCGAAGTCGATATCGGTCCCGAACTCGTGTCGCTGATGACTCTCGGGATTGGTAGTGGTGCTGACTACTCCTGGTTGGTGTTCGAGGCTCTCGGATTTCAGCTATAGCATGCTCACGTTGTTTCGTCAAGGATCCTTCATGAGGGTTCTTCGAGCACAATGTCGCAAAGTGATCGCCTTTCTGGCCACAAAAGTTGCACCTATAATCGTAGCCCGGCGCTTGATCATAACGAGGGTCAAGATTTGTAGGACAGTACTGAATCCAATGTCCTACGAGACGGATCAATCAAGGAATTCATAAGGCCCGCTGGAGCTATCCTACCTGGCTCATCGCACCGTCTGCAGATGTAGTTCTTTGGTGGGATAGATAATTCTAGATCATCGTGGACTTTATACTTGCGGCCTCGGTGGTCAGCTCGCGTTGCTCTTCGCTGCATTTCCGCGTCTGGAGAAGATTCTATTACGATGATGTCTCCCAATGTGGTGGCTGCATCATCTATCGTAGCGTCTTGTGAGTGAGTATCACTCGGGAGCCGAGAGAGAATAGTGTCCGTGTTTGGGAGCTCGTTAGAACGACTGCGCTTATCAATTTCAACGGTCTCGGTCGTTGTTGGAAATCTAGAATGTTGGGTACCGCGTGGAGGCATGGAAAGGCTTGTATCCTGTTGTAGGTTAACACTCTCCTTCTCATTTCTCACATTGTTATTTTCTCGCTCGCATAAAAGAGTTGGCAAGCAGCCATCCCCCCCATCATTTAGGTGACCAAACAGAGAGGGTGCTCCTGAGTTCTGAAAACGGCCTGTTTCTTTGGAAAATAGACGATGTACATCTTGCTGCGTGATGAGGTACCTGCGCGTATACGCCGGGTTCTGAACGGCGTCGTTTCCAAGCCACCTATTAAACACTTCATCTACTTGTGTCAAATTGAAAGGCTCAATCTCCGCATAACTGTGCATATGCAGTAGTCCAACAAAGCTCTCTAAAAGGTGTTGACTTTGAGTAAGGATGTCCTGTTTGATCTGCAGATTGAGCCACCCCATGATGGTCTCGAAGAGTTCAGATCGAGAGGTATTGGCCAAGGCGCCCTCGTGAATTTTAGTCTCAAGCTCCTTCAGCGACATGTCCCGGATGTCATCATCCGGGGCTCTGACACCGTAATCTCGCTCCATCTTAAGATCAGATAGAAAATCTTTCAAGTAGATCGACTCGACGCCTGGAGGATCCAAATATGCTAAGGAAAGTTGGTTACTGGGCTTGGTACGCTCTACAAAAAGACGGCGATTCAGAAACCAGATCTGGAAGATGGGCTCGATGACTGATGGTGATCATTTCGCACAGTCCGTTTGCTTCTGTTTCAACTCGCCGTCCAGGCTGCCACCGAACGGCTGGCTGTGAACCGAACCGTACTGCTCACAATGGTAGCTTCTTTGAGCTACAATTCTCCATATGCCTAGGCTTCGAGGAGATTATATCAACGGAGCTGAGAGGCGAACTCTTTTATAAGGTAGCCAGAAAATGACATGCAGCATCGATATGTTATAGAGAGATTGGTTCGGCGGATTGACGGATTGGCGGATTGACACAGGAAGTAGGTCTATTGAAGAGATTAACTGCACCCTGATTAAGCAGCAGAAGACCAGGACCAGCCTTCCTACGTATAGATATACGTGAAGCGGTAGGATATGCAAGATAGCATTACGAATTTGTTGGAAGGAAGACGGGCATCGAGGCTCAATCTTGCGCGTGCGAGGTGGCGTAATGCTACAAGGCAGCGACCTGTGCAAACACAACCTCATGCAGCAGCCCTGAGTAGGTAGGCAAGTATAAGTAGCCGTGAGGTCATTACTACTACAATAGCAGGCAAGTAGTGGCAGGCGCGTAGGAGGGAGGTCTTTCCTAGGAGATTTGGTCCCTAGAGTAAACTGCTACCGTGACTACTACCTACGCCTTATGTAAGTACCTATGTATTCACGCTTAACACGTCATTAAGTAATACCTACAGGTGCTACATACATGTATAACCAATTAATATAAATTACCTGGTGTATATAAAGTAGGTAGGTACCTAATTGCTAGCGCTCATACAGTAAGGTATCCGGTAGTTAAATACAAAATCAAACATAAGGTAGCCGGCCATAATGGTTAGAATAGTAGAAAAGCACATTTTCCATGATGCCCAGGTACCTAATAAGTAGGTAAAGGTTGCGAAAATATCATCAGCAAGCTTGTATAACCATGTCTAGGTAGATCCGTGAGTAGGTAAGGAGCAGCTTTATGCCAGCTCCCGTATATGTGACAACCTCAAATACAGCTCCTTAATCGGAACGACCTAGGTGGAGTAGATTTGATTGTGCTAAATCTACCTAGTTTTCCTATAGCCCCCATGTCGCGATATCTCTTTCTACATCCTCCCACTAGCTATGTGTGTGAATGGGATAGGTAGGCAACGGATTAGGACCACCATGGGTATTGTTGTATATTAGCTACATAATTCTCGGCCCACATCCGACTCTGTAGCCCCTCTCATGCAGCAACCCGTGAGCGAGCGAAGATGTTATTCTAGGTGCATCGGTGGTGATGAACAATATGAGACTATGACTCCAAAACAGAAGTAGATGTTCGTTGAGTGAATAAATCCTTAGCCGCGATGCCTAAGCTAGCCGCCATGTAACGCCCGCTTGAATATTCATGCTGTGGAAACGAATATATTTATTGCCTCCAACAAGTTCATTTCATTCGATTTCCTGATTATTAGAAAGTCTAGGAAAGATGGAGGACTGAGACACATCAAGAAAGATGGGCCGTGATGTATCATCGTTTCAAGGCCGCAAATCGTGCTGCTAATTCGTTGACATCGGGTATGCCAGTGCCGTTCCCCTCTTCACGAGGTTTCGCTATACCGGATTCAACCATTTTCTTGTTCGGCTTAAGCTCCATCGAGTTCAGTGTTACTTTTGGGCGAGGATTTTCCGTTGAAGGACTTGAGGGATTTACATGTAATGGATTACTTGATCCAAGTGTTCGTGGTGGTGTGGCTCGACTTAGATCTTCCCTCTCTTGCGCCGCTTTGCTGTCGGCTGGTAAATCCGTGCTAGAGATCCTGTCTGCTTGGCCACCACCAGGACCCTCGCCATAATCATCCCTGTTTAGTTCCTCATCTATAAGCTCGGGCGGTTGTCCGAGCTCCCTAGTCCCTTTGGGCCAGTCGACTCCATAGGCCTTCGCAATCTCTTCGAGGTACCCTTGAACCAATTCTGGCTTGGGAGGAGTCACGCTCAGCTTCTTGACTACCTTCTCAGATACAGAGCCATCTGAATTTTCCATGGCAGCTAACGCAAACTCTTTTCCAAACCTCTCCCCGAGGAGTGCACGAACCTGCTGTAGCTCCTTTATTTCTGTTCTAGGTGCAGCGTAGATTATACTCTTGACAGCCTCTTCAAGACCTGGGTCACATGTTGGGCTTTCGAGGAGGGCAGCTCGAGCGAGAAGAAGTTCACAATATAACTCTAGGATCTCGTGGAGCTCGGTATTGATATCTGATCGAATAATATTCTCTGTTCTTATTCTCGCGGACTCGATCTTGCCAACCTCTAAGAGCTGAGCCACTGCAGGACTCACGGTTAGCAATCGCCATGTTGAGAGGGACCTGTAAATTTATCGAGCGCGTGGGAAGCTTCCAAACCGATTACAGGTCAGTGGTTCAATACTGTTGCCTCGCCCGTCGGGGCTTTGTGGCTTTCGGGACACCCGGAGCAAGAAGATAATGAGGCCAAAAGCAACTTACTAGCTCTCCTTTGTGCCCTCCCCATAGACTCATCACGCTGTTGGACCATACGAAGCCGCGCAATAGATAATTTGAGCTGTACCTTAAGCTTCGCCTAAATAGCCAAGCATCTTAGCAATAGTGCGATGAGGTACAAGGGTCAAAGCCGAGTAACTACAACCGTAGAATAGAGTCGATACTCACAACTATCGTAATAGGGGGCGGCATTTTGGATGCGCTAGACACTAGAGGCCGGTATTGTCCTGTGAAGCAACGTCGATACTTGAGTTGGTGTAGTTAGAAAGAGGATGTTTAACATTGGATTCCGTATGAAATGCGACACGAATGCGCCCAGGCAACAAGCCCCGCCAGAATATGTACCTCATATGTACCTACCTGGGTAGGTACCTAGTGAACTCGATTCCTATTGGCTACCCCTCATAGAGGTACTTAAGATACCTACTGTACAGGTAGATACCTACCTAGGTAGGTAGGCAACAGTAGAGGGGTCTTGGAGGGGCTTGTGGAGGGGTAACAAACAACACAACCCAAAATCACCTACACTAGCGCCTGTCACATGGGTAACCAACTACCTCATACTGCAGTAGCCACTGATCTGCACAACACCTCTTACAAAGTAGATAGTAAAGATCTGCTCTATAAAATGAGGCTAGAAGAAATGGGATCTCGCGAGCGGCTAATGCCAGATAAATATCCCGGTACTTGCTCTATAGCAGTGACCGTCGACTTTCCAATGTTTGCTCATAAAGGTCACATCCGTTATCAGCGGATCCTAGGTGATACCTTTTAGTGGTTGTTGGTCGCTTCGCCAACAATTTGTCAAACCCTCTCATATACTTACTTACCTATATACGTCACTTAATCTATACTCACGTTGGTCAAACACTTGTGTGACTCCTTTTACTTCTGAGCCCACCGGCAGAACCCGACTTTCAGATGACTCGACCTAAATTTCGACGAGTTCGATCCTTCGCACTAGACAGGCTTCATCTCAACAGTACCCTGAAGCGAAATGCCCGGCGGCCAGTGGAAATCTAGCTTTCTACAAGCCGGCCAACAATGGCTAGGCGGTGTGGCCGCAAACCTGCGTAAATCTAGCGTTTGGCAGCCGTTAGTGAAGAATGTTCTCAGCACGACTATTACCATAGTAATTGGTGTGATCCCCGCCATTGTCAAGGTCTATGGGACATCGCCTTTCTTAGGGGCCATGACTTCGATCTTTGGTCAGCCAGGACAAAGTTTTGGGAAGAGTAAGTCATGCTATAGCATCCTCTCAAGCTAATATCTTCGTTCCGTTTCCCCTTTGACTCTCTTCGGCGAATATGATGATCTCTTTTTCTTCTCGGTATTAGATGGTGCTCTCTGATATCACAATGGCTAACTAAATTTGTGGCAGTGGTAGAAACTCTTTCCTTGATAGCTTTCGGCACACTATTAGGTCTTGGTTGGGGTAATCTTGGTCTTTATTTGTCTGGTCTAGTCGTCCACGACAATATTAATGCTGCGTGGTCAATCCGGGCTATCTTTTTCGTCTTAGCAGTCATTTTCCATGGCCTGCTTCGATCACTAGCACCGAGGTTATTTCAACTCGTCCTCTTCTTCATGCTAGTCAATCTTAGCATATTAACTGGTTCCGCATGGGTTGTAACTCTTTCAGCATTCAAGGCAGTGATTTATCCCGTATTCACAGCTATTGGTGTGGTCATGTTAGTAAACGTCACCGTCTTCCCCCAGTTCTCAAGTGGGTTTTTAGGTACTAGCACGATAGACACCTTGTCGGAGGCCATTGACTCGTTTCAAGCGGCCGGGGAATGGTTTATGACCAACGCCGAAGATGGTGGCGGGGAAGAAACATCACCCAAGGCAATGCGCACAAGACTTGCTGCTTTGAGCAACGAGAAATCGAAGTTACGGGCTCGCCTTCGCAGCTGCAAAACAGTTCAGGCCGAGTGCAATTTTGAGTTGGTGCTTGCAGTTTTACCACCTCGATCGCTAAAGCCGATAAGTGTCCCCATGATGACTCGTCTTATCCAGGTGACAACAAGTCTCATCAATGCTTGCGAAAGCAAGTTTGCTCTAGCAGCATATGACGAGAGGGGATCTATGTCGGATGAACCAGATAATGAGAAGTCGGACAGTAACCAATCTGGATCGAATTCAAGTTCCGAAGGGGCGATAGAGCATCAACGCAACATAGCTCTCATCAAGCCCATCCGCGAAATCGAGTCCGGCGACATCGACGTTTTGGAACATATTATGTCGCAAATCCGGCAACCAGCTAAAGCAATGCAGGATCAAATCCAAGATGCTGTATATCTAATCATATCTGCATTAGCTTACTGCTATGATGTTTCCCAAATACCTTCCGGATCCCGGAAACCTGACGGAATTCCCCTTGAAGAGATGGATATTCGGATGGAAATCTTCACTAAAGCTTTAGCCAAGTTTGACATCGACTCAGCCCTAGCACTCGAGAGGGCTGCTATTGCAACGGATGATAGCGATTTGACGGTAAGCTTTATTTCACATGATTGAAATGCCGCAACTATGTGCTGCATACTCACAGTAACTTACGAACATTGCTTCTAGAGCGATATCGCGCCTCATATGGAAACACATTTAGTTTCTTCTTTTCTCATCAGCATTAGCCAAGCCGCTAGGCAAGTCCTTGAAATGTTAAAACACGCCAGGACGCTAGTCGAGCGAAGACAAACGAGAAACGGGCGCCGGAAGCTTTACTGGCCTCGTATCAGCTGGAAGAAGTGGCTAGTTTCTGGGGGGGAACAAGACGGCAACGTGCTACCCGAGAATGCTAGGAAAAAGGCAAGGACCGGGCGCGGATCGATAGAAGACAATAGAAACCAGGACGATGAAAGTGCATGTAATAGCACCGATGCACTTGTACGACCAGCAACAGATAAAGAAAAGGGTGCTGGTCTTAAAGAGACTCGACCTCAGAACTTGGAAGGGCCACGTCAAAGAGGCCAAGAGGTGCCACAGAGTAAAAACTTCCCCCGGATACGCGGCCTCGCTGCTGATACCGTTGAGTTTTTTCAGGGCTCAGATGATCTCGCCTTTGCGCTCAAAATGGCATTTGCAGCTTTACTGGTCACATGGCCAGCATTTGTACCAGCGTTGAATTCTTGGTATGGGTCAGTCCGAGGCACATGGGCAACTCTTCAATTGATTCTTGTTTTTGAAGTATCTATAGGGACAACATTTCTATCGTTCTTCCTAAGAGCGTCTGGTACCATATTTGGTTGCTCAGTCGGTCTTATTGCTTGGGAGGCTGGGCAGGGAAACCGAGTAGTCCTAGTGGCTATCCTCGCTATCGGGCTTTTGCCTGCAAGTTATATCCATTTGGCTACACCGGTAAGCTATGCTCGAAGCCATTTCTTTCATGTTACTATCATGACCGATAGTGTCAAGGCTCCCATTAGGGCAAGTTTTATGCCTTGGTACCTTTCCACACTTTTGAGAAACTTGGAAACATTGCTCACGAGAAGATTCCTGACCTCGAATATCGCAGTATGTCAAAGCCGGGCTAATATCCATGGTGAGCCTGTCGGTAGTCGGCCTCAGTACGTGTCTCCCCCTATCAGTGGCGAAGCTCTTCACTGACAGGCAGATAGCAACCGTGCTTCACGTGACCAACGATGCTCCCTGGCAGGTTTACGTTAAACGACTTGTCTGTTTCCTTGTCGGGGGTGTAGTGGCAATTGTAGTAGAGACGTTCCTATTCCCGGTACGTGCAAGAGACAGGCTGGTCGAATCTTTGGTATCGAGCATATCACAAATTTCCGTTATGGAATCTTCCGTGGCTGCGGGAGTCGACTCGACTGGCGCCGTCGACACCAAGTCACAGGCCCTCAATGCGAACTTCAAGCGTGCTAAGGAGAAAGCTGAGCAGGCACTCGATGCTGCTCGAACCTTCTTACCCTTTTCCCTAACAGAACCACGAATTAAGGGCAACTTCAAAGGACAAGCACTAGTCTACAGCGAGATGATTGAGGTCCTGTTGCAGATCTGCGAACGTATGGACAATGTGCTACATATACGAAAGCTATTCGGGAGTAGTGTTCTCGAAGAACTGCACGAGGAAATATTACCATACCGGCGGAACGTTGCCGGCTGCATTACTTTAACTCTATTTGTCGTTCAAGAGGCCTTGATTACCAGACTGCCCCTTCCACAGTTTCTACCATCCAGCCGCGTGGCTCAACTTCGGACTATAGCGCACGTTCGAGAGCTATTACATACACGTGGAAAAGGGACACTAGCGGGAAATGACATGAAGGCCCAAATCATAACGACGTCGCAACAAGGCTGTTCTACAGCTGTCAAGGGTACAACGCCGGGATCAATGACACGGCAGGACTTCCTAGCCTGGAAAGCCTCGTCTGCTGGTATGATAGAGATCATCGAATATCTCGAAGAGCTGGTTGACCTCGCCAAGCTACTTGTAGGCGTCAATGCCTTCCGCAGCGGATTACTTGAGCATCCCAGGTTTCATGAGTTGAATGCTAGGATAAGGGCAGCGAAAGCTGAATCTGAGGCCGCGAACATCAATATGGTGATAAGTGAGAAGGCTAAGAGGGCCCAAGGGGGCGGCAAGAAGCGCGGATTTGCGTCGTTTGGGAGGCGATCTTCAGTCGCCCAACGCGAACCATCTGTTACTGGCTTACGCCGACGCCAGACAGCTGGTGCTAGTCCAACGGTCACCGGCGATTCTACCTTTAACTACAACTACGGGGTCGAGGAGCATGATGATATTTCGTGGAGTCTCCAGCGCGTGATGACGAGGAGGATGGAAGAAAGCAGGTTGAAGAGGAGAAATTCTGAAGATCCCAAAGGGAAACACTCACTTCGCAGCGTTCAGACGTGGACGGGATAGCATTGAAATTATAGGATTAAAAAAAGCCTGCCGACTACTCGGTCTAGAACTATAACAGTCGCACTAACGGCGCTCGGTGACAGTTGCGTGAAGAGGGTAGGGAGAGTGTTTCAGTTGGTGCGTTTACGGGGAGCGAGACAGCATACAAGCCGGGGCAATCAAAGGTGATGACAATCCGGTTTGCTTTCGGCGCATATTCAAAAGTTTTTAATCATTCTTAGAATGTAATGATCACAAACATCTGCGACAAGCAGAACTAAAGAGGGAGTCACGAATGTAACCAAGCTGCTTGCCCTGAAAAAGATGGACTTATTCAGAGCGATGATTTACTGCGCGCATGTCTTAAAGACTCTAGAATAATATGCATGGTTCTAGAGGAAGGCTTATCTACCTTGGAAATCTGTTCCCAATGTGTCTAGCTTATACAAGCAATCTATATACACAAGGTAATTCTGAGTGAGTCCTCCTCGCCCTCACGATCGAAATTCATGACAAATTCTCTATCGCAAAAAGTTCATCGCCTCCTCCCCTGAAGGTAGATGGTGCGCAACGTCAATGGCCAATCTATGTTATCCTAGCCTCTTTTTATTTCTGTGTGGTCGTTGCAGGTTCTTTCTCTTGTTGAATAGGTTTTGTTATCACTGTACTACAACCCATACTCCAGTCACATGCCAGTAGCCCTAATCATATGAATAGCGCCGAAGACTCTAGAGGTTACAAGTGGTATGTTAATTCTTCTCGTTCTATCGTTTTTATAATTATTGGACTATAGTCGTCACTGGTAACTATGCGCCACTCTCTCTATACGTAGTAGCTAAACAGCAGTTGTAATAAAAACTTCACGTTTATACGTTTGGGGTATGGTCAAAGAATGGAATTGGTAAGATGTAAAGAGTTGTATGTTTACGGATTTAGATTTAAATAAGTCAATATTAGCCTATTTTTAAAATCGAGTAAATGCGAATAGAAGCAATTAAGCCCCCAAATATACCGCTACACTCTGCGACACTGTATCCGTTCCCACTCCTACGCATCTAGCCGTTGACGATTACACCACCATTGCAGTGGATGGTCTGTCCGCTAATTGACGAGCTGTCCTTTGCCGCGAGGAAAACAACACATGTGGCGATCTCGCTGGGCTGTGAAGGGCGTCCAATAGGACTCGTAAACGACTTCTGAGCCTCATTGTTCATTGTCGAGGGGATGAGAGGCGTCCAGACAGCTGGAAAACTTGGAGTTAGTTATTGCTATTTCAGGCATGATTTATGAGGGCTTTGGAAGCTTCTAAATACTGACGTCCCGGTGCAACGGCATTAACACGGATACCCTTCGAGCAGAATTGGTTGCTCAGACCACGTGTAAAGGAAACAATGGCGCCTTTTGTCGAACTGCAACACTTTGAGTCAGTTATAGCCATTTAGAAATTGATATATGCGAGTTTCAGACGCCCCTAGACACTCTCTTGTCCCAAAGAGGAAGTTTCGTGTGCCTAAAAAAGCCAAATGAAGGGGGAAACGGGTCTGAGCATTGTTCACTGACGTGTAGTCTAAAAGGTCTGGTCGTCCAATGTACGCGTTGATGCTCGCATTATTGATGATTGTGTCGCCAGGCTTCATCTGCGGCAGAACGTACTTGGCAAGATAGAAGTATGGGTGAATATTGGTGTTGAAGGTGTGTATCCATTGATCTCTGGAAAAGAAACGTTAGCTAGCATACATTTACCTTCGTCTTGTATCGTGGTAATTGCTCATGTGCATCCCGGAGGGTGATTCTCACTCGCTGAGATCATTGATGTCGTTAATCATCATTTGGTATGCCGCGTTGTTAAAGAGTATGTTGACTCTGCCCATCGCCTTAACAGCTTCGCCAACAACCTTCTTGCAATTATTCTTGTTAGTCAAGTCAGTGGCATGCAAATAGCATTTCCTGCCATTGGCTTCGACCAATCTTTTCGTCTCTCGGGCATCCTTCTCTTCATCGGATAAATAAGCTATCAAAGAATCGGCCCCCTCCATAGCAAACAGGATTGCCGTTGCTCGGCCAATTCCCGAATCACCACCGGTGATAAGAGCCTTCTTGCCCTCGAGCTTACCAGCTGGGCGGTACTTCTGATAACCACCATCGTCGGTGGGCAGAGTATCGTACTGAGCCTGAAGTGGCATCTTGTGTTCCTTGCCAGGGAACTCCTGGTGAGTCACCGGGATGGAGTGACCTTGATCGAGAATGCGTAAGTGACAACACTGAAAAACTTCTCCAAGTTACACCACCTACCCTCCTTGAATTGGGAATCGGACATCTTGGCCTATGTGATTCGGGGTGTAAGTACTCTGGGTTCTTAATTTTTTTTACTTGGAAATAGTTTGCGAATTAATTATATTTGTATTCGAGGTCAATTTCAACAGGATATGCGATGAACAGGCTTGTATCGAGTTCTTAAAAGCTACCAATGCCTTCTCGCGGGTGTATTTTTATCATATATGAAGTATGTACTTGAATGAACATGATGGGTCATGACATCACTGTTACCGTCATCATCTTAACACCGATATCAAGCAGTATGACGGTATTCTGGAGCAAACTCTCCGCATACACACTGGATCTGAAGCGCTGTTTGCATATTGCGTCAAACTCATGATATCTCTATATTGAGCACTGTGTCGGTTTATCTGTTTAATATCAATAGATCGCGTAAATAATTTGCGTAGGGAGGAAATGCCTGTAATAACTATGGTTATAGTCTCGGTTAGGTATAGTCTGAGGCAGGCGGCCACCTACATGTATCTACCTGGTTTAGTAGGTACTTACAGGTACTAGCCATCGGTACTATAGCCCACTACGGCATATAGACTCTAGGGGGGTATTTAAGTACATGGCCTGCAGTAGGTACCTCTGTAGGTATAAATGTAGATACCTAGGCAGGTAATTAGGTATTCTTGTTCCAAGGAGCAAAACTGCGTGTTACTAATAGCAATAACCACATGCATATCTAACACATGTTTGGACCTGAAGTAAGTAGGTACCCGAGGCAGTGAGTCAAAAAGTCTTCGCATATGAGAGGCGCATGAAACGTGTTGCCTCCCAGCTCGTTCGACGATCTAGGTGGCAGATCACATGACGATGAGGTTTTAACAAATGCCGGTAGGTAGCATCTATACACCAACTCTTCGCAAAACAATACCTACGAATAAGATACCCCGCATACTTACTGTATTGATTGGAGGGGGGCGGACTTTTCATTCTTGCACTGCCCAGGCTGCTCAAGAGAAAGACACCTTCCTACTTTACTTGCGCGACTAACCAAGGCGACTACAGTAACCAAGGCGAGTGACCAAGTCGACTAACCGCAATGGCAACGACACGTTTCCGACTACTTTTCCACGTGCCGCCATCTGCTGCTGCTGCATGTAAGTCAGCCATCTTCGCCGCAGGTGCCGGCCGACAGGGCAACTACAGCGAGTGCTGCTTCACGGCGGCGGGCACGGGTCAATTCCGCCCAACGGAGGGGGCGAATCCAGCGATCGGCAAAGTCGGGGCTCTAGAGGAGGTAGAGGAGGTTTGTGTTGAAACACTATGTGTGGGGGAAGAAACGACCAGGAAAGTTGTAGCAGCTCTGAAAAGGTATGTGCAGGCCCGCGCATTTCCCCTGTGAGGCAAGCAAGATCGATGATGGCATATTTATGCTGACATCCTGTTGGAAGCGCGCATCCGTACGAGGAGCCATCCTACATGGTCTTCAAGCTGGAGGATTTCTGAAGGAATCGCCATGTGTCCCCGAAGGTCGCACAGCGTCAATAGATAGTGGAGGAGAACCAGGGCCGGTTCGCGTCGTTCATCGCGCCCAAGGATCCGTCGGTGGTGGCGTGCCGATTGGGGCAGCTTAGGACGCCAGGCCAGGTCAGCTCATCCGGGGGGGAACGTTTGGCAGATGTTTCTATTGAGGTGCTCCAATGTTTCAAGCGAGGGGGCTGATCGATTAAAACATTCTTGACGACTCGTTAAATATCTGGAATACAGTAAGCCAATAACTGGTGATTATGTCTTCACCCCAACACTCTCCGCCCCTCGTTTAGGTTGTGTTCCGCTCATAACACCCTAATTGACATGACCTAACTTGCCACTTCGATGTAGCATGGGGTCTGAAATGTACGCTTTAATAAACCCAAGTCTTTTTCCTAAAAGGATATCCCTCAACCACTTTGGCCGTACTGATTACATCTGTTGCCTGTTGCGCATGGGGTTCTGCAAGTAATTCCTCAGCTGTCAACGAACAAGACCGATGTAACGCTGAACGATAAATTAGGAGACGACCCCCTCCTATATGTTACATTTTACAGTATGGAGGAACCATATGGTGACAAGCACCAATGGATTCTGGGATGCTGCTCAGCCTTCCCGCAAGCTGTATTCCTTTCCATCCTCGTGTCCACCGACTTTGCATATGTAAGCCGACTTGGCACAAACCTGGAGCAGTGCGAGTAGGGAGCCACGGCGCACATCTAGGGGGCATATTCGGATCGATCTAAAAATTACTTTCGGGTGCGTAACCGAGAGAGCCTCGACCTTACAGTGTGGACGATCATATGTTCGCCTAACGGCAACTAGGTATGCGGTCGCTGGCCTGTGAAGGGCACACCTACCACACGGTTCCCGAAATAGGCACCATGAAGATCGTGGCGTCGGTTTGATGCCGGTCAGCAGCCAACGGTTGTGATGCGGTCGCCGTCTGGTATCACATGCCCGAGAATTATCTGGGGCCATACGGGGGCCGTCATGACTCTTGCGTCTCTAGACAGATCAGCTTGAAACGGCTCTGAGGGACAAGGCACCTTTCGCTACCTCTCCTGTTTTGTCCGAAGCTTAGGAGGTGTTGAAAGCAACCCAGAACAGCCACACCACAGCTCCAATGGGTTCATATGCGAGAAAGATATACGAGGCACAGTCGCATTACGCAAGCCCAGGTATTTATTCAGACGTCCAGTACCTAATACGACCATGCATAGATGGGTATTGTTAGCATGATTGGCTGACGCAAATTCGAACCATTGCCTTTCAAGTCCTGTTGATCATGGACTCGTTCTTCATCTTCAATTCTACCACATTCGACCATAACCTGCAGTTTAATTCCACCGAGACTTGAAGAGCTTCCGCTATGCTATCGAGCCGAGCCCCGAATCTATCTAATCTGTTGTTCACTTGGGGATGATACGTCTAGGCATCAACAGACCATTGCATAAACATATTCTACTAAGCTCAAGGGAAATCTCGACAAAAAATATACTCACTGTATCCCTATCTGGGTGAAATACCGGTGCACGCGCACGGCTTTGGCTTGCTTTATAGAGCCCCCAATTCGCCAATCCTGCTATGACGACCGAAAGAAATCTAGGTTTCGACGTGAACGCGCAGGGGACGAGTCTGTTCATTATCCAGCTGGTCTTCCTCGCCTTGGCCTGGATCACTTCGCTCATGCGAGCGTTCGTAAAGATTGCACTACTGAGGAAGACCACCATAGATGACTATGTTATGTTACTAGCGTTGGTATGAAACTTGACAAAAGCATCCGGAGTCATATAGGCTGACCTCCCCGGTGAATAGCTCGGCTACACAGCCACTGGGTATTTCGTTTTAAGTGCCATCATAGACGGCGGTCTAGGCAGGTCAGATGCAGAACCCAGCCTCGAGAGCCTCGAGATCATGCTCAGGAGCTGGTTTGGCAACATGGCGCTCGCGGGTCCAGTGTCAGGCTTAGCCCGAGTTTCGATTGCCTTATTTCTGTTACGAATTGCAGTGAAAAAATGGCAAAGGCTGGTTTTGCACGTCGTAATAGGCGCTACGACGGTCATGACTATCGTGGTGCGTCATTCTCGGAACTATTTTCTTCCTGTTTTGGCAACTTCAAGAGCACAATTCTTTGATTTTTTATACGAGAAATGGCGATAACTGACTCCGAGTATTACAGTACTTCTTCCTCGTGGTGTTTCAATGCTCTCCCGCTTCCTACTTCTGGCAGAGGATGAGAGAAGGCGCGTCGGGTTCTTGTGACCATGCTAAGGCAGTTCAGTCTGCGACCCTAGTTTGGGGTTCGTTCGCGGTGGCAATGGACTGGATGCTTGGCCTGCTTCCTATCGCCAGTAAGTGAAACCAAGAGTCAATTTCTTCTCACCCTTGGACGGCCTCGGGAAACATAACTCCCTTGTCCTAGCTACGAGCGGACATGTCTATAGTTATAGATACGCCTTTACGCCTCAAGTATTAAGCATAGCTTGCTAACTTGTAGCGTCTAGTACTATGGAACGTTCGGATTAACCGACAGTCGAAAATCGGTATCGCAGCTATCCTGAGCTTTGGAATCATGTAAGCGCTTCTCGTATTCTATTTCTTTAGATGAATAAACTGTGCTGATACTTTTAGCGCTGGTATTGCTCTCATCATTCGCTTGATTTATATCGTGCAGAACGGGCCCGCATCGAAGAACTTAGTATACGGGACATTGTAGGTCTACCGCACATGTGTAACTGCTAGCCAATGCTAACAAACCGCCGCATAGGGCCGTGTCAATCAGCGCGGTCGTTGAGCTTGCGCTGGGTATCATAGCAGGTTGTATTGCTACGTTACCGCCGCTCTTCAAGAGGATAGGGCTACAGCTCGGCTCTAGTCCCAAGCACGGAGACTTAACAGACACGATTCCGTGGCAGAGATCATTCGCCGGGCCGGAGCCCCGGCACCAGGGAGCAGAAAATATCATCATGATGTCGCCACGGCGATTAGAGGCGGCACAAGACGTCGAGGCCATGAAGGATGTCAACATACGACGCCCACGAACGGGGAGTCCATCAGCCAAACGAGTGCTATCGTCGTCGAACTGGGACATTGAAGTTGACGGTGGCATATCGGCAGATGACGGGCTGGCGCCGCCGCCTTCGGGAAAGGATATTCAAGTTCGCACGTTCATTCAGGTCGACTCCCAGCCGTCTAGCAGTAAAGTCTCGGTCAGCACTGCCGACTTTGCCGAGAAGCCTCTTCCTCCTCCACCACCACCGCGATCGCGGACAAGGGATCGGTCAATATCAAGGTCACGACCAGTTACTCCTATACAATTTTGATAATTTTATTTCTAATACTGCACATATGCATGCTGTGTCAATGAACGTGTACCCGGAATGGAATGCCTACGCGACATGAGTGTACAAAAGCGATTGTTTAACATGAGGAATTTGAGGAGATGAAAATTCAGTGTTTTTGCTTTGGGTATCCCAATCTAATGAGACATCTCTAAGATCGCTTTCGGCATCGGCAAAAGAAAAAGTTTGGAGACCTCGAAACTTACCTTGCTAGCTAGACAGATGATTTATTGAAGTCATCGACCATGCCACGTTGGACAGAAATGACATGCTGCGGTTTATTGCGTCCGTGCGTACATCCCTTGCTACATGTATAGTGTACTGTACTGTAAGGCACTTATAGTTTGGCTGCTCGAAGTCTTGCAACTTTCGTCGTAATGACCATGACCCCAATATATGTACCTTGAGGTGTAACTACCTACCTGGCACACGTAAACCTACCTAGCTTGCTCAATGTATAGTACCTATCAGTTAGTTTGCCAGCGTACCGATACTTTTTAGGTAGGCACATGCAGAATTTGTGGGGATTCCATACATCTGGCCTATCAAACTAATTAACCCAAACTAGGTGAATTATGGCATGGCGTACATACAGTAGTGGTATAGTAGCTTACCTTAAGGAGAGCTCGGCCTGGAACTCGTCAACCTCAGTACTGTATACACCCAAACCACGCGACGACGACGACGCCAATCGACAAAACGAGCGTCGTGGTCTATTCGCGCCACCACTTCTACGAAAGAGAAACCTTGGACACCGGGCCGCAGCGTCTGCTGGCCACCAACCCGCTACCATGAAGCCCGTTGTTGGGGCGATGCAAGCATGGTCTTGGTATGTTCGGTTGCCTCCTCACAGTCGTCACCTATCTACAACACAAGAAGCCCATCATCCCCTAGGAAGACAATATCAATCATACTCATAAGAACTTGAGCTAATGGCCGTCCCCGCAGCGTTGTCATCTCCGTCTTCGCCATCCTCATCCTCTCCGTCATCGGCAGTCTATATCGTAGCAAGCATCACGAGTTCGTAGGCAGCACAGGCGATACCAAAAACCCAAGCGAAGTCTCGAGTACGATATTTACGGCTGTCATTGTATATGCGGTATGTTTCCAAGCCAGCAATCCTGCCCTGTTGCACCGCTATGTGATGACGCGATATCGGGGATGCTTTCAATCCCTCTTTGTATGCTGTGTCCACGAGAAGGCTGGTGGCTAACGTCTGCGTGTCTTCTATAGGCTTTCCTAGTATGCTGCGGTTTCCAGGGTGTGCTCCATATGCGAGAGAATCGACGCGGCGCCATCGCGCTATGATCAGCGACTATGCGATTCCATTCCATAAATGTATATGTATAGCCGGGATCATGGTATAGCGCAATGGACAGCAACATATCTGCACGTTGCACTGACAAAGTCCCGGCCGGCCTCGAAGAACAGACTTGAGTCATATAGGGCGTCCTCCTGAATAGCTTCCTCATTGATTATAATAGAATATCATTGGTGATGAGGTTCGGAGCTCCGGACAGGTGGCGCTGAGTCAAGAGGACGTACGATGGATATCATCCGGGGTTCCAATGCTGACCTTTCGGTCGCAGGTGGCGGTGGCCGATGAATATCCGATGCGGGCTCCGTTGGAAGCGGTGCCAACTATAATAATGCACATTTTTTAAATCCACTCTCAAACCCCGTGCTAAAGCTATACTTCGTCAAAGCGTGCATGTTGTCGCATTAGGTCTACCGTGAAATCTATAGTCCAACCACCCAACGTGCGTCGAGAGCCTATCATATGATGCAGCAGTGTTCATTCCTCCTTACGGCAGATGCCGGTACTGTACCTATCCAGTCCGGCCATGGTCTTGGTAGCTCCCATCGCTCGGTATTAGGTGGGCTGGTTATGTGATCTGCAAAACTCGGCCAGAGGTATCTGACCAATATTTTGTAAGAGATGTAACACATGAAGAGATCCACCAATCTATGTCATAACTCGACTATCATGACCAATTTTAGATGATACAACCCTTGTTCAACATTCACTTTCTTCTCTGTGAAATTTGGTGTCATCAAGATCTAACGCACGTATGCTAACCACTCGGAAACCAATGATCTCGCAAGGGTATGGCTCTAGCAGTGAAATGGCTTCTTAGGTGTAGGTGAAGCAAAGGACGACCTCGACCAATCATTTGAGAATGAATCACGCGGTGTACGGGGTCCCTTTTCCGTCTGGTGATACAACAACGTTCAGTATTCATCTCGGTGAGACAGCGGGATGAACCACGCTATGCTCCCTTCAGTATGCTACTTGGTCCCATTGCTATGAGCCGTTGCGGTTGGCTTTGTGCCTCTTCCGCAGACGGTGAGATACAAACACGGGGTTTGGTCGTGTGCAGATCTCGAACAACTCTGCAGTGTAGCTATGGCGACATTTATGATACTGGAAGGGTCCTGCCTTTCTTTGTGTCGCTTCTCTCATTATTGTGTGTAGTCCGCCCTGTTCGTTCTTGGTCACTTGCTGCTGGCTTCTCTCTACAGCCTCAGCCTGTGTTTGATTCGCTGGTCGGTAGCTGACCATCTATCTAGGTCCCATTCCATTCTAAATGGGTTGGCTGTCTTGTTCAGCTACGCCCCTTCTCTTCGCGGTGATGCGAGTTCCCGTGAGCTAAAAATACCGTGTGCCAGGGAGGTGCGGTAGGTATTGATTACCAACTGTTTTTAGAGAACGTCGATTTGCAACACAAGACCAGTCAATCGGCCTCGTCTGCCAAGTTGGTCGTGTCACCAGTAAGCCCCTCATATGTGTTATGTGCGTATATGAGCTGTGCTACGTGCGCGCAGTCGAGGAAATGCCACATCCGTATGGGCCTTCTTTGTTCTTCTTTCCTCTCGCCATGGCAAAGTAGAATGTTTGTTTGTTGAGCCGCAGCTACGCTTGCCTTGTGTTGGCCGGCACTTGTACGACCCGCGTCCCGTCATTCTATAACCTAAACCAGGATATATCTTTCTTACATCTTCGACGTTGCTTTCCGTATCAACTGCTATCTTTCACCTTCTGTCCACCTTCTCGCTTGCCAGGCCTGATACAGCTCCAAAACCCTCCTACCTAACTACCTAACTACCTACCGACTTGATGTCAATCTAGACAACTAGGCGAGAAGAAATACCACGTTAGACAACGCACGGGTCGAGCGACAAACCCCTGATATCAGAATCTCCCCACCGATCACCACACCACTGCATTTGGGTTAATCAACCTGCACATAATGCATCCGCTCAACATCCTCTCCCTTTCCCTCTCTGCCGTGGGCACCTGTGTCCTCGCACAGAACAGCACAGCAACGACAGGGGTAGGTGGTATTGCGGTCCAAACCCAGGCATCACCGTGCTATAGCCATGCCCTTCGCTAACTCTCGCTTGTAGCAGCTAGGAGATGCAATCGTAGTGGCGAACAACCCTGTGGGGAAAGAAGCCGTCGCCGTGCTCCCAGTCCAGCCCTTCTTCACTTCCGGGGGTCTCGACGGCAACGTCAAGGGTGCCGTTAAGGCCACTGCCGGGGCGAGTGGTGTCGGTGTCGACTTCGAGGTTACATTTTCCAATTTGCCCAAAGAGGGCGGTCCATTCAGTACGTGCCCTTGAGAGCTGCTAGCCCAACTATGTGTCCGCTGACATGTAGCAGTCTACCACCTCCACGTTGATCCAGTTGATGCTTCAGGCAACTGCACCAATACCCTGGCCCAGTACGTATTCTTGAGCCTCTTATTACCCGTTTTATCAGATCCCCTCTCTTCCCCAAGCTCCTGCATGATCCCGACACCCCCCACGGACAAGTCATATCGTTACCATGAGCCGTCATTTCTAACTGCTGCTTCTCATAGTCTTGACCCCTTCATCCGCGGCGAGGACCCGGCCTGCAACTCTTCTCAGCCGGCGTCCTGCCAAGTCGGGGATCTCAGCGGCAAGTACGGCAAGATCACTTCGGATCCCTTCACGGCCAAGTTCCACGACAACTTTACCGCAATGAGCGAAGGCCCCGGCTCCTACTTTCTCAACCGTAGTCTTGTCGTCCACTTCGCCAACAAGACGCGCATCACTTGTGCTAACTTCGCCGTGCTGGACTGTCCAGCTAATGGTACTGCGGCTACCAGCGGTACCTCGTCGTGCCAGTACTCCTCGACGCCAACGCCAACAAACACGGCCAAGAGAGTTGGAGCGCTCGCTGTCAAGAGTTTAGCCCTCATTCCTATAGCAGCTATACTCTTCGCTGCTTGAGCGTCGCTCCACATAAGACTCTACGTTATTATCTGAATGGATTGCGCAACGGTGAATGGTGAATATGCCTCCACTTCGGTAATTTTCGGTAATTTTCGGCGCCTAGGTGCTTGAGTCCGGCCGGAGAAAGTGCCGGCTGCAGGGCCATGGTAATCGGGCTAATATAAGGTCTATGGGGGTTACATAAATGACTGCAACCTTGGTGAGTTGCGCCCACATGCGAAGGTTACACTCAATAGAAAGGGGGCGCTGGTGTTTCATAGGGTTTACTTGCACATGCAGGAAAGATTGACAGAACTATAAGAAATCAGGGCTCCCGGGGTGCTCCCAGGGTTTCACCTGGGAAATGGAATATATTGATAGACATCTCTACGCCACGTGTGTGAATCCGTATACATTGTACCTACAAACGTGAATGCTAAGCCGAGCTAAGCTATACCGACGATTTGGAATATGGGTTTGCCACGCCTGGACGAAGCTCGAGGCGCGGGAATCGATAATGGAATCCTTGTCGTGCCTGGTCCGGGCGGAACGGGACGAGGGACGAGGGGCGAGGGGCTCTTGTCCCGGCCGTCGGTGGCACGGAAATGGATTTTCCACCCCTATCTACCATCTGCCTAGCGAGGTGCACATGTCGCATTTCGAGATGCCCATGCCATGCCATGCCATGCTATGCTATGCTAGGCCCATGTCGGCACATAAGCAGTTAGGTCGAAGCTCCCGATAAGGCGCACGGGTGTCATAAGAGATCAGGTTCCACTGCGGCCGGGCATTAGGCCAAATAATCTGGGAACCTGCATCAAACTGCCGGATGCTTCCTTGCTTCAACACGACTCCAATGATTTCATCGTGATTACGGTCACGACTCACCACCAATTGATGGCAATTTCACCCGCGTTATTGCCAATAATCATGGTGTCCTCTCCAAGAGCCAAGGCCTCCACCTTACGACCTTGGTCGATTACTGGTAGGATACGCCGTTTCCACTGCAGGGGATCAGGTATGCTGTACAGACTGGCACGGTGATCATTCCCAGTCGTCATCTCTGCTCCACGTAGCATCTCGTCCGGAAAACAGGCTGTGGCAGTACAGTACCGAGGACGACCTCAAGTCGCCGACATGCTCCACCGCCAGGCTCCGCCGCGAGTGTGAAATGCGGTCTTCACGTGCCATTAGGCCACCGTGAACCGTCAATGAGGCACATGATGAACCCACCAGCGAACCTACGTCTGCAGGCCGAGGACCAGGAGGGCATGTCCAACCCCAACTTGGAACGAATGCAATGCTTACGGCCTAGCCAGGGCATCCACTTTCCCGAACGGTCCAGATGATGGGCTTGGGTAGTCTAAGCAGGTCAACTCAGACCAGAAGATAAGACACGATGCAGCGATCTCGCTCTGCTCCATCGTCAGCAACACATTTCTTTTGTTCAGTACTATCGAACGATTCTTACAAGATTTGGTCTTTTGCGTCAGTCCCCCGCAAGACCGGGGCTCGACACGTCCACAATCGGCATGGTTCGTCACTCGACGGCCCTCTATCGATTGACATCACCTAGCTAGGGGTGACAATGGGTGCGGATTACGATGTGATTGGCGCATCCTTATTAACTCTGATCCTTCACCAGTCAAGGGACCGTCCCGCCAGTCGGCAGATCAACATCGGGCGATCCTCTCGTCAAGATATTGGATTCACGGGTGACGCGCTCTAGTCTACACTATCTAAATACTTTCGCACAGCGGGTGGCATCAGGTACCTCTCTACCTGCATGTACGTGCCGTGCGTGCCTGGCCCTTGTCTAGCGCACGTTACAACCTCATCGAAGCCAAGGGCGAGGTCGACCTTGATGTAACCCACCATGCATCCCCAATGCGAGGGCTAACTTCCGAGATCCTCTCACGTCGCCGCATGCTGCTCGGCTCACCTGAATCGACCAGGGACAAATTCATATTTGCCCTACCAACTGGAGTGAGATTAGTCCACGTCAGTCCAGGGCAGTCGTGCAATGCGGGGACCTGCATTCAGCGGAACCCGCGGGGTCTCTCTATCGCTGTTCACGAGCCAGCCAGGGATTGACAGGCGAGGCAGACGGTAGTTACTGTGCTAGCATCAGCTTATCAGGGTATAGCGCACATTGCACTGCTGTTGCCAATAGACGACCAGATCCAACTGGCCCCAGAAACAGCAGCAGCCGGATCTGCTATGACCAGGGACATTGCATTATACAGCTCTCTAACGGCACTGGCCTGATGAATGGCCTTGCGAGGGGTCCTTGCCGTCCAATGATCTGCCGTAGAGAAGATGCGCCGGGACCCTCCCAGCTTACCTTGCTGAGATGCTGGCAATATTACTGCACCAACCTTGTGAGGATCTGGGGTTGGAGCAGCAATAGGACGCCATCTATACGGCTACCATTGCCTTGGGATGCCGTCGCGCGGCCTACCTACTCGTTTTGACGCTTCCTCCGTGCTCGACGGGGCAAGTGTGATATGAAACCACGACGCCTTTTCCTCTCTTCAAGAAGACACTTCCCCAGACTGCCTGACACATGCACGCAGCCTTCCCCCAATTTTCTCCTAGCACGAGGGTTTATCCGTCGTTAGCCTTGGCTTGTCTAGAGCTCGACAGGGCTAGTCATAGCGCCCATTACCACATCACACCAATCACGAGGAACCCCGTCAGGTGTCGAACCCTCGAACTATAAGCATGAAAGCGTGGCCATTCAGCCCGATAGAGAAGCGTTACCCTACGATCATTCCTCGAAATGGAAAATGGCATCTTAATCAGGCTTGGCCCTGCCTGCTGCGTACGACCAAGGTTGTATTTGCGTTTAGGAATGCTGCAAGACTGTGCAACCAACCTTGGACGAACCACTCAGGGTGGTGTCTAGGCTCGTGACGCATGCGAGCCAATCGTTAGTCTTGAACGTAAGCGGGCCCTATCGTCATACGAAGTCACATCACTTACTTGGAGGCTCTCGAATGCGCCCTTGGGCCAAGCCGCATCACTTTGGAGGTTCTTTACGATTGTGGTGGGAAAGGTCGTCTAGGTTCTATGCGCTGGATTGGCGCACAACCCTTCAACAATCACTTCGACCTACCAGCGAGAGAGTCTGTGCCACTTGGCGTTGCGGTGCAATACAATGACACCTCGATTCAGACAACTACCTTGCTGCTATGCATTCTGGGGTGATCGGTGGCCTCAGTTGTACACGTTCCTGGTTCAACGGCCCTTAGCTCCGCATCAACTAGCTATTGGGTCTGTGAAGCTCGCATGGACATCCCAGAGAGAAAGAAGAAAAAAAATTTTCTTGGGAACTTCTCTTTTGGAACTCATGGTCGTCGGCTAACGTCCACATGCCCAGCGATATTCACGACACTAGCTCATCTTGACCCCTCAATATTTCCCATCACCGTCAGAGTATGGATTGACACTTAGTTTCGGTCAACTCCTATCAACCGGTTAAGGCTACACCCACTCGGAAGAGACCCTGACGGCAAGGTGATAGCCAATAGCCTGGTCGACTTCAGACACTCGGCTCATAGTAGGGTGGGATGACGATACTCCGCCTTGTCCGAGGTCCTGTCAGCTTCACACCTGAAGGAACACCGCGAGCTAATGGGGCTAGTGGCCAGACTGTGTGGATGTTGACTGCGATCATCTTCCGCGTGTCCCTCTGTGACTCGAACCATGTTTCCCGCGTCATCCTTCAACGAATGAGACGCTGACGTTATCTATTAGGTCTCTTGGAAAAGATTCATTGCACACCCGAACTGCCGTAGACCGGTTGTGATAGTCAACCGGGCCGGTCTAGAAACAGTAGTTCTCGAACATGCATGGCAATCCACCATTTCGATGTGGTATCTAGTGATATCCCTGTGTGGCACATTAGTACAGAGGTAGTCAAGGGGCTCATGGCTGGATGATAATTAGGTCCGAAGACTGTATCTATCATGTAGAGAGAGATTAGGGAACATGCCACCTAGTTTCAATATTAGTTGTTATTGGTTTAGTTAAATAGGTAGGCTAGTCCGCTGCCCATGCCTACTTATTTCCTCTATCCTGTTACCCATCACAAGGCTGAACACAGAAGCTCACCCGTGCCAAAGACCTACTCATTCTTACTGAATGCGGAGAAGCTAAGCATTGATATAAGTCGCCTCCCTTCTTTGTGCTCCCTTGTCTATTCATTTTACTATTATTTTATCGGAGTCATAGAATTCCCCAACTTTAAGACACTTCATAGCCCCGTGCGGCTATCATTTCCTTTCTCCCTTCCTTATCTTGATAAGATAATTAGCAGCCTCGTGTGCCTATCGTCTCCTCTCCCCCAACGTTCTGAAAATGGCGCCCGCCGCATCCAACGGGTATAGCTCTGACATAGAGGCTATACGCAAGGTGAGTCCTTCCCCAGTATTTCTCGTTGTCTGTTTGTTAGGATAGCCCAACACAAGACAGGAATTGAATTTCGCTGCTACATTGCCATCGTCTACTCATGCAATTCATTTCTCGAGGAATGAGCTAATCAGAAACAGAAGGAGTATCCTCACATGAGCAATGGTAAGCTTCATCATGTAGCAAATTCTACAATCTATGATCTAACGCTAGCTAGGCGTTTATCTCGACCACGGCGGCGCAACAATTTACGCAAGATCCACCGTAGAGCGGTTTGCATCGAAGATGGTCACAGGCTTATATGGCAACCCGCATTCGGAGAATTCCCCCGCGAAACTCTCCGGCGATATGGTCGACCACGTTCGCGAGAAGATGCTTGACTTTTTCGGAGCAAGCTCAAAAGACTTCGATCTCATATTTGTCGCAAATGCGACGGCCGCAGTGAAGCTTGTAGCCGACTGCTTTAGGGACCTTGCCGAGAAAAGTCGAGACCGCAAGTTCTGGTATGGGTTTCACAAAGATGCCCACACCAGCATTGTTGGAGTAAGGGAGCTCACATACGGACAATCTTACTGTTTCGAGAACGACCAAGAAGTCGAAGAATGGCTTCAATACCCAGAGAATTCATTTGTCAATCGTGCCAACCCAAATGGGCTCGGCCTGTTTGCGTATCCCGGCCAGTCTAACATGACTGGACGGAGGTTACCGCTCTCATGGTCATGGCGAGCACGCCACTCCGAGTCTCTGCAGAATACCTACACACTGCTGGATGCTGCCGCGCTTGCCATGACATACCCGATGGAGAATATTTTCCAGGATCCTGATCGCGCCCCCGACTTCACCTGCTTTTCCCTGTATAAGATATTCGGCTTCCCCGACGTAGGGGCCTTGGTTGTTCGAAAAGAGTCCGGCCATATCCTTACCCTCCGCAAGTATTTTGGTGGCGGCACAGTCTCCATGGTCTCCAGCCTTGGGGATACCCCGTGGCATCGGTCCAAAGGCCTTCAAGCCCCCACGTACAAACTCCACGAGGGCCTAGAGGATGGAACGCTACCGTTCCACAACATACTCGCCCTCGGTGAGGCGATCGATGTGCATCTGCAGCTATATGGATCGATGAGAAACATATCTGCGCACACGTCTCACCTTATAGAGCAGTTGCATCGTGGCATGATTGGTCTGCGCCACGCGAACGGGCGGCCTGCATGTCACATCTATTCCGAGAATAAAGACTTCAAAAACCCGAACAAGCAGGGCTCGGCCATCGCCTTCAACATGGTTGTTCCAAATGGGGGCTACATCTCGTACACAGATGTGGAACGCATAGCCAATGACGCGGGTTTCTATATCAGATCCGGAGGTACGTATCAGCCCCATCAGTGTAAGGTGGCTTATGCACATAGCTTATATCTCTGCCTAGGCGTCTGCAATCCTGGCGGAATCTTCTCCCTGCTAGGCTACGAACCATGGATGACGGACCGCGCGCTCTCTGCTGGTCACCATTGTGGCTCACACGGGATTTCCGTCCTTAACGGTCTCCCCACAGGGTAAGTTGGCTTAGCCACGCACATCGTATAATAAATCGAGTCCTAACACCCAGTCACTGTCTAGGATTGCCCGCGTGAGCATCGGCGCCATGTCCACGAGGCAAGATGTTGACTTATTCATCGACTTCTTGCGTTCCACCTTCGTCGACGCCGACAAGGAAAGCAGCCTGAGTGCATTATCCGCGACTTCGACCCTACGCTCCATCCCGTCCGACGCCACACTCGAACAGACGATCTCTGCTGAACCCGTCGCTATTCCTAATCCCGAATATCGAAAAAAGCCCCGGACCAGACACATCCCTTTCCTATCACACCTCAGACGAGTCCCTAAGCCGGTGGCGAGGTCACCATCTCTCCCAGCAATGAATCTTACAAGTGGATTGTCTACCATCAGGTGACTATGCGCCTATTCCTAATCTAGCAAAGTCGTCTCACTTCTATTTCTATCAGAGTCTACGGATGTCTCTAATTCGGTGGTATGCGTCTTTTATGTATGTTAGGGATGGCTGCTGGAACACCATTCTACCCAAGGTCCGGGAGGGGAGGCGGTATTAGTCGATTTATTCCCTCGTTTTAATATGTAACATTTCACCACTATCGATATCTCGTTTAGCGAAGAGGCCAGCTGCCCTGCGAAAGTGTCTCAGAAGTACGCCATGTTGTTATCATTCAATCGGCAATACTGCTACAAATAGTAAGAGCCGTATCGATATTGTTGGCCCACCAACTAAGGTGGTCAGACGGGAGGCGTACAGGAGGGCTTTAAACGGGGAACGCTATTGTTATGTGGCACACCTAGGCTAGTAAGATCAATAATTCAAGGTGTGGAAACGTTTCTATTGCTTGAGGCCCCATGCCAGCCCTGCATGTCATCACGCAGTTAAGCTGTAAGATCCAAGTCTATGTCTGGCTGCTTTACGTTGCTCAGGTGTTGCGCCTATTCGCACGTCTCTTTAGATTGGAAGTCTGTATAGAATCTCGTAATTCCCGCGAAGTTATCTGACAAAAGCTAAGATGAACCTGTGACACAGAGAAGAGACACCTAGTCCGAAGTTGGTCTATCTCGGTCTGGGGTGCATTTCAGGGCTCATGTAAGCAAGCAAAGGAGTAAGCAATCAGTGGCGTGTCGGAGTTAAGTGTAGGGCTGTTGGGTTCCGGCTGTGCCGTGAGATTCTTTCCTTGTTTAGAATCGCGGACAAGCCGTCTCATCGAAAGCTACACGGCTTGTAGCTTGTAGGTGTATTATCATAATTAGGTATAGTAAGGTACATTTTGTCTTGTATCTCTAAGGCCCACGTTATTATCACGAACTATTGGCTGAGACATCGTTAGGACTACTCGATTTAAGAAATATTCGATCTGTATCTAGCGGGCTTGATTTTCCGAACGGGGCGCTTTAGCATCACCAAGTAGTCAGCGTGGCGCATTATTGAGAGGAATATAGGCGTAGCATGGTGGAAGCTGGATATCGTAGTAAAACCAGTCAAATTCTACTTTAGAACATCGCTGCGGTTTAATTCGTGGCATTCTACTAGAAACGAATCAGCGTTTGGAAATATATAATTATCCATAGCAGGATGAAGATCGACATTAGGTCCTAGATCCAGATGGCCTACACTAGCCTTTCAAGTACCTCCCAGTGTAATGAAGTTAGGCTACAAGTGAAATAGAAATCATGTTCGTGTCGTAGCACGTGCCTCGAATTTAGAATTCCGTGTTCGCACTAGAGAGGAGAGAAAAACCAGGCTCAAATATATACATGTGAGAGAGCTATCTCCATGTCATGTGTTTAGTTGACGTCAAAAGTAGAAGGCTATCATAATTGAATTTACTCACCATCCTCAAAAGATTTCGATTTTTCCGTTTCCAAACAAACGAGTTTGAGGCATCCTAGGCTGAAAGCAGGAACGGTCAACACAACAATAATACCCGGACTAATAACATATTACTTCAAGAATATTTCAGAAAGAGCATAAATATGTATAATTGATTTTCATAGTCAATGGATTTCGGGTCAGCGGTCTATATAAGTGAGGCATAGTTTCCTCGCCGAAACAGATTGCTAAACAAGGCGGTTAAAGAGGAACGCGATCTACCCCTGAATATGTTCGTGTGTCAGGGTACGTGGCCGGGAACATTCAACAAAGATGACATGTGTCAACCGAAACGCGGGGAGGTACTGACCAGGAATGTCGGTATATTTTCACGTGTAAGCGCTTAATTCTCAATATTATATCGACGTATCCCTAAAAACAACTTCGTACCGGGCTAGCGTCTACATAATGGCTTGATTGTGCTTACTGTGTGATATAGGGGGTAATTAATTTGTACCTCGTGGCAATACGGATGATAAAAATTGCTAGAACGAAACAAAATAAACCCGGACAGCCCAATAGGCTAGAAGGGTCGTCGGCTCCCAGAATCGTAGACATAGAGGAAGTAGTCCTTGGCTCTTTTTTTTTTGTGGTCGCAGGTTCAACCACGGCCTGTCGACCCGCGTCCCGATGAAAGCATTTCCGAATATGAATTAAAGAAGAACCCAGGAAAGTTTCATAATCTCATATTTCTACAGCGGGCAAAAAATAGCGGAAAGGGGGAAATGAATAGGCAGTGCGTTGTTCTGTAGCCTCAAGCCCGCTGCTTGCTCGATGTTGACATATTATTCCCAATGACAAACGATGATATAAAACATTTATAAGGCAGAGGATGCAGAGTATGTGAACGTTCCTCGGACTACCACAATGTCGAGTCCCGATAATTCGTTCGGAAATTCCGGTGGCCGGTACACGATTCGACAAATCTGTCCGGCTTCCGCTCTCGCCTGAGTTAAGCTGTTCCAAATAGCTATATCGGGCTATATTTAAGTATTGTAAAGCTAACATAATCGACAAGATCCGGGGATCGTTCCATGAGAAGCAATGAAGATCATTCAATAGCATTAAGGAACCGTGTAAAATCTTTAGGTGATAACACTATCTTAAGGCTAACCTAATCTGGCCATTTTCTCGAAGTCTTTCGTCTGGTTCGAAAACAGTTATTACTAAATACAGAATTTAAACGTCTAAGCGTCGTATGTTTTCATGTACGCGAGCAATGCTATGGATGTCAGACATTCTAAGGCAGGTCTTGTGGTCTACTTAATACGAACAAGCTCCCATAACTACTGACTAAAAGGTATTTGCAACTGCTTATACTTACTACAGATATCAGCCTACCTGGCCAGTAATAAATCATGTTAGGCCAAGTTTGCAATTGGTAACTCTGCCTTGGTATCACGCCTTCGTGCACAGTTCAAGGGAGCCTGGTCTCTCCATCTGTAGGAATTATGCTCTGTAGCACAATTACGATCATGGGCAATTCTAGACTTGTTCAATTTATTTAAAATATATGCATATAGTAGTTCGCTTGTAGTCGATGTTTGCCAGGATTCTTCTAGACGCCTTTGCCGCCAAATTGCCTTAATCCGGTTCAGATGTTTGGAAGGCCGTTTCCCTGTAAACTAGGAAGTTGATTCCTTTCTACATTACCAACTAATATAAGCTTGACAGTCTAGCTCTAGAAAATAATTGCATGCAGTTAGAGTGAAGGATTAGCCGACTAGCAACTAAGTTTTCACGCATTTCCTTCGTCTTACTGTTGAAACGTCTACTAATGTCTCTACTACGAGAGGATTATTTCCGTCTCATTATCCCCGCCTAGTACAGTGTGACTCGACTATATTTAATGAATAAATCAAGTCCTCGTTACGTCTTAATTACGTTTAGTTGTCAAGACTTCGTTGTGATAGCGTCCTTGGGAATATCTTATCCTGCGAACATGCTGCACAGTTAAACGTATTGGAGCCGGTTTATAATACAGTAAGACCATGGCACTCGCTATATAATCGATTCCTAGTGCGTGCGGCTTTCCAAAATGGACAAGTTTCGGTTCGGGCAGCCGAACTGGGGAGGGTATCTGTGCCGAGAATTAATTGCTTAACGCCGCGCATTGATTAAATCTGGGCCAAGGCCCGGGCCACCGACCGCCGTTCCAGAAAGTTGGATCCTTATCCCAGCAGTATCCTAGCAGCATCCTTGTAAGTCTATAGGAGCTGTTCCTCTCACAGTAGTTCTGGCTAAAAGGCAGATCAAACAGCAACAGCCCAAATATGCGCCGAACGAGGCGCCGGCCAAGTGATAGTATACATTATGCAAGTTTGGTCAGAGGTGCCACCGGATGAGGCTCCCCGATGTCAAGGCATCGTATGAGCAAGTTTTGGTCGTTGATGGAATGCATTGATAATGATGGATTACTGGCCGGCTAGCCCTGCCCTGTTCGGACTATAGATGTTGGCCATGTCATCTGGCGTTGCCGAACCTATTGCTAAAGAAGAACTGGTGGTAGAATAAAACCCGGGAATCCCTCCTTATTCGTAGGCTGCTGTCGCGATGGCGGGTCTTGACTTCGACCCCTGTTAGAGTAACCCACCAAATCTTCAATGTGATATTTTTTGCACACCTTTGGATATGAGACTAGATTTACGTCACAACTCAATCCGGGAATTCAGTGACTGGATAGCATCGATTGGCATGTGCAATTAGTCGTTTAGAATATAGCATCGCCAGATAGATGGAAGTAAGGCTGTTGTGGCGTACAAGCGGAGGATGCTTGTAATCAAGGCGAAAGGCAGCTGAGTCGATCTTCTATTACTAAGAGTGACAATAATGCTGTATACACTGTATGCATGAGGTTGTGCGATAGAAAGAGGGCCTCCATGTTGTCGGAAGATGTTATCTGATCACATTGCCATTGAATCGTGAAAAAGAAGAAAGCGGTGCGATAACAACGCCGCGTACGGACGCCGGCGTCAGATGAGTTTTGGGGTTTGATCGTCGAATAAATGCATTCATACTTGTAGATAGATGAAGTTCCAGATATCTGTACACTACTCTGGAGCCTGTCGCGTGTTGGTGGAGTTGTTCACCGGCTGAAGAGAACGGCACCCGTAAGGCGTACGTAACGTCATTTCTGATCGGCGCTGGGGTTGTTGGTCCCAAAGCAGAGATTAGAGAACGCACAGACTCTGCCCGGTCTTGCATGAGATTGAACAGATCTAGTTCATCCTATGTCATCCCGGGAGGACGACGCAACGGCATCATGTAACATCGCGTCTCCAGCGAACGCTGCAAATCATACCAGCATCCGGTAACGACGGCCATGCTGGGTTCGTATGTGCATGTATTGTGATTTGGGCAGTAGACGATGGCACGTCAATGTGGGCAACCGCGGTTGGAGTTGCACGATGCAGGTCAAAGTGAATAAACCCTGACACCAGCTACTGGTACCGACATGGCGGATCCCACGGTGCCATACGTGCTGGGCCGTCCGTTGCATGCATAGTTCATCGTCACGGTTCTTCATTACAGGTGTTGTTGTGGTGGGAAGGGAAACGAAAACACCATTTCCCCCGGGGTTTAGCGAGGTTATATCAGTATAGCGCGGTTCGAAGACAAGTTGATGAGCGTGATGGGTTCGGCTACTTCATAAGTGTGGTCTAGCTGGAGATCTTGGGAAACCGAGGGCTGGGACCGCCAAGTGTTCTCTTTTCGTCAAAATGGGTTTGCCCCTAAACAAGGTCTGACGTGAAGGAGAGCGGCCCGAGTCAGGCATCAAAACAGAGGAATACGAAAGAATGAAGCCGGTCAACATTCTTTCCACTATCCGCCTTCAGCCTATTCTGGCGTGTGACTTTCCTGGCATCTTTATCCTTTCCTTCACAACAAAAGCTTGTCAGTCCCGGATCTTTCAATTTGTTCTGCAGCAGTGCAATGGCACAAACCCCAACTAGTGTATACCAGGCCATCGCATTGGTCGTTGCCGCAGCAAGGGTTTATGGCTCTTTGCCCCATGCACATGCCCTGGCGCTTGCTTGGCTGGGATCGACTGGCTGGCTGCAGGGATTCGGGTTCCCATCGATCAAATCCTGCACTTCACACCCGCATAGACAGATGCAACCAGTCTGCGAGTAGAGTGCCGGACGTAAAGTGACATCTGGAAAAATGAGAAAAGCCAAATGAGTGCTATGTTTGGCGAGAGCTGGAAAAGTTAGCCCTTCCTATCTGATCTTGAGCCCCTGAATTTGACCGATCCATGCAGCTGTATCTCGTCAAGTTCCGAACGGCCGGTCTAACTGTTCCATTGGAATCACTGCACCCATGATTGTTTGTCGTCTGAACCACCCACTTTTATGCAAGATCCCGGGCGCATCGCGAACTCTGGAGTTCGGATGGGCGTCAGTGCATAGGAAGCGCTTGCTTCCGGGCAACCATGCCAGCATATCATGAGAGCTTTGGCGCCCTGGGCATAAGGTCCGACGTAGTTCTCATGCCTCGTTGCTTCTTCCTATCTTGGTTACGCAGTCATCGCACATGCGTGACCGATCATTGTGGAGAATCCCCTACGGAACAGTAGTTGAGATCGTCCAAGGGTGTACCTATGTAACTTGTCACTCTATATCTCCTGAATGGAGTTGATTGAGCTGACATGAACAAGGGCTTGTCGTCGAAGGAGACAGCCGATGCAAGCCCCGTTCATTGTAGTAGACCATGTCTGTCTCAAGTTCTTGATATTGAGGCAAAATGATCTCGGGCTCATGGTTTCATATCGGATAATTCTTTTGCCAGAATGCCATAGCCAAAGAGATAATGAGTCCCTGCTGGATACGGTTGAGGCTCGCCGCATGAGCTCCTGGCTATCCTTATTCGTTAGTGCTTTGCTCGTTTTCACCATAGTGCGTTTAATATTACTCTATCTGTAGAGATTAAGTCTATCAAGAAAGGAATATCTAGATAATATGTTGCGTTCCTTGAACACGACTGCTCCAAGCCTTGGGCTTAACCCATCCCTCCTCCTCGTCAAACTGTAAGTTTATATATCTCCTATTCTTCTCCCCGGTCGTAACATTAGCGATGTGATAAATAGCCACAATTTCTTTCTATGCGTTCCTTAAGTCTTAGATCGCCCTTATTGTCGAATCTGCTGTTCTGGAAGCCAAGTGACAAGGAACGACGGCAATCTTTGCAGCCGATCTTCTTGTTATTGGACCAGGGCAACGCACCCCTTCAGAAGCTTCAGCGTCATCCAGATCCCTGAACCTGCCATCTTGTTAATGGTGGCATCGATGTACTGTGGACTTCGACTGTCGGGGCCCATCAAGGATTCTATCAAGCGAGATCCCGTTGGTAACGCCCCTACCAATGCCCTTATGTCAGGTTCCACCTAAGCTGTTCCCTCCTCGAATCTGATATATTCAGTAACGGATTGGACCTATGAACTTTGACCCTCCGTCCATAGTTTCAGAACTGTCATCTCCAAAGGCATGAGCGCTGAACCATAAACTCATACTCGCTAGGCTTTGTTAAGATCCCTCGATCCGTACCATCATCCGTGGTTCAACATCTTGGCAGAAGCTCAACAGAAGGAGGCTATTAACTTGTGGATAGCGCATACATCGCCGTATCAGACACCTTGATCGCGTCTGACTAAAGACCCTTGCTGCAGTTTTCAAATGAGACCTAAGGCAGTTTTTTTTGGTTACGGCGACCTCAGTATCGTTTAGAACTCCATTGGCCCGCTTTGACTGCTCTCCACCAGCTTCCACTCCCTGTCTTAGAGCATTATAATGGTCTTACGATCTCGATCCTTAGAGCCGGTGCTTGCCTAACGGAGACCGGACACGGAAGACCTATCCATCAACCGAAGACATCAATGGTCAAGCGACTAAGCATCGGCGCGCCCTCACTAACTAAGCTACTTGTCTATGCAGATTCTTTATATATCCAGGGACTGAACCCAGTCGGCAACAGCTTGTCAACGTAGCAAGAAATCCAGTTTGGGCATCGCAGATCCAATAATACCGGTAGACTCTTCCGCATCTATTTTAGAACCTAACAGCTGTATGCAAGTTACGATGTCCTTCCACTACCCATCGTCGTCGCATAGCAACGCCGTGATGGACATGTCACACTCGAACTACATGTCTAGCTATCCGCCATCGACGAACTCCCCAATGGAGGTAAGACCTCTCCAGCAGCCACCAGTTCCTTCAGCATCATATCTTCCAGCCCAGCTTCCAGCTCCTCTTCTTCCACTATCAGCATACCCACCCCCGGCCACCCACAGTCCCCTAGCCAAACGACGAGGATCTCTGTCAAAAGCCTTGAAACTCAGAAGATCCCACTCGACCCCTAACGTGAGACCACAGGGGATGAACGAACCCGACGCGGACTCCCTTGGTCTCTCCGGAGAGAAGAAGAGGAACAGGCTTGGGTATGCAAGAACAAATATGGCGTGTGGTAGGTGGTATCCAGGTGTATCCGAATAGAAGGAGAGCTCGGACGGCACTAAATGACTTGGCAGGGAACTGTCGAAAACGGAAGATCAGGTGCCAGCCAGTGAAAGATGATGGGCGCTGTAGCCAGTGTATAAGGCTTAAGAAGGACTGCCAATTCTATGCCGTAGATCAGCAACCGCCGCCCACCACCGTGGTAAGGGCTGGATCGAGACCGCTTCCCAAGACGACGCTAGCATCAGCGGCTTCATCGCCTCCGATTGCGCCGGGCTACCCGGCTGATACGCAAACAAACCAGTCCTATCATGGTAGAACGATGGCAGTGAGCCATGATATGAGACCACCGGGTATGAGACCAGACGCTTATCTCGATGACCCTAAGCGTAGGTTCCGCCCAAGCTTGCCGTTCGCTTTCACACGTCGCTAAGTGTTTCTCAGTCGGTTCAGGGGCGCCTGCCACCAGACCATATGGTTACGGCCAAGGCGTGGATAACTGGGCATCGACAGTTACGAGTCCCACGGCGAAACAGGGTGACATGAACACATCGTGGAGAAGTTACTCAGCTGAATCGCCCGTAGCCCCTGGTTACGCACCTTACTCAGTAACGGCATCACAGACCTCCACGACATGGACAACGACCCCTCTAGAAGCGACGGTAGGGCCAGAGGGTCCATCTCGACCTGAAGAAGCGTGGTCTTCGTACCCGCAACCAACAAGGTCAATGTCGTTCAGCGGAGAACACCCGGTGCAATATGCAGCGACCCCGAATAGAACATACGATAGGAAATCTTCAGTCGCATCGGATATATACCAGCCGACAACTATTGAGACTGTCCCCTCAACCTCCTATACGACGTGGCAGCAGCCGTACCAGCCGTGGTACGCGGAAGGAGGACAACAACATAACCCTTCTCAGATCGATGGGATGTATTACGGGAGATGATTCTGCTGTCGGGTCTTCGGCCTTTCGGATGGACAGCCGTTGTAATGCGCTATCAAATTGGAAGTACATTAGCACTATTCTATGAGTTCGACCTCGCACCACCTTCGAACCTGGCAAGAAGACGGAGTTAATCGAAACCGTCAAAAGAAAATGGAAGCAAATCCTGAAAGGACTATAAATGAAGGAAACGGATTTTAAAACTTACCTTTACCCTACGAATTCTTTTAAGGAACGCCAGGGCTG
Source organism: Xylaria telfairii (assembly GCA_022495065.1). Lineage (NCBI taxonomy): Eukaryota > Fungi > Ascomycota > Sordariomycetes > Xylariales > Xylariaceae > Xylaria > Xylaria telfairii. The sequence continues at coordinate 350,464 of MU383858.1, forward strand.
ATACTCACCGTAAAACGGATGAAATGGCCGATCAGGGACGCCTCAACAAGAGTATTCAGTAACTCTAAGACGAGGGCACACTCCTTACACATATATACTAATACGCGCAGCAACAAGAGTTCCATCCATCTATTCATATCAAGGCCACGGGACCGGGTGGCACGGCCGTCATTGCCAGGGTGTACTCCAATATCCATCAGACGCCACCTATCAATCCCGCGAGTGTGCCTCTTCCTTTCCCGTGCCGTGCCGTCTCGTTTTGTCCCGTTCCGCTTGCTTATTTTATTCCCAAATGCCGCGGGCCGCCCTTGATGACCATGGTGGTCAGCAACATGGTGGCCCGTGAGATGTTATTATCCAACGACCAACACAATACAACAACAAGTCACGCCACCAGTCGTAGTTACAGCAAGATACAACTTGGCAATATCCCCGTGACCAATACGGAGACAGAAGGCGGTGAATGGCTCTACCACTACACGTTGATCGTTGTTCCGGTACTTTCCCTATCTTACGCTGGGCACTCACAACTATCTGCGCTTTCTCCTATTTTGTCGTGTTCCGGTTTGTATACTCTTTGGTTTTCGGGTCAAGTTGGAGAGAGAAAGGGGCGGCGGAAATTGTGTTACAAAAGTTTGCTGCTTTTTAGTTCGTTCTTGTGTCTAATCCTTGGGGGAAATTACGTGGCCTGTCTTGTCTAATTTCCATATAGATATTATCGAAGTACGTGTAGTAAATTGGATAAGTGTTGTATGCCCTATAGTTCCCCTCCCTATTCATACCTATTCTTAGTATAGTGTGCGCGGCATGCTAAATGACGCGGTATTCGCTGGCAAAATGGCGATCGGATGAGCCATCCCACGCCCTGCCTTAATGCATAGTAGAACTACTTTGGCGTTCACTTAAGTGATTCCATTTCGGCTTCCCTTCCTGAAGCGTCCCTCGGATTACTGGCTCGTCTTGAAACCTCCACTAACTATGGTAACGATTGGAGATGATTCACTGGATAGTTACTGTCCCTCCTCGAAATGGCTCCTGAATTTTTTTGGGGGGGGAGGACCTCCACTCAACGAGTTTCGAAGAGGTCGAGAGTATTGGGTTCTCGGCATTCGCTCTTTGATAAAGCGACCTGTATATCTCAAATTAATCGAATCCTGAAAACCCGAAGCAAGGTTTCAGTTTGCCAAATCCCAGGTCAGTATGAGCAAGCCGATGTAAGCACCGAGGCTCAGTACGGTGAGAAGTAAGACACTATTATTACAAGTGCGAAACTTGCTCATGACCTTTCCTTCGTTGTCTGTAGTGCTGAAGAATTGTCTGTTGCCCTCGTAGCGCCGGTAAAGGGCGCACAACACGACGGTTGCGCCATAAACGGCGAAGAGCGCACCGATGGCATAGAATTCAGACGTAAAGATCTTTAAAATGATCAAGGCAAAGCTAAACTGCGAGAGGGCGGTCCGCGTATAAGCCCCCTCGAACGTTCTCTGCGCTGCGCGGATCTCAACGAGCCTACAGTAGAAGGTAAGCGTTAGGGATGAATAAGACGCCATACAGAATTGCTGGGTCCCAGATGTCCCAGTTTCTATTCAGGAAGATACGGAGAGGCCCAGGTTGGGATGCTTACTCCTGGGTCGTCAAGGCTACCGACCGAGCACGGTGCAGTCGCAGGTGTAGGTGGTCTTCGGGGTGTGGCTGGTATTGTATCAGTCAGCTGGTCTAGTAACCACATCAATGTCACCATCGATATCAATATAAACATCAACATCAGCATCAGTGAAGGCTGTCGCAGATAACATGTGCGTGTGTGCGTGCAGGTCAGATGGGCGTCTCTAGACTCTAGGGGCCAGGGTTCATAGATGTTATGCCACTGCTCCGGACGGGGCTGAGCAGCGTCGAAGCCTCCCCAGCTGCAAGCTGTGTGTGTGCCTTTTTTAACTGGAGAGTCTATATGATGAAGAAAGCACCGACGAACCTGAAACATGTCTTTAAAGGTGCCTGAGTCTGACGGTAGGCATGCGAGCGAGTCTGGTATGTTGGTTGGGTGTTGAATGATAAAGTGTCGATGACGTCTAGTCTATCTAACTATGGGCGAAGAAAAGCACGCTAGATAATCCGTACATGCTACCTAGGTACTTACTAGGTATGTACCCTATCTACAGCTGGCGGCGTCCTGACGTGAGCCCTGCGCGGGAAAAGCCAAGATGGACCACTAACTTACACTACATTAGGTACCTACCTAAATCACCTAATTAACCCAAATACCTAGATAGATACCGGCATACGTCTGTAATCACATCTGTAATTACCTACTCACAGTAACGGACCCTGTTATATGGGTTGTCTATTTATTTACATATTATGGTAAATGATATAAAGATGATAGGGAGCGTACTGATATGTCCATATAGGTACTTTAGGCTGACCCATTCAACACCTATAACACCTCAAGCTCGTAGGGAAGTACCTATATACACTAGGTACCTAGGTGCCTACCTACATCGAATATATAAATAAGTGCACACATGTGATGGTGGAGATTCCAGGGGCGTCGCAGCCCCCAAACGATACTACCATAGCACCACTGTAAGTACTGTAAGTTGGAAATTCTGGAGAGGGGATGGGGATGCGTAGCCAATCATGAACAACCTACAGAGTAAAGTGACTGGGATCAGCTAGTAGTCTTACTTACATTAAGTACCTACATATCTAGTCTGCAGAGAATATGCTATGTAGTACAGTACTACCTACCTATACTATGTTAAGTCCCTATTTAGTGTACAACAAGCGCTGAACCCGAAATAATAATACTACTAAACTTAGAAGCTGACTTCTGTTGGTTTCTTATTATATATCTACAGTACCATCTCTGGTTGCAACGAACATGGCATCTCGCCAATCCAGCTTATGCATAGGCTGAGATGTTATTAATGGGCAATCAGCGGGAGAGGTCTCTCATTCGTTACTGTTCCCCTTATTCTATTCAAACCCAAACCCACAATGGGCCAGTCGTTGACTGACACCCGACGCAAGGAACAAGGTACGTTCCTGAGACACCGCTGCAGTTGACGCAGCTGACCTCTTGGAGTTGCTCGCTCGGCAGGTTGCTCGGAGGGGGAGGCGGGGAGGGGGTTCAGCTCATGCGACAGCATCGTCTAATCTACCTATCTGTCAGAACTGTCCAGTCGGCCAACAACCGGTTTCCATCTCAAGCCACCCAAGCCAACAATGGCCAAAGCCGTACCAACGAGACATGCACAGTTCCCAATCATATACTGCTCGATCGTGACGTCGCGAGGGGCCTCTCCAGTTCTCCCATACGGCATCTTCGAGTACTGCCACGATAAGAGCCTGTTCCTGTGCAACGCCCATCGCTTGCAGGTATTGACGGTTACCCGATCCTTTTAGTCTAGATAGCCTGCCGCCTACCTAGGTGTACCTATTGTATCGCAGCATTGCACATAATATGTAGTGTACATGCATCAGCCCGTGTTGTTCCAGCGGCTATGGTGTGTTCCTGGGTGGGCACTCGGTTCTCCCGGGGCTGAGCAAGAAGCGGAAGAATGCCTAACGACCCTGGTCGGCACCCTGGCTTCCGTGTGGGCAAAGCCTTGCAGTATGTACCGCACTGGAGATGGAGGTAGACTCCCTACCAGCACAGGTGTGGGCGATCGCAACGATTGGCGATGCTAGCGGGGCCAATCGACGCCAGCCCTCGGGTGCGTTATCCCAAGGCCATCGTGGTGCGCGAACCAGTGCTGCCCATGTCATCTCAATGCCGCCAAGTAACAGTACGGTACAGTGAATACGCCTAGCCTAGCTTAGTTCCCAAGTCGTGTCTGCCTCTCAGAACACCTCGTCAAGCCTCCTCGTCTCTGCCACATTTTGTGCCTTCTCCCACCATCCTCCGCCGAATGACAACGAGCGGCCCGGCATTCTGCTGCGTCAACCTGGTCATACTTCCAACTTCTACAGCAACGTATCTTGCACGGCCTCGTTCCCGTCTCTGCCATTTGGGCTCGTCGCTTTTCTCTAGCACCGGCACTGGCGCGTGCCTTTCGAGTATTTCCACATTCAGCCCGCAAATCGAATCCGTCACTCCACTCTGGCAGTAAGCGCCGGGGCATTGATCCAAGTTGACCGCAGCCCCCCATTTTCACCTTCGAAATTGGTCCATCTCAGCTTCATACACATCAGTCGGCCGACGTCTGTTGACGACCGATTGAGTCCAAGACCTATGCTTCAGAATCTACAAGCACACAAGATATTCTACACTCAACGACCCGAAGTCAACATCTTGTCTTCGTCTCTTGGGTCTGCGTGTGATAGCCTACTGCGCGCTCCGCCATTACCTTCCCTGTGCCGCTCAACGGCCTGGACTATGATCTTCCCTTGACCACAACCAGAGGACCCAGGCGATCATAGTGCCATCCAACTCAATATATCTGGCAATCATTCACCCCACTAAGAGCCTCAGCTATGTCTTCCATGTATACCATATCTCCCGCGTCACTTCACGACCTAAGTGACCGCTCCAACAATTGCATCCAACACCCTCGCCGTATGGACAGCCAACCTAAACACACTCAGAACGGTCCCGTCACCCCCGAGTCTAATTTGCTGTCGCCTTACTCTTCACATGCTCGTAGCAACTCGGCCTCACCAACGCTAAATTCAAACACGCCGGCCGATACCATCTCGACCGCCGAATGCTACCAGCCTGGTGACATATTTGAGTTCACCGATGACCCATTCCTCGGCGCCAACTTCGACGACGTCCATGAAGACTGGTTTCAGGTCCCGGACAACACTGCCTACCCCCCGAGTCCTCGTCCGACGCCCTCTATCCCGGCTCATCAAACTTTTGGGTCAAACAAACAGACCACGATAGGCATACAGGACTCCGATTTAAATAAGGATTGTCTTCTTCAGCAAGAACCCTCGATTAATTCTGTCGATTCCAGTCAATCGGATCCTCAACTAACGCCAGATACCAACCGTGGTAGTTGGTCAAGCAACGAAAGTCCAGCACAGGCTGCGTTGGCGATGGCGACTCAAAGTCCTCGAGTGACGGTTTCTATGTGGGATAATAAAGGGAATGATGCCCCGGTCCAAGGTGTAGAAAGGTCGCTCACAGCTGGTGCGGAGAGCCCTCGCACGGTACGCCCTTCTCACAGTATTGCCGGTGACCTAGCTTGTGAGCAGCCCTACGAAGGTTTGGCTCACGTAGCTCGTGATGCCCATGGGGGTTGGATGGCCAATGGAAGTACTGGACATCGTGGCCTTGCCCCTGGAGAACGATCGTCGGAAGAAGTTACCAGCCCTAACCAGCAAGCGGCGCGGCGTGAACGAGAAGAGAAAAATCGCGAAGTCGATGCCTGGATATCCCAATCAACTGGAAACATCGGTGAAGCGCCTGGTATTGGTGGTCAAGGGTTGGGGCCCAAATTTGCAAATGCGCCAGAAGACGGTCATGATAACATCCCAGCTGGCGAGATTCCGCTAGGCAACGAAACAGAGAATCGACATATAGAAGGACAAACTTACTTTGTAGTTGACGGTCCAGGTGGGCCTATTACTGAGACAGACTTCGATCTCATGCGACACCTCCGAACCTGGGGCGATGCGCCAATTATTCATGCTATCCAGTCCGAGGGTCAACACTATCAACCAGAGACCTCACAGGCTGCCATCGAGCGATTCTATCGTCAATGCCAAGATAATGCCTCAATTGTTTCTAAGGCAGCTACCTGGGGAACACGTCGACGAAGCTTACCAAGTGTCGTAGATATGGAAGGGATAACTAGCGGGAATTTTCTCAAAAAACTCACGATTGGTGGCCACTCGCGCAGACCAAGCATCCTCCAAAGAGTTACCAGCATGAGCCGGAAAACTAGTATTAGCGGATATCGCAAGCGCAAGGGGAGTGGTGCGAGTGAGCTGCCTCCGGAAGAGTTTGGCGATCCGGTCAATCGACAAGAATCTAAGGATAGCCTTGCGCCCCCGCCTCGCACATCCAGCTGGGGACTTGGTAAAAAGCCTACTCCCAGTCTAAATACTGCCCTGGTAGGAATGGCCATCAGTGCCACGGCAATCGGCAGTCAACATGCACGTAGCGGCTCGATCAGCGCAACACCTATTACTTCGCCAAAAAGTCCATTTGGATTAGCTGTTACTGGTCTGCGAAGACAGCGAAGCAAAACAGAGCTTCCGAAGCCCTCCAGCACTGAAAACTCACATCCTAATTTGGTGGGTATGTTGAGAAAACAAGGTGGCCCGCCAGTGGCGCGAATAGCTCAATCGCAGCCTCAGCTAGACCTAGAAGACGAAGATGATGACGAAGATGATGGCATGGATGAAACTGACTTGAAAGTTGAGCAAGGGAAGAAAAAGATCATTGAACCAACGCTTAACGGCTTCAGGGCTCACATCCTGGACACCAACCCTTGTCTTGCATCTACTGACGGAGTCGACAATCCAAATGGCTATCTAGTCGACCGTATCGCGTATCAGTTAAACAATCGCTACAAGCAACTTTTGACCGCAAAACAAAAACACATGAGCCAGGTCAATCAAGGAGAATGCCCTTCCGGGACTTTTTGTCGATCTCTTGGCGGTACTGTAAGGTATTTCGACAGCCGAGGTGGTGATCGTGGAGTCGATCCATTGTCAGCCAGGGCGCATTCATCGGACGAAGAAATAGCACCGCTTGAAGGAGGCATCAACGCAGAGAGCTTCCCGCACGGCATTGATCCACCTCCAGCGATATCCCTCCCAGCAGAATTTGAATGCCCAATATGCTTCACCGTTAAAAAGTTCCAAAAACCATCCGATTGGACTAAGCATGTTCATGAAGATGTACAGCCATTCACATGTACTTGGGACCGATGTCGTGATCCGAAGATGTTCAAGCGAAAAGCAGATTGGGTCCGCCACGAGAATGAGGGTCACCGTCATCTCGAGTGGTGGACGTGCGATGTGGATGACTGTCGCCACGTATGCTACAGAAGGGACAATTTCCTGCAACATCTGGTGCGCGAGCACAAGTTTACCGAGCCAAAGGTCAAGACTAAGGCCGCTATAAAAAAGGCGGGCGGAGTTGATCGCACCTGGCAAAAGGTCGAACAGTGCCATGAGGAGACAAAAACAAAACCGACTGAAGAGCCCTGCCGATTTTGTGGAAAGATTTTCCCCACCTGGAAGAAACTCACAGTCCATCTGGCTAAGCACATGGAACAGATCAGCCTTCCTGTAGTACATCTTGTTAAAGCTAAGGAGCTCGATCCCGATACCATCATCAGCCCTGTCCAAGACCCTCCACCACGCCATTTTGGTATCCCTCCACCTCCAACAACGCCCCCGATCAAAGCAGATCCTCAAGAGCTCAGCCCACAAGTGCCACAGGTGAATGTTGGCATGAGTAGCTACCGCGCTGCTAGTATGTCAGGGTTTTCTCCCATCCCTCAAGCACCCATGACGAACACATATTATACCCAACAGCAAACAAGGCAACCGTACCATGACATGTCCTCTCCAGCAAGTAGTATGATGATGCAATCGCCATACAGCAACCAACAACAGTACCATGGACTGCCAGCAACTACAGCTGCATTTGGACAGCCCGGTACCTCCTACAGCTTGGGCATGTCGGTCACGGATACGGAGCCCTTTCCAGCATTCGATTCCCTTGGTATTCAAGACCCAACTGGGGCTATGGGCTATCAAAATTTAGGGCACCCAAACCTTCACAGCGTGGAGCAGTACGGCAGCAATCAGGGGTCAGCATCACCCTACTCTCACTCACCTCATCAAGGCCACAATGGCCAGTTCTACAACCCATGAAAAACGAAGGTGTTGAATTAAATAATGATGTTGTTGTTTCGGAATATATTTATAGGTCTACTGGATTGTTGATACCCTAGAGCCGGAGTTCGTGAGACGCATTACTGCGTTGATTGGCTACAACAAATAAACAAAAACAGGAGGACCTAGCAGTACATATTGCTAGCCCGGTTGCTCATTTCGGCCGTGACCCTATATGCAGATATACGTTTTCTTTCGCGGTATTGAGCGCATAGCTTGAATACGCTGCGTTACCTTGGTTCCTATAGCGGCGTGGAATAGTTGAGAGGACGAGACGATTGTTGGATAAATCGAAGGTACTGAGCAAATGTGTTTTGCAATTTCTTCTCTTCTACTCATGGCATCTCGCTTAAACGATTAGCAGCTACTGTCACATTCCTTAGGAAATTGCATGCATGGGAGCGAGCATTTTGGGTACGAGTAGCGATGATGGCTCACGAACTTTCTTTTTCGGTGGTGCTTCACTTGGTCGGTGAAACCTCCTGTGGTTTTGATTGTGAGGGACGTAAACCAACTGATAGATCCGGGCGATAACTTGGGTTGAGACAGGTGGATGACACTGAACGTGGGAAGGGAAGGTTATTCGCAAGGTGCTTGGGGAGTTCAGTTCGTTTTTGTCTACTATTTGCGAGTATAAGCGTCCATCATTAGCAACTCTTTTTCTTGTCCACATCATTGTTTGCGTCGTGTCGTGTTATATGCACTCGGCAGGCTTCTACGAGCTATTGGATAGTGATGTTATAGCCAACTCAGTGTAAACTCACCGCCCGTGCTCAAGCACACTACGTGGAAACGAAGAGCATCCCGCGAGATAATGTGACACAATGGCACTTTGCGACTTTTGAGACACCCAAGATGAGGGATTCAGGTGAAGGGAAGGTCGACCAATGGAACTATATGACACATACGACTTTCCCAACCACCAATGATCAGCTGAGATAAGAGGAGTAAATCGTCTCTTCCCGTGTAATATTAGTTTAGTTATTGCCACATCGTGTCCGAGTACCTAGGTTATCTCCGTGTTTCATGTGCATTTCGCATTTTGCACCGCCAGCACATCGCGGACCCCTCCAATGACGTTTCAGTCGACCTTGGTCTCTTAACAATGAGCTCGACTCCTCGGCTAGTTTTACAGCAGGTGGTATTTGAAAGAATCGAGATGTCGCTGATGAAGACCCGGGAAAGGGGGAAGGATTGCTAGGAATTAGCGACAAAGTCCCGAGGTAGTGGCAGGATGGCATTGCTTCTCTCCGACCCTTGCCTCAGTACCTGTCTAGGAAGAAGGACTGTTGTGGTATCTAGCATACTATCTAGTAGTGGAAATAGAATGATCTTAGGGAGATCAGGATGGTGGACAAGCGGTCCAATACATTGATTCTCCGATAATATACCTAGCATATATCAAGTAGCTGCATTGAAAGACGAACGGTGACGAGAAGACATGTATACTACCTTATGTGTGGCGTAGGGCAGCATACTTACAGAGTCGGCAGCCCGTGCCGATGCAAGCCTTTGGCGAGTAGGCTATGCTGCCGCCTACCTAACCTAGTAGGTATAATACATATAGGCCGAAACACTTGACGAGCTTAACCAGATTACCCATCTGGGCGCAATGCTCAACTATCATACCTACCCACAAATTTATGATTCGTATTATCTAAAGGAGATGAATGTTGGATTGTTGACCAATTTCCATATCTTATTACTTACTACTGTACTGATTACACTATGGTACATAATCAGTGACATTGGCACTGAGGCTTGCCCAATCCGTCAAGTTAGGTGCAGGCGGTAATTGACACCTTACTAAGTATCTTAGGTACACATGTTTCAGAAGTCTAGGCCCCGCCGAACTTGCGCCGCGCATGCGGCACGGCGGCTGGGGCGATCCTCATGGGACCCTGAAGCGAGCCGCTACGAGCCAATCATCTTACCAGGGTCTGTTACTGGCGGGTTTCGTGTTAGACAATGGCAATCGTAACGGAGGCTGATAGGGCCATCAAACTTCCGTTTACGACATCCCAACCAACACCACGACGGCCGAGGCATGGGGGTTTTTAGTTCAAGCAATGAGCAATTCAACGGCACCCGCGCGAACTGGTTAGTCTACCCAGAGACCCAGAGACCTAGGTAGGAGGGGCCGGACCCCCGTCTGCGTTGTAGATTGTCAACTTTGCTTCTCCTCCAACCGATTCCTTGAATGCTTCCGTCTGGCTGGGACATACTCTCGTTTTTCACCTTTCACTGGATTGCCTGGCGCATGGTCTTTCTTTTCTTCCAGCCGTGTGTGTGCTATACAGTCACCTGGTTGCTTCTTGCCCCGGCTTTGGCGTAGATTTATCTATCCACTCGTTTCACGTTATGCGCTGACGCCACCCTACCGAACTGCTACATCGTCAACCTCCCCGTCCACTCTAACGCCAGCCCGTGAATGACGAACCCTATGTAGACCTTTGGTCGTAATAGCCATATTGTGTTTATTGTTCTCGTCTTTTATTCTTGCCTCTTGCTGTTTATTGTTTCTTTCATACACCGACTTCTTGCCAGCTTTCGTTCTTTCCAGGTTGATCCTCGGCCCGTTTTCTTTTCTTCTTTCTCGATTGGACCAGTCTTTCTTGGAGACCATCTTCTTGTCGCCGCCTTCGACTCTTTGTGTACTGTGGTCGCCTCAATCCTAGCGATTCTGTTTTTATTTATCTAAGACAATAGACCCCCGATCGATATCCCGCCGGACGAACAGAGATCTAATCACACACGAAATACGTACGACTATATTTTATTTTATTTATTTCGTTTCATGCAGATTCGGAAACGTTCGCAATCTTCCGATTGATATTTACAACGAACCTAGCGGCTTGACTCTGGGTTTTTCATTCGCAGCTGTTAGCCCACGAAATCTCGTACTTGAACCCGAGGGACCGTTTTTCTTCTATGAAAACTGAGGGACAGGGTCAAGGTCGGCAATAAAATGGTGTTAGCAGATTCGTGGTCAGTACGAAAGGCTGCGATATTGGCGATAGCATTTGTAGCTGCTGGAGTGCTCGGTGACGATATCTTGGTCACAAGCGGGTTTAACAGCTGCAATAACAACAATAGCGACATTACGGTGGACAACGTCGATATCAAGTACAACAACGCTGATAAGACGGTTACCTTTAATGTTGCTGGCACGAATGCCAAAGAACAGAATGTCACGGCGAAGTTGACGATAACCGCATTTGGCCAGGAACTTTATCACAACGAGTTTAATCCCTGCCTACCAGCAACATTTGTCGATCAGCTATGTCCCGGTACGTATCCTCGTCAAAATCTTACATAGTTTCCGATTAGGTCTTTTATTAATACTTTCATAGTTCCGCCGGGCCATTTCGGCGCGAATGGAACACAAGTGATTCCATCAAACGTGGCAGATCAAATCCCTGCGATTGCTTTCCAGATTCCTGATATCGCAGCCCAAGCCAAACTCGAGCTTACATCTCAAGACGATAATTCTACGATCGGTTGTGTCCAATCCCAAGTGACAAACGGCAAGTCAGTTAACATACCAGCTGTCTCTTATATTGCTGCCGGAGTAGCCGCGGGCGCCCTAGTGCTAGGGGGTGCTTCGGCCATTGGCGCTGCAGTGTCTGGAGCTGCGGCCGGAGCAGGATCAAGCGTAGGAGGAGTAGGGACAATAAGTCCAACATTTGGCGAAGTTTTTGGCGTTTTCCATGGGTTTGCCCTTAACGGTATGATGTCGGCGCAGCTGCCACAGGTTTATCGGAGCTTCTCGAAAAACTTTGCCTTTTCGACCGGTCTCATTCCCTGGCGAGAGATGCAAATCGGGATCGGTAAGATATCTCAAAACCATTTCCTTCTTGTTTTGATAACTTTCAGAGCACGACGTTTCCCGTTTCGGCCAAGATAGCGTCTAGAAGCGTCTGAGACCCTCATATATCTTGATCTGAATGGTATGGCTGACTGCAGGTATTCTAGACAACTTCCGCTCAAAAACCGGTGGCAACCTCACAAAGGATAGCGTAGAGATTCTTCAGAAGACGACGCTTGTCTTTCCAGACGGCTCGACATCAAGCACCAATGGTTCATTGTTCAGACGCGCATTTGAAGACTTTGCGCTACTATCACTTCGAGATATAGATACCCAAATTAACGCAACCACTACGGGTGGTGATGGTGCTAGTGCAACAGAAACATCGATCCGTACTGCCGTTTCGGGAATTAAGGGTTTCGTCAATACACTTTCAGTCCCCGAGTCGAATACGTTTATGACAGTTCTCGAGATTGTTGCTATAGTCATCGGCGTCATCATCGTTGGCATTTTGTTGGTAAAGGTTATCTTGGAAGCGTGGGCTCTCTTCGGCCGCTTTCCGGAGTCTCTGACCGACTTTCGCAAACACTACTGGGGTTCTATCGCGCGGGCTGTGACATCCTTGATCCTTCTTCTCTACGGTGTTTGGGTTCTTTACGTGAGTAACCTGGAGTCTTTCACCCCTGTTTCCCCAAAACGAATAATTACTGACTCCAGCGAGCTATAGTGTGTTTTCCAATTCACCAATGGTGACTCGTGGGCGGCAAAACTTCTTGCTGCTGTTACGCTCACACTCTTTACTGGTATTCTCGCCTTCTTCTCGTGGAAGATTTTTACTACAGCACGAAAACTCAAAAACGCAGAAGGAGACACCGCTAGTCTATATGAAGATAAGCTATACTGGCGGAAATATTCCCTCTTTTACGAGTCGTATAAAAAGGGGTACTGGTGGGTGTTTATGCCCGTTATCTTTTACCTGTTCGCCAAGGGTACGGTTATAGCGGTAACAGACGGCCACGGAATGGTTCAGAGTATTGCGACGCTGGTCGTTGAGGGACTTTTCCTCATCTTACTCATATGGAGTCGCCCGTATGAGCGCAAGTCTGGGAATATTATCAACATTGCAATCCAGGTAGTTCGGGTACTCTCTGCAGTTTTGATACTGGTTTTTGTACAGGAATTCGGAATCGCGCAGACAACACAAACGGTTGCAGGAGTTGTACTCATCGCGGTGCAATCCGCCCTTGCTGCAACCCTTGCGATTCTGATCCTATGGAACACTATCATCTCCCTCTGCAAAAAGAATCCCCACCAAAAGAGGAGAAAAGAAATGGGTAAGTTGTGCCAATACCCGGAAACGGAAATGGTTCCGCTTCCTCGAAACCGTGATGAAGTCAAGAACTGACTCGGTGGCACTACAGAAAATATGCAGCGGGACACTTTGACACCGCTAGACCCTCACAATTCGCTCCTAAAAATGGACTGGACTAAGTCTGAAGAGAATAATACTTTGTCGTTTGCTAAACTAGCGACTGTCGGTGATAATAAGGAGTTGACGGGTGATATGCCTAGCACCGGCTCTTTGCCTGAGAAGTACTCGGGCACGTCTCAGCGTGGGGGCTCTGGTTACTTGCAAGCGCCGATGCAAAGCAGACCGCAAAGCAGACCGCAAAGCAGACCACTCACGCCTGCTTCTCCGTTCAATGCAAACCAGAGTCGAGAGAATCTCATTGCCCATGCAGCCTCCATAGATCGGGAGCCGACGATACCGAATTTAGAGGATTTTGGGAGTAGCCGGCCGTACCAGGGGAGGTACGGCCCCGGGGTATATTCATCATACCGGGGTCCAGACGCGGTGTAATCTTACATCCCGTCCCTATCATACATTGAGTTATGTATGTAGGTAATGGATTTCAGAGAAGCATTAATAATAGGTAGCATAGCATCGTGCATTTATCATGTGCCCACGACACTCTTGTACATACGTCACTCATCTGTATCCTAGCGAGAAAAGGGCATGTAGGTATTAGCGTCAATATAGAATGGCTTGGAAGAGGTATATTCCCATGTACTTGCAATTATACACGAAGAGAAATCATAAATCCGAACCATGAAGCCGGGCTTGAGAGGTAGCAGGCAGGTACCGAGGACCTCAGTACCTAGGTACTTAGGCATTGGTGCATAATGTATCTAGGTATGTGGCATATTTCAATATCAAGGTAATGTAAGTACCTTAGGTACGTACCTTATTTCAAGTTGCCCTCTCCGCCAAAGGCACTGACGCGTGAGACCAGCTGCCTGCCCTGCCTGAGGAGAGCTCTAAGCTCGCATCATCTTCACCCTCGTCCATTCCTGATCCCTATTTACGAAAACCACCTCCGTCGTCCCCATACAACCAAAGAAACCCACAACCAGTAGTTAAGCTACAATTCGGGAGATCACCACTACCATCGCATTACATTACTTCCGGGCTTCTGGTTTCTCCCACCTTCCGATCCTGTTCGAGATGGATAGTCTCGTGGCCCGATACAGCCGTCCCGCGGCCTTTCAGAACGAAACGCTTGCAGAGGACCAATACGACGATTTCCAAAATGACGCTACCCCTAGCTTGTCCCTCAAGTTCGCCATGCCCCCGGTAGCACAGGTGAGTTCCAGTAGTTGTTTGGTGTCGGTCGGATCCGCATGCATTTAGGTGTTGCGTCGACCATCCCCCGCCGTCTATCCTGGTAGTCGTGTGTCATTAGCCATATACCATGTAGGTCCGGTCGACTGGTAGAGCTTTGGTTAACTTCTTTTTCTCCTAAACCAGCCCTCTGCCTGGCTCCGTGCTGCCACAGACGACCGGTCGAATCCCAACTGCCCGATCAAGATCGCTCACGGTACGACAACGTTAGCATTCCGCTTCCAGGGGGGCATCATCGTAGCGACAGACTCGCGCGCCACGGCGGGCAACTGGATCGCCTCGCAGACGGTGAAGAAGGTTATTGAGATTAACAGCTGTTTGCTTGGCACCATGGCTGGTGGCGCTGCCGATTGCCAGTACTGGCTGGCGTGGCTGGGGATGCAGTGCCGGCTACATGAGCTGCGGCACAAACGCCGTATCAGCGTCGCCGCGGCGTCCAAGATTCTCGCCAACCTCGTATACCAGTACAAGGGGATGGGTCTGTCGATGGGCACCATGTGCGCAGGTGTGACACCCGAGGAAGGCCCCGCACTCTACTACATCGACTCAGACGGCACGCGCCTCGCCGGCAACCTGTTCTGCGTTGGTTCTGGTCAGACGTTCGCCTACGGTGTCCTCGATGCTGAGTACAACTATGACCTCTCTGAAGAGGACGCACTCGAGCTCGGCCGCCGCTCCATCCTCGCCGCCACCCACCGAGATGCTTACTCAGGTGGTTTTATCAACTTGTATCATGTCAAGGAGGAGGGTTGGGTCAAGCATGGCTTCAACGACACGAACCCTATTTTCTGGAAGACGAAACTCGAGAAAGGCGAATTCACCAACGTTACTAGTTCACTAGATTAAAAGCCCGAGCCCTCACTTAACCTATCATTGATATTCGATTAGGCTAGATAACTAGCCTATTCAAGGCTCAAATCTGCCAGTCTTGTGAACCCTCCAAGATATCAGAAGCAGGCAGACGCTCTAGGCAATAAGAAAGCTAAAGATGATGAGACATAAGTAATAAACTGTGTCAGTGGGCATATATGCACGAGCCCACGATGATTCGCTGGACACATGTACAGTCACGAAAGATGAATGAACCGGGGGTTTATCCAACCCTGAGAACTCAATGAATATCATTTTCACACTCAATATTCCCATTCCGGCAACTATTTTAACCGTAAAAGTGTCATCTAACCCGAGCTATCATAACGTTCCTTTTCAAGTACAGGGTGTTGTACATACATACATATATATACGTGTATTCCTACATTGATGCCTAGGAATCTATTGTTCAATTACGGGAGCCTTATACCAACCTTGAGCATTGAGGATACCTCCGCCCTCGACATTGGGGTCAAGTGGCCACTTACGCATAGCTAGGACGCTGAGATTGCTCCGCCAACCCATCTCATACATCTCCATCCCGGTCCACGCAATCATCGCCGCGTTATCAGTGCACAGAGATACCGGCGGTGCCACTATCTCTAAATCCGCGTAGCCGCGGACATCAAGCATATGGCGCACAACATGCCGCAGGAACTTGTTGCTCGCGACACCGCCAGAGAGAACGACTGTCTTGATCTTGCTTTGCTCTTCGATATGTTTCTTGCTTTGTAGGGCGAACACGAGACGACTTGTCAAGTGTTCGAAGACTAGTTTCATGGTACCCTGTGCTAAAACTCGACGCATAGCGACGTCCATGTCCGGACGCCCGAGCATTAACTTCTGAACCTGTCCGTTTAGACCTGAAAACTCGTATTCAGATGCGGCCGCCTCGCCCTTGTCGGCCAGCGGTGGTCTTAAAGTCCAGTCGTGCCCTGAATCGAATAATTTGATCTCGTCTGCACGACTGGCCGGAGGTGTGTAGTTGTAATCGTAGCTCCTAGATTCTTTGGAGCCTGGGAATGCAAATTCTTCGAATATGGGACCGTACATGCTAGAGTCAGAGTCGCGGGCAGAGAGAATCTCCGATGGTAAGACCATGCGCGCGCACTTGTCTAGCATATCGCCTATGGCGATGTTCGATGCATTCGCAAGGATGGTATGGTCATTAAGGGAATTTGAACGCACTAGATTGCTCGTTGTCAGTTACTATCGTTTAGAGCGTAGTTTAGGGGGGTTTCAGAAGCTTGCAGACACCGCCCCAGCCCAGAAAGAAAGTATTATATTCTAAAAAGCATCAAGCATAAGAAGAAAATAATTTCGAACATTCCTTACCTAGTATCGTGTGCCCGCCGGAGACGAGGAGCGAGAGAAATGGAAACCGAGGACCCCGCGGTCCCTCATCGCCAGCTTCTTCGCTTCCCCGATCCCGGGCTTGGTCCATTTCCTTATCCCGAAGGGCGCCGACGAGCTGGGGCGTCAGCGCATGTGCCTGCATGTGATTGACGGCAAGCAAGGGCACGTCCCACGCGATCGCTAACCCCTTGGCGACGTTGAGCCCTGTTGCGAGATTGGACTGCATGCCCGGGCCCCGCGTCACCGACACAAAGTCAGGTTTTACCCGCAGGCATCCGTCGACCAAGAGGGTTTTGCCACCGCAGACTTCTTGGGCCGAGCCGGCGTCCGCGGCCTTGGGCAGCGCCCGCAGCGCCTCTCGAACCAGGGGTGCTAGATGCTCAGAATGTGAGACCACTGCGTTGAGCGGGTGGATGCCGTGGAAGGCTCGGTTATCCGACGTGATCTTCTCATTGAAATGGAGGCGCGCGAAGCCGGCGCTGTTTTTCTCGAGAACGGCCACGCAGGTATCGTCGCAGGAAGTCTCGATCGCTAGCGTCACGAGCTGTCGCCGGGTCTGTGGCGAGGCAAAACGAGACGACGGTGCATGGACCGGTAGGCGCGTCCAGGCGGACGGCAATTGCAATCGTCGGGCTGTAGACGAGGCCCGTCGTTGCGGAAAAAGGCTACCCCCGGGGAGCCATTGCCGCGAGGACTTCTTCCAGAGCTTGCTCATGCGAATGGGCGTTCGGAGTACCGTGGGAGGCTGAGGCTGAGGCTGTCCATAGTACAGACTACAGTACGTACACGCTTCCCGGCTGGCGCTTTTGGTGGTCGGATGGATCAACCGAGATGGTAATTCTGACAGTCGTTGACTTGTTGGACCCTGACGATTTCCTTTTCGGGACCCATCTTATTCCTAGCTCGACCATCTCGGCTAGTACCTGTGCTTTAGTGATGTTAAAGCTACAGTAGATACTGATAGCGCAGGTACGGAGTACAGTACATACAGTACAGTACAGTAGGTATTGCTTAGTATACTACGACAGGGGTGCTAGTCAGTCTCAATATTTCTCGCGCATCTAGCAACTGCTACAACCGCTACAACGCCTTCTGTCATTATTAGTAAGAAGATTTCCAAGTTATTAACAAACCACAAAGGAGGATACATCATAATGTATGTGGGTATTATACATTGTAGACACTGAAGTATGTTGTACAGTATAAAAACATTTAAAGCGACAGAAGGGTGGAGTGCGATAGTATACAGTCTATACTACTTTGTAGAGATGTAGACGGCACGGCACTTGGCTAGACAAAAGCGGCAAGAGCCCCTGTTGCGCCAACACGGCGGTCGGTAAAGCGGTGTGTTCAATGTGGGGGAGCCCTGGCAGCTCGACGCAGGCAGCTGTTTACGTTGAAGTACCTTGCAGCAATTGGATCCTGATTGGAAATGTGGGAGTACCTACCTACCTAGGCAGTGTACGTGGGTACCGTAGTTGGTGGGAGTCGTCTAAGTGCGACTTTATCTCTAACAGCCCCTCCCAGCCTCCACCACATCGACTAGACGGCCCCTGCCCGCCAATAATGACGAACTACCAGGCGGCCAACCCCTGAACCACAGCTCCCCCGCCTATCATCCAGATCAAACTGTGTATCCCCTCACATTTTCGCATTAGTGGGAGCCAGCTGTCTAGCGCATACAGCACCGGGCGCCCATACCGTTGCATGCTGTAACAGCACGAGCAGGGGAAACCACCTCGACATCCAATCGCCCATCTCCACACAGAACCTTTGGAAAAGGAACACCCCCACCACACACCTCCTTTTGTTCACTCCCCAACTCTGCACCTGCCCAGGTACTGCACTGTAGCTACTAGTCCAGTCTGAGCAGAAGTCTGAGGCGCTGTGCGCATTCCTCCGACAACCTACGTCTCTCCTCCAATCTCAACTTCCTCTGCATTACCTCTCTTGTTCTCTTATACCCAACTGCCACCTCACCTGCCATTGCGGCACACAGCAATCATCATGAAGGGCGAGGTGAGTAGTCACGCCAGACCTCCTTGAATACCCATCCCGGTTCTCGTCGTGAAAACCAGCAGCATCGTGTGCTAGAGCGCGGTTGAGAGCGTCTCAGGCCTCGGCTACCCTGTTGCCCCGTTGCCAGAGCCATCAAGGCTACAATTGGCTCTCAGTATCCGAGTTGAAACTGACACTCGCTCTTGCCATAGATTCTACATCTTCACCTGGGCCAGGCCGGTACCCAGCTCGGTAACAGCGCTTGGGAGCTGTAAGTGTTACACCGCCTCGCCCTCTAAGCTTCGGCGCAAAACTAACCAACACCCTCTCCCTCCAGGTATCTTCTCGAGCATGGTCTCGGAGTTGACGGTCGCCCTGACCCCAGTGCGAAGGATGTCCTCGACGGTGGCTCCTACGAAACCTTCTTCACCGAGACGAGCGGTGGCAAATACGTCCCCCGCTCCCTCTTTGTCGACTTGGACCCCTCACCCATTGATGAGATCCGAACTGGTGGTTACCGTCAGCTATTCCACCCCGAGCTTCTAGTTAGCGGCAAGGAGGACGCCGCCAACAACTATGCCCGCGGTCACTACACCATTGGCAAGGAGATGGTTGACAGCACCTTGGACCGAATCCGTCGCGTTGTTGGTAAGAATGACATCCCCAGATGACAACTAATTGTTTTTTTTTTTTTGTTTTTTTTGTTTTTTTTTGCTTGCTCGCTAATATTATACAACAGACAACTGCAACTGTCTCCAGGGTTTCTTAATCTTTCACTCCTTCGGCGGTGGTACCGGTTCCGGTTTCGGTGCTCTCCTGCTCGAGCGTCTGTCTACCGAGTACGGCAAGAAGTGCAAGCTTGAGTTTGCCGTGTACCCTGCTCCCCGGGTCTCAACCGCCGTTGTAGAGCCCTACAATGCTGTTCTGTCCACTCACAGCACTATCGAGAACTCGGACTGCACGTTCCTAGTTGATAACGAGGCCGTTTATGATATTTGCCGACGCAACTTGGATATCCCCCGTCCTAGCTATGAGCATCTAAATCGTCTGATTGCCCAGGTCGTCAGCTCTATCACCTCGTCTCTACGCTTCGACGGCGCCCTCAACGTTGATCTCAACGAGTTCCAGACCAACTTGGTGCCTTACCCGCGTATCCACTATCCGCTGATCAGCTACGCCCCTGTCGTCTCTGCGGCCAAGAGTGCACATGAGAGCTTCAAGGTTCACGATCTTACTTTCCAATGTGAGTTTGTTTCGAGGGAAATACTTGATTCTATCTTTCTAACCTAATCTACAGGCTTCGAGCCCAACAACCAGATGGTGGTTTGCGATCCCCGAAACGGAAAGTACATGGCTGTTGCTCTTCTGTACCGTGGTGATGTTGTTCCTCGCGACTGCAACGCCGCCATTGCCGCTCTTAAAGCCAAGTCCTCCTTCAACCTTGTTGAGTGGTGTCCGACCGGTTTCAAACTGGGCATCAACTACCAGAAGCCCATGGCTGTCCCAACAGCCTCTCCCAGCGACGGTGGTCTTGCCTCTGTCGACCGCTCAGTCTCCATGTTGTCTAACACCACGGCCATCGCCGAAGCGTGGTCTCGCTTGGACTACAAGTTCGACCTTATGTACAGCAAGCGAGCTTTCGTCCACTGGTATGTCGGTGAAGGTATGGAGGAAGGCGAGTTCTCTGAGGCCCGTGAGGACCTTGCTGCTCTCGAGAAGGATTATGAGGAGGTCGCGGCCGACAGCTTCGAGCCGGATGAGACCGAGGCTGAGTACTAATCGACGTATAATACCCACCTAGGATTGGATGTGCAATACCTAGCAGTTCTAGCTTTGGCTTCTTGATCCTACGCTCACCTCAAAATCACATTGCCTGTTGGAGTCGGGTTACTCACAAAATCGGCTGGGTATTGCGTTCCACGTGCTTACCTGGCATGAGTTGGTTGGACAAGGTCGGTATTTGTAGCCACCTTAAACAATGAATTACCAAAACTTAATTAAAGAAAATATCGCCGCATCGTAATAATGTCCGATAGTTGACAGAAGTCCCGGAAATTAGAGTTTCCTGGCCTTACTCTGCAGGCTCTGAATAAGAGGCATTCACACATTCGCATAAATAACGACGTAGTTTTCACTCTAAATCGATTTTGATTGTGTTCCGGATAGTGACATTTTCCCCCGTAACGTTTCGACAAATGATCATAGGCTAGGCTCAAAAGCAACCTGGCAAACATCATTATATCACATATTGATGAAAACAATAGTGTTTTCAGTTCCCGTACGAAAAAGAGGTTCATGGTGCAAAGGGAAGCTAATAGTTTATATGATTATCTATGAGAGGGGCAATAGTATAAATTTTATGTTCAAGGTATAGTATGATGAATGATACTGAGTCGCGTAGTTCAGAAGACGGGGAATATCCTTCCAGTTTCGTTCCTTTAAAGCATTATCCAAGTCCTAGGTATTTGGCTTGCCTATATAATGTATTAGTGATGGAGGACTCATAAGACTGGAGTTTGAGTCCTATCCTAGCACGCCATACTTGATGTCGGCTGTTATCAGGGCATCCCTAATACGTGTAGGGAGCCTAGGGTATTAATATGTCTTGACATTTCGCGTTGAGCGAAGGGTCTATCTTTATAGAGGGGTATATCTTTGTCCTCCCCTGGTAGTAACGTTTTTCTGATAAATTCTCAGACACCATCTGCAATCATTACAACAGCAGCCCCTGATAACTCCCACAAAGGTTTGACTCCAGCTTCATTTATAAAGACGACTTTCTTTTACCTTATCATATTGCTACCATTAAATCGCATCTGGCTCTCTGAAAGCGTCTTGTCAGCTCCAAGGCTTCCCTTGACTATAATATCTCTCAGCTACTCATCCGAGGGGATAAGAACCACACGTAATTATATAGCTGAGTTTACATAAAGGCCGTGGTTTTTCTGTAAAGCGGAAGAGAGTAATCATACTACGAAGGCCTAGGAGGAAGGTGTTGTCACACGGTCTTGAGACGAAGTTATGAATGTGGTCATATGGGCCCTTTTAGGTTTCCTCTAGTCTTCTGGGCTCTTATCCTAAAATAACTATATGACAACGAGACTATCCGAGCATATAAGCCGTGGGTTTTCCATTTCGATAAAAGGGGGTTATGTTTAGACCTTTTATGACTCATGCTCTCATCAAAGGCAGTGTCAGGGGCCCGGAACTTGAAGTAGACAATAGACACGAAGGTCTGAAAATACCTTCGTAAACTAATCTGACTATATGTAGAAGCCTCTTCGTCTATGTAACACTGTAACAGGAAGGTTATAATCATCGAGGTAGCCCCCTTTGCCCGCCCATTTTCTCCCAGCAAAATCCCTCACACTATCTTAAACGACTATACATTCCTTGCATAATAAACGCCTTCACCTGTTAAGTGAGATTCTATCGCATGCGGAGATGACTATGGAGATTACGTCTTTGCCATCTTCCTCGTGAAAAACTTGTACGCGGCCTCATGCCCTAGGCTTTCCCGTGAATTAACTGATTATCTGAAATAGCTACATGAAATCGAGGCGTACAAAGGAACGTGAGGTCGGCAACGAGAAACAAGGCTATTCGGACACATGAACTGTAGATCTCCTATACGCTAGAATAGAGGTTCAAACTCATGCGCATGTATACATGATATAAAGGTCTCAGTCTCTGATGTTGTCCCAGCTATTCGGATACGTGTGACAAGTAATCTAGTCCTTGCCGTACCCATCGACAATTCAGTACAACCGCTGCTTTTGTTTGGAATTAGAGTTAATAGTGTATTGCGCCAAGCTAAGCCCGTCTATTCGAATGTTGGTAGCTTCTATCCAGAGATCCAAGACCACGGTCGAAGTTTGGCGAAGCACGCATGCGGAGGTCAATGAACTCATATGTATTAGGCTTTTATAGTTCCCGGTAACGGATACTTCCGTTGGTAGAGTCACCTATACGCGAGACCCTTTTTTTTATGTCGTCAGTAGATACATGCATGGCGGCACTGCTCCATGTGATGCAATGCCAGGCTTTAAGCATGCCAGCAGCAAGATTGCGGCACGGTTAAACCCTCTAGGGGGTACCGAAATGCTGCACTCGCAATCAAAAGCTTTGGATTGGGCTATGAACCCGGCCCAATAAATCCCAGTCTACAAGCTTCGGAAAAACCTTTGAAGTGAAGAGGGCTTGTTGGCTGCCACATGGTGTTGTGATCGTTGGTCTGAATGCGACTCTAGCCACGAGAGACTATCACATCACCGTTCATTTCCAACCACCAGCTCGATATCTCCCATCACGGTTTTCATATCTCTTTCCTAAGGCAGAAAGGTGAAGTGAATGTCGGCTCTGAATAGGAGGGCAGCATGACCATTGGCGTAACCGAACTTGGAAATCAAAATTGAGGATGCCTCGATGTCGCCTAGTCTTCTGTCGCTGTCGTCTACTCAATTAGTGCAAGGGTAGCTGAAAGAACCCCTCAATACTCCGAAAGCCGCCACTACACGAAACAGAGTAAGTAACTAAGACTCAAAGATAAACAGATAGCGTTCGTTGCATTTACAACGTAGAAGAGGCTGCACTTCTCGTCAATGTTCAATATTAGATAGCCGAGGGTAAATACTGGTGATAACGTCACCTTGCCAGTTAGAGCTGTCGGTGCTTGAGACGCGTAGAACGTGAGCGAAGACGCTACGCTCCTTTCGACTACCCATTCTAAGTATTGTTAAATCTGAGTAAACTAGCCAGCGTTTGGATCACAGCCCAGGCGTGATTCTTCAAGAAGAAGTTTGGACTTATTCATCTGTTTAAAAAGCGTTTCTCGAGTTGCAACCCATGATGCATCAGTCGCCCGGGTCCATGGATCAATCGGTGAAGGGGTCCAGAGCCAAGAGGGCTCACGTGCGATGGGAAAGGTAACATTAGATATTCTCCGTTCCCTGCATTTAATGGTGAGAGATGACCAGGGTAGCAAGGAGATCAACTGCCGCTCTGAATTCTTGGGGGTCGCCCGAGATCGTGTAAAGGGTGTATGGCTTCAGTCGAATATTCAGATTTTATTATGCTCAGACTAAGTCAAATTCGACAGGGGAAGGTGAAAAGCACCTCTTCGTTTTCAAAGATCCTAAGGTTAGTTCGCTATCCACTCAACACAATACCCCAAGGCCGCCCATGAAGATGATCGATGCACTTGATCGCCCAGGCATTTCCACGTCACCCGCCCAAACATGGAGCAAGATAAGGATAGATAAATAGCATGTCGATGTGACCCGACCAAATCGCCTCAGCACTATTTTTATTTTGTTTTGTTTTTTGTACATGTCTTATTGGCGATCCAGCTACTGTAGATTTTGGGTGCGGCGTTAGTGGCACGTTGCCTACCTATGGCTCCTGGCAATCAAAACCCGTGATGGGGGGGAAGTTGCCATGATGACCCCGGGTTTACATCAAACTTACAATGCAGAATCTTAGTACAAAACCTAGCGTCACAGCGGAAGGTACGTATTATCTCGTACCCTACGCAGCTCAGTAGGCACTGCTCTGCGATAAAGAAGGGTCATATTCTATGAGGTAGCATACATTCACGGTATGTCCGATGTAATCGTAGTTTCGTATGCATCACTACTTATCAGGTCGAGTGAACGAGTAAAAGAGGTCTGTGATCTTCACATTTACCTTCCCTAGCTATAATGAATATGTCCCACTCGGTTCAACAAGTTCCGAACCGTCGTAGTTCGGTTCCTGCTCGGTCCTTGACATAGTTACTACCTTCAGCGGTGGATTCGGTGGATTGGGGAAATACCAACAACATCGATCGTCGTGTGGAGTGAGGTGTCGTCGGACGCACCTGATCACCAACGTCTCCAGAATGGCGTCTTAACGATCACCGCATCTCGTCTAGATATACTGGCGGCTAATAAGAGTCGCCTGACCTGCCTATCTCTTGCTTGGCGAGTGGTGCCGCATAATAACAAGCCGCACTCCCGTGATAGGGCTAAAGAAACGCAAACGTCCCGTCAAGGAGATAACTCAATGACGACAAATCATAGGCAATGTTGGACCCGTGGATTCCCAAATCAGACGTCTTCGCACTGAGACCATTGGGACAAGGCCCCCCTAGTAGCGGCTGTCTTGAGGGGAACCTAGCATCTTGGCATCATCAAACAAGGCCGTAGTGTGCGGTTGCTGCATGCAGCTCTCCCCACAACTTGGCCGAACAGGGAGCTTCAAGCGATTCTATACCTGAAATAGCATCGAATCTGTTGCTACAATGTCGGCAGTAGCTAGAGTTTCGTGCGTGGCACCGTGACAAATGTAGTAGGTCGTTCTCACCCAGATACCTAGCAGACATCCGGCTCATGAATGGACAAATGGCCTCCTGTATCGGCTAATTGGCATATCCCGAGAGCAGGAAATGTCGATTGTGGAGACCCGACGTGATTGCGATAACAAGGGATTTCAGCCTAGTCCAATGACGAGAAGAATAGCTAGGTCACTGCTTAAGATGTTTAAGAGAAGGAGGCTTCCCCGTCTAGCGATGGGAATGACGAGCCAGGGCCGCCGGTACCCTTCAACTCTATTCCTACGTCCCAAGTCAGATCCTTTTCCCTAGTTGTCGTCTGAGCCATGATGAGGTTATTCGGTCTGCTCCTCGCTACTCCCTTAGCCCTAGCGGCCCCTCTACTTGAGATAAAGGGAAAGGCAATTCCTGGAAAATGGATCGTAGTGATGAAGGAAAATTACGAGGACAACATTGCTTCTACGCAAAAGAGGAGTGTTTCCGTTGAAACACTCGTCACTCCCCAGCATACATACAGCATGGGCAGCTTTAAAGCTTACGCCATGGATGCCTCTGATGAAATGATAAATAAGATTGCTGAGTTAGATAGTGTGAGTTCAGTTCCGTATAATGAGAGCCCGTAAGCCGAAACGTTGTGATTGTGTCTGACTTCTATAGGTTGCTTATATTGAGCCTGATACTGTGGTAGAGATTGCCACCACATCGTTTGAAAACGACTCTCCCTGGGGACTTGCCAGGATTTCGAGTAGAACACCAAACACCAGTACCTACTTCTACGATGATGTTGCCGGTGAAGGGACATACACATACATCATCGATTCGGGAATTTAGTACGTGAATCTCGGAACCATTTCCTTCTTGTTTTGACAACTTTAAGATCACGAGTTTTCTCTTAAGGGCAAAGGGAGTGTTAGAAACTCCTAGAACTGACATAAATCACGCTCTAAATGACGATAGCTAGCTAACTCCTAGTATTGTAGTACTGACCACCCAGAGTTCGAGGGTCGCGCTACTTGGGGTACTAGCTTCGTTGCAGACGATCAGAACCCTACGGTTGACGAAAACGGACACGGGACTCATGTTGCGGGCATAGCTGGGTCTAGAACGTACGGTGTTGCCAAGAAAACCAACCTTATTGCCGTCAAGGTGTTGAATGCTCAAGGCTCTGGTCCCATTAGCCAGGTCATTGCGGGCATACAGTGGGTGGTAGAGGATGCTAAGTCGAAGAATCGTAAGTCGAATCTTTTATATACCACAGCCGTTCCGAGAATAGGACTGTGCTAACTAATGCCATTCTTAGGTATTAATAAATCTGTCGCGAACATTTCGCTCGGATCAATCGCTATAGGGAACTCGAGCTTGAGTCTTGCCGCAGGCGCCGCCGTAGATGAAGGCCTTTTCATTGCCGCTGCGGCCGGAAATTCTCAGACCCCAGTGGAATTTTTCTCCCCTGCCCAATACCCAACAGTATGCTCGATAGCGGCGAGTGCGCCAGACGACTCGCGGGCCTATTTCTCCAACTATGGCAACGGCATCGACCTGTTCGCGCCTGGTGTCGATGTCGTCTCTACGTATGCAAACGGCTCTACTGCTATTCTGTCGGGCACCTCGATGGCCGCACCACATATCACAGGCCTTGGCGCTTACCTGTTGAGCCTCGAAGGAGACCGCGATCCCATCGCTCTGTGTGCGCGCATGCAGGAGCTTGCTACGAAGGACATCGTTACAAACTCTATGTCTCCTAATAACATGATAGCATTTAACGGTGCGTTATCTCTAAAAGCACATTTAGAGAACCTGCTTGAAAAGCTAGGACCGGAATAAAGGCCGACAATCTCTTGCATCACTCTGAGCGATATCGAGGGCGGTAGGATCTTTAAGGTCTAGGATCTTATATATTTTATGAATTGCATAAGCGTTATATGTTGTTTAATAAATCCTGAATTCTAAGTGACAGAGCTCCAGACTTGAAATTCATGAATAATACGATGAGTAGATTCACCAGCATCACCTTATGGCTTAGCTTGATGCTCACCCTCAGGCACCATCATCCCATGCATGCCTCGGTATGGTGACAGCTCAGCGGGTTTCCACCCGCCCCTCTTTAGAAGATCCGCATCTTGGAGGTGGAATACTTCAACCTTAAGCGGCCGACAACACTTCACCATTTCCTTCTCGCTGGCAGCACCGAAGCCCCAGAGTGACAGATCCCCACCCGGGCATGTACCTGCAAAAGTATAAGAAAGCTTCCTGTTAGCGTGTCTAGCTTCAGATGAAAAACAATCATATTGATGGCCAGCTTGGTAATCCGGAGAATTCCGAAGAGTTTGCTGTTCAATTTTGGACAGGAAAATAGAGGCGGTGGCAGAGACAGGAGTGAGACAGAGGAAACACAGAGAGGGAGCCATACTCAAAGCCATAAGCACGTCTTGTTCCGCTAGAAACTCGATGTAGTCACCTGGGCCGGCGGGGCAAGGGTTCATGAAGTAGCGGCCCTTCCATTATTCTAGAGTTAGTACTAACCGATTATAGGCAAGAATCTTTTTGAGACTCCTAGCTTTAATATCTCTCAGGGATAGCAAGATGAAGGACTGCAGCAACTGACCTCTTCGTCCAGTCCGGTAACTTGGAATATGTTGATAACGTCGTGTATATCGTGTTCAGTCAAGCCGTAGGGAAGCACAGCACGCGTGAGATTCGACCGACAGTGGAAATCATAATGCTTATTGAGACCCCCGCTGTCGTCGCCGCTCGTGAGCACTATATCTCACTGAAGTCAGCAATTACTCTTTTTAGGGAAACCGCCACGTTTATTGCTCTAATGGGAGATTTTTGACTCGGTGAGCAGTTAAAATAGGAAGAAGAGGACCCCGGGGCTTACTCACCGGCGTTGATGTAGGGGTCACATCCGGTGCCGAGAAGATCGTGAACACGTCCGCCGTGCTCATCTACCCCGTACCATGATAGTGTATCTGAAAGGATTGTCACGAGTGGTCGCATGTCTACAACACTCCGGGTTAGTCATCCTACTTTGAGCGTGATTTATGTGAGGGTTTCAGAAGCTTCTAGACATTGTCTTGGCCTAAAAATGAAAGATTGTGCTCTGGAAATTACCCAAGACAAGAAGAAAATGGCCCCGTGAGTTACTCACACGGCGCAATCGACCAAAGACGGTCTCCTATTGACACATGGGACGAGTGGAGCTGCTTTGTTCTTGACGCCCAGAACCGCTCCCGCGGATTGTGTGCATTCCAAATGTTGAGATCACCTTTCGATAGAGATTCTCACATTAGCAAAAACTATACTTAATCATATCTGTCCTAGAGCTTCCTGACTCGAATTGAATCTATTAAGCAATAGTAATCGAGCTATCGACGCATAGTCATTTTGGTCAATGCATCCATCTCAGTACCACGTCGTTTTGGCAAATAACGTGAGCGAGTAGTGAGTAGCGAAATGGACATACCAACTTGAGGCCCCTCAGGAGTACTGATCCGGATGATACACCCAGCCTCAACTTTCCATGCTCGTCCGGACCTAATGGGGATTACAAACTCGTCGCTCTTCAATCGTGGCGCATCTCGAATCTGTGAATAAAGATTCTCGTCCACATTTAGAGGCGACCCAGTAGTTGGAAGGTACGCAGGCTTCGGCTTAGGGATCTGTTTTCGAGCTTGTAGACGAGCGTCCGCCTCTTCCGGGTTCAGAGACATGGCTCCGCGTCAAATTACCTTCCTCTATTTTGCATACCACAACCGATAGGTCTAGTCCCGTATTCGTTGGTTTTACATAGATGCTGCCGTCATGAACCCCTCAATCCTCCATTTAGTGGCTTTGGATTTACGGAATATAGATGAGTTATCGCCAATTATAGAAAAAGAAACATCGCGGAGGGAGAGAGAGGGGCGAAATGGTAGAATAGTATCCAGAAGCCGGAAATACAGTTCCAGATCTACACCAGCTAACCGCAATTATCGTACTGGAAGCGCAATTTTAGTGTCTCCATCGACACGGGTATCGTTCCCACCGCTATCCGTACGGTTCGCCGATAACGGCTCCTTGATCCAACGTTGCAAATGAAGCAATTTTTATTAGGTTCCCCACTTCACCGTAGTCTTGCGATAAGGCATGTTGAATGCCTGACATCTATAAATTCAATCGACAACTATATCGAGGATTGTCAACGGCCTGGCTAGAAAGCTCTTTGCCACTACCAGAGGCTATTGATTTTGGTCATAATTTGACCCTTCTTGTTACACAACAAAGGAGATATATCGTCATAAGCTAGGAGTGTACTTTTCGCAATATTACTAAGACGTCTACTCGGTCTTAGATGTATTGTTATTGTTGTCGAGTGGCGATCTGAAGTATTACGCACAGCCGAAGTTCGAGGAATATATACAGTACTCGTGTGTGGTCTAGAGACAGTGTTACACTCACAATGTGGCGGCGAATAGAATATCTGCTATCTCGTGAACCAGGGGCTATAATGCCCACACATGACTATACTATAACACTTCATAAGCCACTCAGCTAACCTGAGACAAAGCGAATTATAAGATGAGCTCGATTGTGCCGTCGTCCATCAGATGTTGTGCCACCCCATATCGTTTGGCACCCAGACTGAAAATACAAAATCAGCCAACTACAATCCAAAATAGGGGGATAGGCTTCTTACCTCCACTCGAGATTTCCGGTGTTGACTGTCCGCATTAGGTTTATGACTTGCGCTATCGCATCAAGCTCATGGGCATCAAACATGTCGGTGGATGACAATGTAATGTCGGCTGTCTTATCAAAAAGAGCCACTAGCTGCCGGGCATGGTCTAGGGACATTTCTACGGCAATGTCAAGGTCATTATATTGATGGAAGAGGATCGCGACTGAATTGATGACGCTTTGTGCCTTCTGAAATACGGGTAAGCTAAAATTAGAATTCTTCTGGTCTCAGGGTAGAAGGGGGAGAGCATGTTCGTACCAATTCTTTCTTCAAGGACAGCAAGTCGTTTATACTTAGTTATATCGATATTAGCTCGGGTGAATATTTAAGGCGGCATTTGTATCACACACATGGAGTTTATCACGACTGTTGCAACCCATAGGGTGCTGTATGCCTCGGAATTCACAAAGCCTCGTGGAAGTTGTACTTGAAGCGCATACCTGCGAACTCTAACATTAGTATAGTGTTCGTGGCTTGACCTAGAACAGTATTTCATGCTTACTCAGAGAGCCCAAGTAATGTGCCCATCCCACTCGTCAGGGTCCTGACTTCCCAATATTCTTTCAGGATAGGGATGTCGCTACCTCGCTCAACATCGGCTTCCAACCTCGTTGCGTCGATATATCGATCGAAATGGCTGAGTAGGATCTTTCGCTGATCTATCAACTTCGGTGTCAATGATGGAGATTCCGTTTTCCAAATTCTAGACAATGCGGGAATACTACGACGTACCCCTATCATAGAACTCGCATACTTCAGCTGCGATCGACTGGAAACTATCTATGAGAGGGTTCCCTGTCGAGGTGGCCTCATTGTCTTCAGCGAGGCCAAATGCCGTACGAATGAAGTCTTTGGTCGAAACGCGTAGACTCTCGGCTGCGGCCGTGTCGGCTAATTTCTCAATCGCGTCATCCCATATACCAAACCATATCACCAGGTCTGTCATAACCCGATATGATTTCGTCGATACCGTAGGCCACCACCTTGGATCATCTGTCAGTTACAAGGAGCTCTAAGCATAATAGTAATGGGTCTTATTCATCTGTTATTTCATACCTTGCGGCGAGGAGAGCAGGATCGGCATCAGCAATGGCTTTTTGGCTCTGTCCGCTTGTGGGCCTGGGTCGAAGTTAGACCAGTGTCCTTGAGAGCAATTTTCCGAGCACTCTCCGTGACGTACAACGCAAACCGGCTTTCAATAGCTTCCTTTACGACCTCGTAGTCTTTGTGTTTTCTGCAGGGCCAATGTGACATTGTAGGCCGCATATCTGGGATAACAATATTTTGGCCCGATAATCTCTGGGCCAACATCATCCTCTGGTTGGTCGTATGCATTTTAAGGTAATTATAGAAGAAGGGGGTTGTGTAGCTAAGGCGTAAACAGGAATGGCAAGGTTGAAGTATCCGTGAACGATCAGAACCAGATGGAAAGAAACACTCATTACACGAACGTCAACGCCTTTATATATATAATCAGGTAATACAGTTTATGCAGGGCGGGCTTATGATCAAGGGCATGGATGGATATTCAAATTGAAATAGCCTTCAACGCAGTTAAGGGGCGCATGCAGACTCTGACTTTCTCTTCTACGATATCCACGCCTAAGTGGCCTCACTCAGGTCGCCGGCCACGCCGGGTCGGGTAGCAGCTTGTCTGAGAGGAATGATTATTTGCATCATATCGGGCGTCCCGACCAACCACGGCTAATAACGAGCTATTTCCACTACACTATTTGCTGTAGCATACGGACAGTATCGGCGCAACCGAAATTTCGGCCCGAGAGAACAATAGCCTTTCAACCGGCGTAGAAAGCCGGGCTTGGACGTGTTTAGCTGAACACATGCGCCCCGCGAAGTTTGATTGGAGGAGGGTTCATGGAGCTTAGTCGTGTGGCGTGGGAAATATGGCTAGTTAGAAAGAAGATGGTGTCACAACTATGCTGCATGATAGGAGAAGACGACACACACTCCTCCCATCACCGCAAGTTGGCTAGTCTAGACATGTTTAGGACGTGTCTAGGACATGTCCAGATAGTAGATAGTGTCGACAACGATTCTAGCTAATATAATAAACTGGTATTCGTTGACGCTGCCGCGGCAGCCGTGATAGAGGGGTTCAGTAGAAGAATGCACACTGCCACATTTAAGGTCGCAGCCTTCCTAAAGGGACAATCCCGTTAGTCTAAATCTAGACGTAACACAAGATCTATTGCTACTAGATGTGGGGGAACAACGGACCCCGAGTAAGCAAGTGCTATGGAAGTACGTATGGAAAGATTCACTAGGCTCGCTTTTAAAGAAGTTGTCGTGTTACAAACTTAGAACGTCCGCCTAGAAATGGCGTTATTGGTGCCTCATTACGCATTATCAAGTCATCAGATGCTAAGTATTCGTTTGAATACATATAGGCTACGACTAGCAAATTCCCTTTATAGCCTGCTTTGTGTACGCTGCAAATCTTCCTAGCGTAGAAGAGCCAAACGCCCACCGCAACAGCACGTTCTCTGCTGCGCGAGCAAAAATATCATGCCTGGCTTGTGAGTTACTGATGAAATTTCTTCCATTGCATTTCCACACCTGGAACACTGCCTCCAAGGAAACTGTCCTTGTTTATCGATCTCGATACGTCTAAACATATCGATCCTCATACCCCTCTTCTTCCGGTAAGCTAAAGCCTCGGGAGTGTCGATGATTTCGAGGAGATGGTAATCCGCGAAATACAGCTTCGCAACATCCACATTTGTACGGAAGTTGTAGAGGTCTTGGCGGAATAGCTTCGTAATTACAGCCAAGAAGGAAGGCGGTGGTGGATGCACTAAGAGCATGTTCAGCTCACAGTGTTGGCGGGCTTCTTTAATGCGGTCTGGTGTTTTAGGAGCATTGGGATTTTGGTTTGGGGTTGGTGGATTTTTGGCTGCCTTCTGCGCCTCTCTTTCCGCTAGCGGGCCAAGGGACGTCCCATACGCAGTCCGTATGTCTACGGCTAGGGTCGCGAGGAATTTATCAAATTCATCGGCTTTGATAAGCGCCGATGAAGTACATCGATGAACTTTTCGGTAAGCAGCATGTAGCGCTGCATGGCGCGAACTATTTGCATCTGGAATTTCCCCTCGACCGGAATACCAGGCAAGTGCGCGACTCGCATAGCTATCAAGGAGGCCTACGCGACGGCAAACCGCAGAGATGAGGTTTCGCGTAGAGGAGCAAAGTATGAGATGCAATGCAATCTCACCCTTCATGTGGAGATATCTGGTCATATTGACTAGTTGCTGTGATTGGTTGGCTTGATTAATAAAACTCATGAATTTGGTGTCGTCTAGAAGACGAAAGAGCCCGTCACAAAGCCAACCTAGGAAATCGATAGACCATCTGGCGCAGCCAGCTAAGGAGTTTACCACCTCTATTAACCGCCATCAGATAAATTGCCTAAAATAGTCACAAACAGGCCGGAAATGAACTTACCAGGCTCATCAAGAGGGCTCGACGCTGCTCTGACTGCGCTTGGAGCACTACTTGCAAGACTGACAAGAATGACAGTATTGCGAAGGTTGAGGGCTAATGTGGATAGTTTACTTCGGAAGTGACGCGCGTTGAATTCCCCGTTCCAGCCAAGATGGTTGAATATGCTAAAGCAAAGCTGCAAATGTTGATTTCTTATGAGGTGGTCATGGGGAACGTCTTCCGAGTAGTCGACAGTGATTCGCATAAACTGCACTAAGTCTGTTACCCATTTAACGGCGAATTCTGCAAATCAAGTCCGTCAGCATCGTTGATAGAAAAGTGTGTACTAAGGACAATCTCACGATCTTTGTGGGGAAATTTCCTAGCCACAGCAAGAATGTCATCAAAATTGCTATTATTAGTCATAGCAGTGCCGGTTGCAGTGGCGCAACTAGCAATGACAGCACTTAGATGCCCTACACATTTGTTATTTTAGGCGAGACAATCGAGGGCTCAGGTACCAGGGACTACCAACCTTCAGAGATTGTCGCAGGATCCTCCTCTAATGTGTATTCTAGATTATGCCATTTAATCTGCCAGTCTTCATACATCTGGACGAGAGAATAGTTCGCGGGGGAAAAGGCCATCTGTAAGCCTGGGAAGTCATTGTTAGCTGAGAGGATGTCTCATAACCAACATACTCACAAGAAGGTTCTCCACTCTGACTAAAGCCTGCTTCTAGGATCGAGTGTATACGATCGAGATTTGGCTCTCGGTACAGCTCATGCATGGTAAATCGGTCTCGGTATTCCACAGTCCCGTCGTTGTAATAAAAAGATACGACCTTTCCGAATGCAATCACGTTGACGCCTAGGACAATCTTATTAACAATGATTGAATCAAGCTTCTTTAACCTTGCTGTAGCCTATGATACAAGTAAGCATGTGAGCCTTGTAAAGGTTGTTGATTAGTGCGTACTGGGGGTGTAGATCCAACGCTATTTCTCCTAGTACCAAGACGTTCGAAACCTGGATGGACTGTCTGTTTTTGGTCTGTTAGAAGCTCCCACCTGTCAATAATACTTTGAACTTCTTGATTGTATGGCGAATTCGCTTCTGGTATGAACGATCGCACAGTGATAACGACGATAGGTGACCATTGCTTGCTTTGGAAGTCGAAAAAAGCCGGAAGCATTTCTATGTGCGAAATCCTCGACATTGATGCATCCAAAGGTGACTCGCACATCCCTGTTTGAAACCAACTCGTCACCGCGACATGTCTCTTTACAAGAGAGGGGCTGAGCATAGATCCTCCCTGGGGCACGTTCTGTGAATTCTCTGGTTTGGGTGAGTTGAAGGTGATAGCGACCTGGACGACCCTGAGTTGCTTAGAAGTTGTGGCCATGGCGATGTATATGGATCTAGCTGTTGCCAAGTTTATGAATGTTAGTCAACACGTACGAGGGGATAGGGCAGGGAGCTCGAACTTTTATCAGAACACGCAGCCGCATGTGTGATGAGGTCGTCGGCGGAGGTGGCGCTCTCTAATTCAAGAGTCGTCTCTTCGGCTTTGTTGCTATTTTGGCTCCAAAACATCTTAAGGAGACCATTTGTTGTGACGCAAATGAATGCAGATTTGGTTGGATTAGGATGACTTGGCCCCATGGTTGGCACCCCAGAAGTTTCAAACGTATAATCTGTCCCCTTGGCATTCTTGACAGCGGGGGAATATGTAGGATAGAACTAGGAGTTTTCATTAGGGCTGAATGATGTAGATCAAGGGGAGAGAACCAAACCCTTGTATTCGCTGGAAGCTGATTGAGCCAGTAGGTCCCGACAATCGTGTGCAGATCATCAATGGGGTCTGTATCCCAACGCCGGGAGATCATCGGGCGGTTTAAGTCGGAATTGAAATTCAGGAGGAAAACTCTACCAACAGCATCGATGACGGCAAGCTCAGAGCTCGCCG
The DNA here is from genome assembly GCA_022495065.1 of Xylaria telfairii. Taxonomy (NCBI): domain Eukaryota; kingdom Fungi; phylum Ascomycota; class Sordariomycetes; order Xylariales; family Xylariaceae; genus Xylaria; species Xylaria telfairii. Next base: position 385,478 of record MU383858.1, read on the forward strand.
GACCCCATGATAAATGAACGATAGGGCCGCCATTAAGATTCGGCCAGAGCGAGATGACCTTCGGCTCGCTTAGCCCCCAACTTGCACCTTTTGGACTGGCTCGCAAGTATCTGAGCTCCAGGGATTGCCCATCCGGTGTGATGGAAGCAATAGTGCCGCCCTTAGACCAGGCCAGACCTCTAATAGATAGTTAGACAGTGGCCGAAGATATCGAAATCTGCGAGGGTGAGAAGTGGCTTACTGGCAACAACCTCGACTGCGCAACTCATCGAGTCTTCGCCGAAGACGCCTACTCGGCGGGCGCGAAGGAAGGGAGAGTGGATCGGTATCTCCAAAGAGATCGTCGACACCGTTCAAATCGACTTGCATTGCGGGCTCATCCATCCCTGATATAGCGCCATCCAAGAGGAGAGGTATATTGCTGTCCGCCATCTGTGCAAAGCTCTACCGCAATGGATTCTGGGATGAGACCGAAGAAAGAGGCAGACCGGATGATCGTAGGCTTGCCGTCCCGAGTCAAGCAAACGCAGGATAGCTGAGGCGGGCCATGAACACCACGGAGGACCCCCGAGACTCTGTGAGCAGTCAGAGAACGTAAATGTGCATACTTAAACTAACAATCTTATACGATTATATCGACTATACCGAATAAGGCATTAATGGGTGAGAACAGCACTAGCGATATTCATATCACAATAGGGTAGTGAGAGACGCGGTGAGGCTGGATAGGGAATGACGTCGGGAAGGTCTTGTACAGTACTCTCTTAATAGCAAGCTACCTAGCTATCCATAGTGCGGTTGTGGCTTGTGCAATTTGGCGCCACTACCCTACCCTTTGTGGCTTGACACAAAAAGACGGTACTTAGGTACTTGCCCCTGTCCCGGCTAGACCTAGCTATGTCCCCATCAGAACGCACATGCCATTGGACCCCCGAACCCCGGCTTCCTGGTGCTATGCAACGGCTAAGCAACGAGATACACAAGTACCCGCCGACTTTTCCTTTCGGTCAGCCGACTAAGAACTAGATATATCTAATGACGGCCGCAGCCTATTCAGCAGTGAAATCTAGAGGTAGTGCTTTTGGCCGAGTAATTGAGAGGAATTGCCGGTCTTGAAATTCCAAGGGTGCTAAGCACGCCGGGAAGTACTTGAGGTAGTGATATCATATGTGGTATAAGACCCAGCGTAGATACATGGTTCACCAGTTCCGGGGCCAGGCCGGGGCTGTTGGTCTAGCGCTGTTTATTTAGACTTCCTGGGTCACCACTGCAGGGCTAGTTAGGCGATTGCCATCTGCAGCCGCCCGCCCCGATGAAGTTTCCCTCCCGACCTTTTCTCGCATCCCTTCAGCGCCAATGCCAATGCCACTTCCACTGTCAGAGCCAGTCCCGTCCCATTCACCACTTTGCATTTGCACAACATTAGCACAGGCACCGTACATATGGTGTCAGGCACGCCGCACAACCCAACTTGAACCAACCACCGGCAGCCAACCGTATGTAATGTTCTCTCTCCCCCCCTCAAATACGCCGTTCCGACACTGATCGTTGCCCCGTCCAAGTTAGCCATGGTTAGACTTCGTCGGGTACTTGGGGTAGCAACAAAATAGCCGCAGCCGGTCGACACACTCCCGCATCGCTTGTCGCTTGGTTACCTTCGTTATATATATCCTCCAAAAAGTCAATAATAACCTGCCGCCTTTCTTTTCGCCGTCCACTGCTGCACGAACTGCGTACGCACCCGACAGACAGACACAATGGACTCGTCCTCCTTGTCGTCAGCGCCTGACCTCTCCGATCCGCCGTCTACCAATCCTCCTTCCTCTCCCTTGTCTGTTCTCACCAGATCGCCGACCGTCTCACCGCGCGCGTCCGTGTCCATGTCCCAGTCAAGCCGCCTGCCTTCTCCGCCTCCCTCCACCATCTACTCCGGCAGCGCATCGCCGATGAAGTCCGACCCCGTTGAGAGCGAGATCCTCGTCAATCCCGATGGCGCTCCTCCGCCCAAGCGCCGTCGCGTGGAGCGCAAGCCGAGGACCACCGAGTACTTGGATCTCAGCGCTGCTGCTTCCGAGCAGAGCGAGAGGGATGACGAGCTGTTGGAGCAGCTGACACATGCTCTGCGCAAGAAAAAGAAGATCGTCGTCATCTCAGGCGCTGGAATCTCGGTGTCTGCGGGGAGTATGTGCATTCCCTGCCCCCTGCGTATGCTCTACTACAGCTATACAAACTAACTGACGCGCGCCAGTCCCCGACTTCCGATCATCCTCGGGTCTCTTCGCCACGTTACCTAAGGAACATGGCCTGAAAGGCTCCGGCAAACATCTCTTCGATGCTTCCGTCTACAAGCACGACTCGACCACTTCTTCCTTCCACACCATGGTCCGCGACTTGTCACAACTCGTCAAGAATGCTGAACCAACACCGTTCCATCATTTGCTCGCTTCACTTTCCAAGGAAGGCCGTCTACTACGGCTCTACACCCAAAACGTCGACGGCCTCGAAACGTCCATGGAGCCCCTCACCACCGTCGTGCCTCTACCACCCAAGGGTCCCTGGCCCAGAACAATACAACTTCATGGCGGCCTCGAGAAGATGGTGTGCTCCAAGTGCAACGAGATCAGCCAGTTTGACGCCTCTCTTTTCGAAGGGCCCCAAGCCCCGTTGTGTAAGGGGTGCGAAGAGACAGATAATGTGCGCACGTCTCATGCGGGCAAGCGAAGCCACGGGATTGGGAGACTCCGACCGAGGATGGTGCTGTACAACGAGTACAACCCTGATGAAGAGGCTATTGCCAACGTTTTCCGTGCTGACTTACGGGCCCGACCCGACGCCGTCATCGTCGTTGGTACGAGTATGAAGATTCCTGGGGTGCGGCATATGGTAAAAGACATGTGCAAAGTGACCAGGGACCGGCGAGATGGTATCACCGCATGGATCAATCTTGACCCTGAACCCAGCGGCACAGACCTAAAGAACTGCTGGGACCTGGTTGTCCGTGGCAAGTGTGACGACGTTGCTTCGCTCGTTCACCTCCCCCGTTTCGATGAAAACATTGAGCAAGGAGTAGAGGCCATAGTTGACGATGCCAAGTATGAGAATGATGTCCGCGGTGTTAAACTTGAGGTAGAGATCCGGAGCCATCTTCCGCGAGAGTCGACTGCTCCCAAGGATGGGACACCCGATATCTCTCCTGCTGAAGCTAAGCTGCAATCTCTTGGGCGAGTCCAGGGTATCCCAACCCCTTCTGCGAGCCCCAAAATACGGACTGCGCTCCCAACCAAACCGACGCTCAAATCGAACCAAACAAAACTCAGTTTCTCTTCGCATACCCGCAAAGCCACTTCTACATCAACAACAAAGGCTTCTAAGAAGACGATTCAACGAAAACCAAAACAGATTAAAAAATCGGAGCCGAAGCCCAAGTCAACCATTAATGCGGCCTTCAAGGCTACCAAGTCGAATGTGGTAGCTCTTTCAAAGATCCCTGCAAAACGTGCGCTGGACATTGAACCTTCTCCCGTGGACGAAGCTACTAGAAGTGTACTCCTAGCCGATTTTTCTCTTCGCCCTAGAGGAAATAAACATACTACCGAATCTTTTTCATCGCAGAAGAAAAGTCGGCCCGAAACACAACAGTTGGGTCTTACTAACTTACGCCCATGTACTCCCGAGCAGCCCTCTCCATCACGAGATACTGTTTCCCCCCCTTCAAAACCTCGAGGGATGGGGACTTTGATCGACTAAATCATCATACTTGGCGATCTAAAGAGATCTCCTTACGTTTAGTAATATGGATTATAATGATTATGGCACAAGCAGGTCGGTGTTGGCACTATACGAAAGAACAGTAATCATAATTCTCGACCCTATGTACACAATTCCTTGCATATAACTTCAACACTGTACACCAAATAAGACGTATAGGACATGCCTTAGAGCAGTTTGACGGATGGCAGTTTCGCCGTTTATGAGTTCTCTGCAAAAGGATATCTCGAATTAGGGGCTAGGAAGCATAACTAGCATATTAGAACAGGCCTGAGATTATTGTGTTGGTATATACAAACGGGGTCATCCCTCGGGCGGAACAAAAACACGTAAAACAGGAGATTGGTGATCGGTGGGCAAAGACACTCTACATAGTATTATATGGAAGTGAAGGCGAGAAGGGCAGGATTCCGTTCACTGGTTATGTATTAGAACGAGTTAGTGAGCTTATGCCTGCACGAAACTCATTTCCACTGTCAAGCAGTTGCCCATACAGGTAGAGAGATAACGGATGAGGGGTAGCCTCTAAAATATATCAGTAGAAGAGAGAAGGGGAAAAATGTAATGAAAGTTTGCTGTAGTGTGGGATATACAGCAAGTATTATGTCTAGGTACCAGTTGAGACACGGTAGGTGTGCTCAACCAGCTGTACATATAATACATTATTGGAATAACCTCGAAGGATTCTGGCATCTGTCTTCCATACCTGGTTTGACGTCTGGTTTGTTTGTCACGTGCTCAAGCAGATCACGTGGTATACATACATGAGCAACAATTACCAGATGCACAAATATTTACACTCAAACATAGATGAAATTACAAAGACCGGCTTTCTAATACTCTTTTCATTGACAACTACCGACGAAAACTAGCGAATCAAGTGACTGACTGGTAGCAAGAGAAGCAACAGTCGTCCCCTGTCGAGTGCAGTACCTCCCTCCCTCCCTCTGTACGAGCCATGGGTCGGTCTACTATCTTGACAATAACATATCAATATCAATTACCTTGTTCCGAACCTCAAAATGAGCCTAGCCCTAGCACACGGAAGCAATGCGGTAGTAATGGCTCGGTGGCCACCCTGCGTTCATAACCGACTATGCGTTCCATACCATGATAATCACACCCTGGCCTCATTTCCCTGCCCAGTACAAAGGTGTTCTGCAGATGCTTAGGACAGGTCCTATGTGTATGAAACAAATCGCTGGCGAATCAAATTCGCTGTGTGTTCCCGTTGCCCCCCTTGCAGTCTACTCGATATCTGGGCCGCCGTTGCTATAAACAAGACCGAAATGCTCGGCATCCGACCGTATGAACGCCAAGCCTATAACGCAGAATGCTTTTGCTGGGTATGATTCATGATTCGAGACCATCGAGACATCTCGTAGTCTATGATGCCATGCCGTAACGCCATTCCATGCAATATAAAAAACACACCAATGTGAGAAGTAAGTGATTGCTTCCCTGTAGAGCATGTATAGAAGATCATGAACGAGCCAACTTCGATGAATGCCCGTGGGGGAGAGCACCATTAACAACTGTAGAACTTGAACTCTTCGTCTTTGAGTTATCCCCGTTCTTGCCCTCCTCGGCTTGTTTTTTCAATTGTTGATACAGAGCAGCCAGCCGTGGGCCAGTCATGCCGCCCGAGGATGTAGGCTTTTCCGAGGGGGACTTGTGTAAGGGAGATTTATCCCTCCCCTTTTCCGACTTGCTAGAGGATTGCTTCTCGGAGGCAGGGATTCTCTTGGAAATGAATTTCCTACAAAGGGTGTTAATTTCAAGGTATGAACAGGATAGCATGTCGACTTACCATAGCTTCGGCTTGAGTTCCTCCCACTGCCTTTCAGGCAAGCCCGAGGTTCTCTTAAGACCCTCGATGAAATCGCCAATAGCTGTGATCTCCGATTTTAGAACCTTGGCCCTGGTTTTGGCGACAGGTATGTTTGCCTTCGTGCATGACTCTACCCTTTCAACGTGACCCCAAACAGGCTGCATTAGCGTTCTAATAACAGGAGCATCCCTCTTCTCTTCGTCATCATCCTCATTACCATCCTCTTGGCGACTCAGATCGCTCCGTCGATATTCATTCGCATCGCTTCGTCTATGCTCCTCTACACGGCGGTGCTTATAGTGGCGGCGTTCCTCTATTTCCCCGCTATGTTTCCTTTTAGCATCTGGTCGTGAAGCGCCTTCACCCATACTGCTGCGTGAGCGGTGATGGTCGCGTGAGTAAGAGGAATCATGATCCCGCTCCCTGTCACGATGAGATAACTTCTTAGACACTTGGGGTGCTGGGGAAGCTGAGACGGAGCTCCCTTTTTCTGGGCGCCGGTGGCCGTTCATTCCAAGTGTAGCTTTTTTGTTATTCCGATGGTGGTTCTCGACAATCTTCTGGGCGTTCGCATCATCTGAGTGAACCGACATGAGAACCGATAGCAAATATTCGGCGCGACGAACCAAATGGACGGCTCCAGGGGCCTTGGCACCTTTAGTCTCGGTATGCTCTCGCTCTTGTTTCTTTTCTATGCGATGTTCTTCCAAAAAGAACTTATCTTGCATCCCCAACTCTCGATCTTCACGGATTTGGGCCCAGGCACCGAACCCGTACCGGTCAATACCAATAAGGAGCATCCCGTCTTCTTGAGAACCCCATTCACAACTGTAATGTGCTGTCTTTGTAGCTTCAGGTAAATGAAAGGTTCGAAAGTCTGCATGTTCCTTGATGATTTTTCGAAGAAGTCGTAACTGTGGAGCACGATCTAGAATCGTCTCTGCGTTGATTTTTTTGACCTCTCCAAAATCAAACATGACAGCTTTGATATCTTTCTTGGTCATCTTCTTGTTTGCTTGGCGTTCCTGAGCGCGTATTTCGTCATTGTTTCGTTCCATCGCATCGCGAGCCGTAAATATAAGCTCATCTAGCACCCCGTTGACAAAATCTCTGTCGCGATCGCTTAAACGTGCGTCGCGTAAGAGCTCGTCGGGTCTGTCCTCGATAAAGCCATAACGCATAAATGCCCTAACGAGGTTGCGCTTTTCTTTTTCGTTAAGAGGTCTTCGCGGGTCAGAAAGCAGAGCTCTTTGCTCCTCCAGGCGTTCCTGCTTTAGCTGCTCACGCTCCCGCTTCTTAGCAATCCGCTCGGCCCTCTCAGAGTCACCATTTGCCCTTGAATTCTTTAGGGCAGCGCGGCGTGGTGCGCTAGCTTCCAGCTCTCGTGCGAGGTAGTCATCTGCTTTCTTCTTCTCTTCCTCAGATTTTATCGCGGCGAGCTGCTCTGCTGGTATGATCTGGTCCCAGTCTAGAGTGAGATCATCAACCTTGACGTCGGTGTACTGCATGAAGTTATCCCAATCGATGCCGCCTGTACTTAGGTTCATTTTATCATCAACTTTCGTTTTAGTAACCTCCGCATTCTCTAGAATGGAATCAATATCCAACTGCTCCAACCTCTGTTGGTTGCCGGACTGTTCAAACATCTTCTGAGAACGCATCTTCAACACCCACTGGATGTCATCAGCTGATTTTGCTTCATCGAGTCTGAGACCCTTTTGTCTAAACTCCTCCTTGAAAGCCTTGCCATCATCTGTCACGCCAGCTTGAATTGCCAAATATTCGAGTAGAAGCTTGTTACGAGCACGTTCAAGGACTTCTTCTTCGATAGTTTCTTTCGAAACAAGACGATAGACGGTGACCGGCTTCTTTTGTCCGATCCTGTGGGCTCGTGCCATTGCCTGGAGATCAGCTTGTGGATTCCAGTCGGAATCAAATATGATGACGGTATCGGCTGTCATCAAGTTGATGCCTAAGCCCCCAGCTCGGGTTGAGAGGAGAAAGCAGAAGTCTTGGCTATCTTCAGCATTGAAGTGGTTAATGGCAAGTCGCCTGGGGCCAGCTCCAATGGTCCCATCGAGTCGTTGAAATTGGTACCCGCGGAGACGCAGGTAGTCACCTAGAATATCGAGTACTTTGACCATTTGGCTGAAAATCAATACGCGATGATTATCCTTCTTTAGCTTCGCCAACAACTGGTCGAGAAGCATCATCTTACCACTGCTGGCAATAAGACCTTTGATCTGATCTTCACGACGCGTACTTCCGGCCAAGACCTTTTCTTCCGCTCCCGGAAACATATATGGATGGTTGCTGACCTTCTTGAGTTCCATGACGATGTTCAGTAGAGATGATTTTTGACCTGTATTGTGCTCATTCAGTGCTGCGTAATTTCTTGTCAAGATATTCTTGTAGTACTCAAGTTGAACATCAGAAAGTTCGACTCGAATGATTTTCTCTGTTTTAGGTGGAATGTCAGACTCAACCGTTTCTTTGGTCCGCCGTAGAATGAATGGAGCGATTGCTGCATGAAGGTCTTGGAGCTTTGCCTGGGCATCTACAGCGGCCAGGGTATCCAAATCCTCATCAATGCGCACCTTCCCAGGATTGAGGAAATCAAGAAGTGAGGATAGCTCAGCAAGGTTGTTCTGGATTGGTGTACCCGTAATCAACACCCGAGCCGGGGCACCGAAGCTCATTAGCTCTGCATACAGCTTGGCCTCTTTATTCTTAAGCCGGTGAGCCTCGTCAACAGCAAGCGCCTGCCATTTAATGGTTCTCAAGAATTCCGCGTCCATCAATATGTATTCATAAGAGGTGACAAGGACGTTGAATTTGTGTTTCTTAGGATTCCCATTGAACATAAGTTCATGTTCTCGGATCGTACTACGCGCCTCCGCATTGCCCAAGTAGACGACGTAATTCAGATCCGGGGACCACAAGTTGAATGTATCACACCATGCAGGTATCACACTCAAGGGCGCTACCACGAGAAATGGTCCTTCTTGTTTGCGCTCATTGCGCAACCAACTGAGGAAGGAGACAGTCTGGACTGTCTTTCCCAAGCCCATTTCGTCAGCCAAGATAACGTTATTGGCTCGACACCAGTTCAGAGACAGGAAGTTTAGTCCCGTCAATTGGAAGTTCCGAAGCTCTCCGTTTTGGATATAATGAGGCTGCTTCTCGAGCTTGAGAAATTTGGATCGTGTCGTGGGATTCGATTCGCTCTTCTCCGAGGTCCATGATCGCGATTGTCTGTTGAGGAATTGGTCAATTCTATCTTGAGCAAGCGGCTGTATTGTCGCAAAAAGTTCCCATGTGCAGTGTTCATAGGTCAAGCCTTTCCACTTTATGAAGAGTTCACGGCCGTCCTCGCCACTTCGCTGTGCAACGACTCGTTCAACTTTCGTGTAGTCTTCTAAAGCATCCTGATCGCGTTCTTTGTCGAGCATATACTGCTCGCGAGTTTCTGGCGGTATCTCATCGCCAGCGAACTTGAGGTCCATTTCGTACTCTACAGTCCGCTTGTAGTAGTTTTCCAGCTTACGAACACCACGATATCCGCGAAGCGTTTCAAGGGTATCCCAGGAGTTATGGAGGTATGACTTTCCTTGCCACTTGATGTTATATTCAAAATCTTCTCTAGTAGCATCAAGTGTCAATTCACCGCCCTCTTTGAGCCGGTGGCCAACGACCTTTTCGATGTAATCGGTGTCTTCAGGGAAATCCCCGCCAGCCCAATAGTTGGGGGTTTGTTCTGATTCATCTTCGTCGTCAATGTCGCTTTCTTCATAGGTCTGGACCGTTTGCGCAGCTCGGCGGTTGGACCATCGCTTCTCAGCATATAGGTGTGCGGATTGGGGCTGGCTTTGCTGACGACGAGCCTTCTTAATCAATGAGCGGGCCTTAGCACCTCCATACGTGTCTGAGTCGGAATCATCTAGGGCTGGAGTTTGACGCGCCGGTGTGCCTCGCTTAGATGCTGGTTCAAAATGGTCAGTTGAAAATGCTTTTCTTGGGGCGCAGGGCTTTGATACATACACTGTCGTGAAATTTGCTCAGTTCGCAGCTTCTTGGTTCGTCTGTTGGTTGGAACAATATCTGAATCGGAGTCTTCGTCTTCATCGGACTCAACCTTTAAGGAGAGGTTAGGATAACATCAACATAGTTAAGGGGTGAGGCAACAACGTCTTACAATTCTTGGCTGTTTTGTTGGTCGGGACTAGGAACCCCTATTAGTAAACAAACCATTTCCAGATGTGTTTTTGGGTGACATACACTGCGTCTAAGTCCATATAGTTCTGGGTTTTCTCGAATATAATCGTCCTCTTCTGCAAGAGATTTTCGTTTTGGCGCACGACGAGATTCGCGAGACGTCGAGCGGTCGTCACGGTGTTCATCACTCTGAGAGGCAGCTGCACTCTCTTCCATATCATAGTCGGCGTCATCGGAAGCCTGGGCTTCGTCCTCACTAGACTCGACGGGGTCGTTTAAGTCGAGTTCTGCCTCCGCATCTTCGGAAGATTCGTGGCGGTTCGGAGACGGGGATGGAGATGTAGGGTTACGGGTGGGGAGAGGAATAGTTTCGTTGACTTCTGACAGATCGCTTTCGCTTCGACCATCATCTGCCACTATACCGGCACTATTGGGAGCTACCGGCGAGGAATCCGGGCCGGCAGAGGCCGACTCGGGGGAGCTCGACATGTTGACACTGGATACAGCGACCACCTAGGACATGTCAGTAGGGAACCAATAGGTAGATAGCCTCATGAATCAGATAGACGGGTAGCGCAGGAACCAGCGACTAAGACAGAGGCAATATCGAATAAAAACTATGAAGCTCGAGTTTGCAAATACATCTGGCGCATACTAGACGATGCTTCGATAAACGCAAGGCTGATGGGTGATAAACAGGCATTGGCACCGGAGTACTGAAGATGGGACGTGTTGCGTGGTTTTAACGCGTCTGAAGCATCGAAAACAAGCAATTCCATCTATCATTAGACATCCGAAGAAGCTAGATACAGGATACAAGAAGATGGCAGGGTCACATGTGATCATCAAGTAGATGGATGGAATGTCCAGGACGCGACGGTAACAAGCAGCCAGCCTTGCGTAAACAACGCAGAAGAGGAGGTTTGCAGATCGACAGAAGCACTTACAAGTCATCAACTATGCCGAGCGAGAGAAAGAGGTACAAGAGAGTATATGTCTTGTTAGGACGATGATATTATGGGTGATGGACCCTGGTGGTGCGTAGACGGTGTGGTAGTTGGTGGTGCAGGTTTGAGAATGCTGTGTGGAATAATCGATGGAGTGGAAGTGCGGAAGGACAGCTGGGAGTGGTCCTGCTTGGGAGAAACCCACCGATCAGGTTTAGCGCCGGATCTACTGTACACCATTCACCACCACCTTTACGACCAACCACTAACTGAGGCTTATCAGCTTATCACCACTTAAGTAGGTAATGCTACAGCACACGCCTCCATGTACTACATCACCTATAGGTTTCTTCAAGCTACAAGGCTGCACCTACAGCTACCAGCCTTCGACCACAGCCCTCTATTCCCCCAGTCATTGGGCTCTAAGCTTCACTACTACTAGCACATGACTTTGAAAGGAAAGTTAACATGAATATTGAACGTTTGTGAAATCCAACACACCACACCATAATGCCTTGTTATATCGAAATAGTACACACCCTATTATCCACCCAAAATTTAAAAGGGTATACACCCAGGTAGAAATCCCCCCATAGAGAGAGAGAGCCCAAATAGTGTATAGTACAGCATCGTGTATGGAACCAATATAGCCATACTAGCTTTCTCACGTAGGTAATGACTTAGGGAATTCTAACTTGCTGCTGCCCAGGAGCTTACACATTTATGCCTTCTGAAGTATTGCTATACTAGGTAGCTAAGTACCTACCTAGGTAATTAGAGAGTTATGTAGTTCCGAGGTTAGAAGTCAAACTCCTCTGCAATCACTTCGCTACATGCAGTAGATCCGTAGGGATAGAAGTCATGAGTAAAAGATTGATTTTAGATGCACGTCCAAAGCCCTCCTATTATCACCCCTCCCCCCGAGTCGAACTTGCCTAGACTCGTACTAGCTCATCAGTAGCTGAACCAATCACCATTTCGGTGATTGCTCAGGGCACTTCATCGTCCCCTTCCCATTTGCCGCACAACCTTGGGACTACCCAATCCAAGCCACAGCCCCTCCATGCTGTGACTTATCTGTCTCTACCCCTCTATGCGAAATTCCATTGTCAACTTGAAATATTAAAACCACCACCAGACCACCAATACCCCCCCGCGTCAGCTTTGAGAAGATAGTCTCTTACTCGACGCCTTCCACCGGCCGTTCTCGTGGTTTTCTCTTGTAGCTGCGCCGTTGTTCTTTCTCGGCAGTTCATTTTGTTTCTTCGCGTCCCAGTTTTTCTTTGCTGTGCCAGCTTTGGAGCCATGGCTTCGAAACTTACCCGGTAGGCAATTCATTCCTCCCCATACCACACCATGTTGAATGCTAATTTCATCGGTTTAGTATTGCAATCGTTAGTGAGGATAAGGTGCGAATCTACTATATATGCCCTGGACAACTTTCGTATCTTCTAACAGATCTTCCCTCATTCTAGTGCAAGCCCAAAAGTACGAATAGCCGTCGAGGCCAAATCCACATATGCTACCTCAGCTAACGACTGCCTTGCGTAGAGTGCCGTCAGGAATGCAAAAAATCTTGCCCGGTGCGTAGTGCCCCGATCCCCCCCCTCCCCCAAACATAGGCCTGGCGCTGACTGGAAATATGACAGGTTGTGCGCACCGGAAAGCTCTGTATCGAGGTCACGCCTGATTCCCGGCTCGCCTTCATTTCCGAGACCCTCTGTATAGGTTGTGGTATCTGCCCTAAAAAATGTCCCTTTGGCGCGATCACCATTATCAATCTACCCACGAACCTCGAGAGCCAGGTCACTCACCGATACTCCGCCAACAGCTTTAAGGTCCATCGCCTGCCCACGCCCCGTCCAGGCCAGGTACTTGGTCTTGTTGGCACAAACGGTATTGGAAAAAGTACCGCTTTGAAGATCCTCAGTGGGAAGCTTAAGCCAAATCTTGGCAGATTCGATAACCCTCCCGACTGGGAAGATGTCATCAAATACTTCCGTGGCTCGGAACTACAGAGCAAGATGCCCCCAGACTTTCCATGCCGGCGTCGTCTAACGCCATCTTTTAGACTACTTTACCAAACTTCTTGAAGATGACCTTAAGGCTGTTGTCAAACCCCAGTGAGTCATCCCTGCTCACGTGAGTTGGGTCTCATCGCTAATCCGTCAAGATACGTGGATCAACTACCACGAGCTGTGAAAACGCCGGATAAGTCCGTTCGCTACCTCCTCGAGCGAGGGTCAGCAAGGGGCAATCGTGAGATTCTTCCCACCAACACTCAAATATATGGTTATTGACCCGAATCACAGTGGATGAGGTTATGGACACATTAGAACTTCGTCACCTTCTGGACCGTTTGTCTACCCTACGAATACGTGCGATGATGGCCAGTTGCTGATAAACTATATAGGCGACGTAAATCTGCTGTCAGGTGGCGAGTTGCAAGTCAGTTTCTTCCTTCCTTCCTTTCCTTATTTCTTTCCCTATTTCTTTCCTTATTTCTTTCCCTATTTCTTTCCTTATTTCTTTCCTTATTTCTTTCCTTATTTCTTTCCTTATTTCTTTCTCTTCTATACATATACTCTTGAAATCCTACGAGAATTTACTTCGAGCAAGAGTAACTAACCCTGCGTTACGAACAGCGGTTTGCGATAGGTACTGTTTGCGTACAGAATGCGGACGTGTAAGTGATCAAGGGCTCTCTACGGCTTATAGAGTGCACAGATACTTTTGGCCTTGAACTCTCCATTGGTCCAGTGTTTCTGCACATCTCTGGAGACGTTTCAGAATCCGCTGCTAATTCCATCTTAGTTACATGTTCGACGAGCCTAGTTCCTATTTGGATGTAAGCCTCAAGACCTCTACCCATTGTACCTCTAAAAAATCATTGACATTTGGTCTTTTAAGGTCAAGCAGCGTTTGTCAGCCGGTCGCATGATTCGCTCCCTCCTAAATGTAAAGAATTACGTCATCGTGGTGGAACACGACTTGTCAGTTCTTGACTATCTATCCGACTACATATGTGTACTCTATGGACAGCCCGCCGTGTATGGTGTTGTCACACTCCCATATTCTGTGCGCGAAGGCATCAACATCTTCCTGGACGGTCACATTCCCACAGAGAATCTTCGATTCCGAGACGAATCTCTAACCTTCCGTATCTCGGAAGGTACGGACGAGTTCCAGGCGGACAAAGCCCGTGGGTTTGCATATCCCAAGGTATGTAGTTCTTTATCCTATATCTTAAATCGATGCCATTGGGATATTTTATTCTCTTGCCGATCCACCCATACGTATTTATGTAACTATTGTCCCAGTATAAGGCTACAACTGACTCTTGAGCGCCGTAGATGGAGAAAACGCTAGGAAATTTCAAGCTACGTATCGACGCAGGAGATTTTACGGATTCTGAAATCCTAGTCATGATGGGCGAGAGTACGTGATAAGAATCCTTTATTGCTATTTCCGGCAGATTTTGCAGCAATATTTGTTTGGTCAGGTGCATTTGCTCCTGTTTAGTCCTGACAGCTCCTTCAAAACGGAGATCGGTGCTATTGGTGATGGTTACTAACTTCTGAATACTTGAAGATGGAACCGGGAAAACGAGTTTCTGTCGACTGCTTGCTGGCGCCCTAAAACCGGATAGCGCGAAGAAGGTGCCGGATATGAGAGTCAGTTTGAAACCTCAGACTATTACGCCGAAATTCGAAGGTGAGAGATTTCTTCCGAGTTTTGTTTATTCTGAAATTATACTATTCCATCCAGTTATATGCCCCTAAGGATTTCTACGCACTTACTGACTCCTCGTTAAAGGAACCGTCCGTCAATTATTCTTCAAGCGTATCAAGCAAGCGTTCTTGTCACCCCAATTCCAGACCGACGTCGTCAAGCCTTTGAAGTTAGACGACTTCATTGACCAGGTATGTGGCCACTTTAAACATCTAATTTCTTATTCAGCTAGTCCTCACTAGCTAGTTTTGAGACTGTTTTGGTGGCAAGTCTACTGCTCTCCCGCGAAGTCGCAATTATTCCCCTAGTGCTCCCATCCAGCGCGTGATCTGTTGCCTTCGCTAACTAGTCTACAGGAAGTCAAGAATTTATCTGGGTACTGTACTTTACTGTGCTTCAAAGGTGATTACCTGCTGACAGCGAAATAACAGCGGTGAATTACAACGTGTTGCTATTGTCATGGCTCTAGGCGGTTTGTCACCATCTTCATATTTAGTCCTATATATTTTCTAACTTTGAAATAGTTCCCGCCGATATATACTTGATTGATGAGCCCAGCGCGTATCTCGATTCAGAGCGTGAGTGACTACCAGTGAGCATAGGGCATAGCCTAGACTGACTATATCGTTGCAGAGCGTATTATTGCTGCTCGTGTTATTAAACGATTCATCGTAAGTAATCGCTATCCGTCAATGCTTGCGTACTCGGATATTCCTGCTGATACACGAAGTAGATGTCCGTCAAGAAGACAGCATTCATTGTCGAACACGATTTCCTCATGGCCAGTAAGACATTTTACTCCTATGTAACAGAATAATCTTTCTCGGCTAACTATGCTCGACTTGACAAGCTTACCTTGCCGATCGTGTTATCGTTTTCGACGGCAAACCGGGTATAGATGCTCATGCGAACGCGCCTGAATCGTTGCTCACTGGCTGCAACAAGTTTCTCAAGAACCTGGACGTTACCTTCCGACGTGATCCTACAAACTATAGGCCTCGCATCAACAAACTGAACAGTCAACTAGATCAGGAGCAAAAGCTAAGCGGGAACTATGTAGGATCTCCTTTGAATTCATTGCACGATTGGCCATTAACAAACGCGATAGTTCTTCCTTGAGGAAGATAGCTCATGAAAAGGGCATCCCTAAACATCACGACCGTAGGAACGGCCGTAAAACTAGGCATCGTCGACCTTTTCTTCAAGCGTCAATCAACGGCGCTCTAGGTGTTCAAAAGCGAAACGGTAAACGCCAGAATGGTGGTGGCGCTCATGAATTGTCAGGTGCAGAAGATGACGGTGGTGAGGACAGCGAGGAGCCCGACGATTAAATTTGGAGGCGACAGTGCATCCCCTGTTACGCCTGGTCCTGTGGAGACCCCAGTGCTATCTTTGCGAAGGCCTCTCCTCCATGGTCATCACATAAGCACGCCAGGAGAGCGATCAGCGCCATTGATTGGCTTCATGAATAGCTGGACTCCGCAGATTGAGGGGCAAATGGGTCAAGTGGGTGATTGTCGCCAGATCTGTTACAGGTAATTCTAACTTGGAGAATCCTGTACCTCAGCAGATTACTTGTGGGAGCTTAGAGATGTGGTTAGTTATACATATGCAAATAAGCCAGACTTAGACTGAGTTTATTGTTAAAATACAAGGCTTTTGACCTATTGCAGCTTTTAAGCAAGCCTCTAAGCGGTGCTGCTTAATCGTTAACGTCAGGTGCTTAGCTATGGCTATCAACATTAGACAACGAACTTTGCCCTCCTTCGAGTTGAGAAGGCGCCCAAACAGGAAAAGACAAGTCTTGCCTAACTAGACCTTTGCTCATTCACACACTCTTGCCAGCCTACATACGGTGAGCAAACACACGAAGAACTGAACTTTATTAAGCTGTGTTGAAAAATGCAGAGATATTTATTATATTCATAGCTAAATACTATATGTGGACATGATAGAAGAAAATACCAGTCCTCCCAGCAGCGAACAAAGTATAAGGAGGGAGGGTTGATACACACCAAAGGTTGCGATTCCCGAAAGCATCTTAACCACCACTAGTATCGCCAGTAGCTCTTGAATGTTCGTAGAAGTATAGAAAAGAAACCGAAATAGGTCCAGGAGATTTCTGCAAAGGAGTAAGATGGCTCATTCTTGCGGAGGTGAATGCGTGACGTTCTAGACGTATGGATGTGGCCCATAAGCTATTAGTTGCCTGGACGAGTTGCTACGGATGAGGTGCGGTGTCTTGATTTGTGGCATCTAGAATGCATTGGAGAAACCAAGTCATCATATTCCTAAGTGCTAGGAGTGCTTTCAGACGACGCACGTACTTGCAAAATAAGGGAGACGTGGCCCTCGAGCCAACCAGAGATAAAAGCCGGCCGACGCAATCGTCTCGAAACGATCACTAGAGTAATCGTATATCCCACGAGCAAGGCGACGCAAACGACTTTGAGATGGCCGAAGGAGAACCTAGCTTGTAACTCGGAATCTACATTCTTGTCTGAGAACTCGGTGGGCATTCAGTCCTGGACGTACAGATCGGTGTGTCGACGAAGTTGTCTAGTCTTCCTCAATTTCGCCTTCTTCGCTACCGGAGTGCACACCCGGGTCCTCCTTGGGAGGTGCTCGAGGTGCAGGTGGTGTTTTGGTCTTGTGACGAACTTCACGATGGGGAGAGCGCTCACGAGGGGTTTTCTCTCTTCTCAACCTCTGTAACCGATGTTAGCTGACAATTTAACCACTGGGCAATTGGATAGTCAAACCTTAGAATCTCTCGAATCTCGACGGTCGTTATCATCCTCGTCATCAGCTCTTCGGCGTCTGGACGAAGTTGGTCGCTCATCCCCGTAAGGTAACTCCTCTACGGGGCCTCTTTCAACACGGCGACGATACATTCTCTCACGCTCCTCTTCACGGTCCCGCCTTTCCCGGTCGTAGTAACTGGGCGGTTCATCACGTCGTGATCGAGGTGCGTACTCTCTATCCCGGTCCCGGTCCCGGTCCCGTTCGCGTTCACGCTCGCGTTCGCGTTCCCGATCTCGTTCGCGGTCTCGGTCCCTGTCCCTCTCCCTGTCCCTCTCACGGTCTCGGTCCCTCTCGCGGTCTCGGTCGCGATCGCGTTCTCGAAGGTCTCGGTCTCGATGTGAATCCAATGGGCGACGGTCAGACAGCAAGCTCTCAGCCATGCTTGACTTACGATAATTCTTCTCGCGCTCTGCGATAGCTTTACGGCGATCGGCCTCATATGCATCGGGTTCTGGGCTTCGACTATGGCGGGGTCGTGCGCGATCACTGCGGTGAGATCGGTCTCCTTTATCTCTTTCACGATACGTACCACGGTCAGGCGATCGATCTCGACGCTTATGACGATCACGATCTTCCTCTTCTCGGTCTTTGACTCGACGGAGTACTTTCTCAAAGGCTCCCCTACGAGCTTCTTCTGATGTGACAGCCTGAAATTCGGTAGCGCGAACAAGGCGAGGTCGGACTTTTTCCCAAGTATCATCCGCTACGATTGGAGGGTCTAGGTGTTTGATAAATGAGCGAAGATCGTCGATGGCTCTGCGCTGCTGGCGCTCCGAATGCTTGTCCTCGTCCGATCGCTTTGACTTCTTCTCTTGGAGCTATGCAACTAGTCAACACAATGCGTCCATACTCCGTAAATCTCAAATGTGCATACCCGCTCGAAGATCAACTTCAATATGTCATGATCAATGTTAGCACTGCGTGGATCGGTCTTCAAAACTACAGCAAAGTCCTCGAAAGTAGTCTTGGGGGTAAACTCAAAACGTTTGTCCTTTGCGCGTGTCAGTCAGATCGTCAACGATGGTTGCATTAGTAGACTCACATCCATAATATCGAGGACATCATTCCTAGTACCACGTAAAGCGCGCTCCTCTTCCTCCACTACATCCCAGAATAAGTCAAGCGGGGTTGAGCCAAGCTGTCCGCAAACGGCCTTGAACCGCTCATCATCTTCAATCACGGGAAATATCTGGCTCCATTTTGTGCCAGCTTTGATCTTGCCGGCTTTACGAAGCTCTTGCAGCAGCTCAACAAAAGCGTCACGGTTCTTCCGCTCAACGCGAAACTTTTTGTGTCTCTGCGCCTGTCGAGTTTCGTTGAAAGTCCGCTCCAAAGATTTAATATGGGTTTGGAACACAGTTAGGATATCCGAATCTGAAAGGGTCTTATACTTCTCATCATTTTGGAAAGGGGCGGTCGCTTTGAGGAGACCTTGGGCTTCAGACCAACGGGTATAAGGCTCCAAATTTAGTTTTGGTAACAAATCAATCAATCCGTCCATGGCACTTTTCTGAAGACTAGCTTGACTTTCGACATGAGCCTTTTTCAGGTCAGCAACGTAGTCCTCAAAAAGCTGTTGTCGTTCTTCTTCTTCATTGGTAGAGCGAAAGATGGTCTCGCCCTCGACGATAGGACGAGCTGTCTTCCAACGCGTATAGTGTTTTATCTCGGGGTGGCTCTTCAGCATTGTCGCAAAGTCGGCGCGCAACTTGGCCAGTCTATCCTTCGCACGTTCTTTGTCCTGGAGAATCATGTCATGGCAGTAGTTCTCAAAGGCTGCTTTCCTGTCCCTGGGGTCCTTGATAGCGCGAAACTGGGGATCCTTAATCATTGCTCGCATAGCTTGTTCCCAAGTCCAGTCAGGCTGCACAGCACTGCGGCGGAGAAGTTTTGTGAATGCAGCCTCAGCCTCCTCGGCCGTAGTATATTCAGGCTCATTGCTTGCGGGTGTGAAAGCTTGGGTACGGGGGTCGTTGCCGTATGTGAGTTGACGCGATTCAGGATAGCTATCACGATGGTCGCGGTGGTCGCGATGGTCACGGTGATCACGGGAATCACGGGAATTTTCGTATCCGGGAACCGGAAAGGAGCCTCCAGGAACATTAAAGGGCGCAGAGGGGCTAACAAGTTAGTTAAAAGGCTCTATTCTCTTCAGAGAAACATGTCGGTCTACTCACGCGGGCGTCGCCGATGTGACATCGTATCCTAGTGCTTTCCGGTAGGCGTCGGGCATCTCCCAAGAACTCTGCTTCGTATCCGTGTTGTACCAGTACTTGCGACCGCCTTCCGCGGTGTATTCCTTCCAAGGTTGGTTCGCAAGGGCGCGCTGCGCACACGGCGGTTAGCATTGGGTGTCACCCAGTCCAGCGGGGAGAAATACCTCGGCTGGCGTCATCATCTCCTCGGGCTTCGTCCATTGCGTGACTTTGGTCATGGAGTTGTAGTAATACACGCGTCCATCAGAGCTCTTGAACTCCTGCCATAGACTCGGCTGGCCGTAGTGGCCGTTGACTCCATTCATGGTGACGGACTGCGTTCCCCAAGGCTACTGTCGAGCACGGAAAAGGCGATGTCGCCAATGGGTGGGCGGGATGGCGGGCTACTTCTTGGAACTCGTCTTGGTTTGGTAGGCGGTTGGTTTGCAGCAATGCGACAGCAGCATTCCGAGGCGATTTTTCAGATAACAGACCAAGTGAGCACGGCCACAATATGTGCGCCAAGACGTGGCTGTTCTCTGTGGCGCGTGCCTCCAAGACCCACTACCTAACCTTAGTAGGAATAAGACAGGGGCAAGGTATTGGCATGGTAGGCACTAGACAGTACCTAGGTTAGGTAGGTACATATGCAGGTAGCCTTATTTCTTATCGCGGCATCAACCTTCAAGTTCTAACATCACGTATACCACCTCGTCGGGTTCTCTCAAATACAGCTGGAAAAAAGTGGTTTCCCCTCCAGATCAAAACCAATTGGCCTGGCGGTCTCCTTTCGCCAAGCTCGGTCGCAATGGGCGACCAATCGTCCCACACCAACCCTCAGCCTGATCACGACGTCGTCGATAAGCCGAGCCTCAACTATTTCATTCCTCGCGCCACTGATTTCGCACCCGACCAAGTCTTCCGAGACGGTGGCCCGCCCTTCGAGCAGCTTCTCAACTCAATAGAGCAGCGCGAGTCATTGTTTTTTGGTGAGCCGTCCCTGGACCCCCGTGTTGTCGCATTCTCACCGTGCTCATATACAGACCTCAGATGAATCCGTTGACGTTGTGCTCGTGCTCAGGATCCCACACGATGAAGACAATAAGCCTCAGGCGACGTTAGGGGGCCTTTCTATTTCTCTGGAAGCCCAGGTTGTGAACGGGCACATCTCTGATCGCGACGGCTCACCCACTTCCGAAGTCATATACAGTGGCACTGTGGATGGCTCCCAGGACCCTGCTATCCTTGTTTATAGCTCCCTCGATAGCGGGACGAGTAGCGACGAGGATACTGTGAGCTATAGTTATGCAGTATGGAAGAAGTCTGTGTTCCTTAGTCGCCCTAGGATTCGCCTACAGAGCCCTTCAGCTGTTTTTGTTGCAACGGCGAGCTTGAGATCTACTACCAGCCTGCCCTCCGATGAACCACGGGATGACTACATGCCAAGTGGTACGGCCGCCAGCCTCAATCTGCTAGAACCATTCGGCAGTGATCCGGCTCTAGACGGAATAGTGCCGCGACTCTCTGCTCTGCGGGTGTCTCGCGTAACCCCTCTCACACAACAAGCCAACGGCCTCGTGCGTCCCATCAAGTCGCTGTCGAGACTTTCATTACGAATATACCCAGCCGTACATTCGCGCATAAAGTTCACACATCCAAATACCGCCCCAGCCATAGGTACCGTGATTGCTATGCTCGAGATCGATTTTACTCCCTTTTTTGATTGCGAAATCATTCTCAATAGCATCACACTTGCGATCCCAGAAGCCGTAGTGGAGGATCTTACAGGCCAGGCTAGTCTCTCTTTGCCGCTGTCCTGTGTCTCACATGATCATATCACGTTCATATATCGCATTATTCCTGTCGACACGGATGTCGCCTCACAAAGTCTTATGCGAGACTTAAATATCGAAATCTCAGCGACCGCATTAGTAGATGCTCACACCAAACCTTGTCTTCGAATGACGTGGACGGCAGTGGTCGATTTCACAGTTCCAGTAAATCCTGGGTATGGGCCCACGATGCAGCCAATCCAACGCGCGCACAGACCAAGCCAGCTATCCATTGGGGGTGAGAGCACTACATCATTTACAGCGCCGTCTATTGCAAGACCCGATGCTCTACCTTCTCTCGAAGCATCAACGACGCAGACAGAAACAGCAGTACCAGAACTAGGAATTACAGTGACATTCGCAGCGCCTTCACCCACTCACAAGATCTTAGTAGGAGATGAATTTTCTTGGAGCGTTTTCGTCGTCAATCAGTCGCCGAACCAATCAGCTGCAGCTCGAAAATTGGCCATGGTAGTTATTCCTCGGCGCAGACGCAACGAATTACGGGTGACGAGACCACCATCTATGTCTCGGCCATTAGACGGCTCATATGGGCATTCCAAATTATCTCGCGATAGAAGTGTAGCAGAAGCTATACTGGACGATAATGTAGTTCATGCCATGCAAAGTAGTAGCATTGTGGACAATGCTGAACTTGTATGTCTGAGCGCGGATGTTAGGATCGGGCCCCTGGTGCCAGGGACGTGCCATGCAGCCGAGCTTAAATTTCTAGCCCTGAGGGAGGGAATCGTCGGCGTAGATGCCGTTCGAATCATTGATCTCGGTAATAACGAGCATGTGGATATACGGGAACTCCCCAGTGTCACGGTTAGGAACAAGGTAGAGGTACCATAAGTAAGAGGTCTTCTGACTGTCTAATAACAAGAGAAATGTGGACTTCGATGGATGATCTTGGCTTCGACGAGTGTTTCTTGGTCGATGTTAGTGCACATTTCCTAAATTATGCATTGGCACAGCTTCCATTTCTGTCACCAAACATAAATACATTTGGAAGCGATGGAAATGTAGGTAACATCGTGACCCCTCCCTCTAACCTCAGGGACATTGCAAATTCTTTTTCGTGCCGTCTAGCGTAGCCTGAGGGTCAGGTCTACATCCAAACTACTGCCGCAGATCGTGAGGGATTAAGCTCGGCTAGATTCCCGCCAGTCAAGTACATAGTAGCAAATACAGATTGTCAAATTAGCTTAAGCTGCTGGGCCAATCAAGCTTACCACGACCTCCGAATAGAGTTTCGGCCCATTAGGTCCACTCTTATCTCTTTACTAAGGTAGGCGACCTGCAGTAGCCGAGTATGCTTTGTCCCGACTTCAGCTTTGAGAGCGGAATTACATTTTTGAAAGCTTTTACAACACCTTCGAAGAGACTATTTCTTCTCCATCAGACCAATTGCGGTATTCATGTCTTGGAATGTGGTCCTCGCGAGATACGTGACGTATAACAATCCATTGGGGGGAATCACATTTGCCATTGATCCTCGGAGATCTGCACTGTACGTACCAGAAGACAGTACAGACGGGATCAGCAAGGCAGATCCCAAGGGGACGGATGTGGATTTTTCACAGATGTGATCGGCTTTTGGATCAATCACCATTCATGCACGTCAGAGGGGTACAGGGCAGCAAATACATACAGTATATTGGTGGATGGATAGATGGATGGATGTCACCAGGGGCTGGCTTGATTGCGGAAAGGCGCTCCACAAGCACACCTCTAGATAATGCTGTTGATCATGAATCAAAACAGCACGCGCCGGGTTACTTAGACACATCCCTACAAACTGTCTGTTACACCAAGTGGCTAAATTCTACAGGTTTGAGCTCCAACACAATAGCCCCCGGTATATTCCGCGTTTGCGACAATAAGGCAAAAAAGACATCAGTTGTCGCAGGAGGGATAGGTATACTCCTCTTAGACACGTGTGCCCCTAATCTACAAGAAACGTGCCACCACACGTGTACAGCGCGTGCTCTTTGGTCGACATCATGTATATATCGGAACAAGGTTCGGCTACGCATTCCGTATCGGCGCACTTTTTTCCAGATACAGCGAAAATGTCGAGATAATGAACATCATTGTTCTCTCATCTGCTTCGTACCAATACCAACCCGATCTAAGAACCGGCTGGCGACTAGCACCGATGATCTTGAGCACTCACCGTAGCTCTGCTCGGCGCCTCTATTGATGCAGTACCTGAACCCGAGACGCTAAGCGGAGTTGATGATCCAATAGTGAATTATAGTAACAGGTGCTTTTAACTAACGAGTGAGGTTGTGCCGAGATCGTGACTGAGGCACAAACCTTGTCACAAATGTGTGCACATGACATACAATCACGCATTGGCAGAGTGCGCGAATAACGGAAGTTAAAGTATGTTACACCTTAATCTTCGAAGAATGTTCTGATATCAGTTGCGGAATTTCGACTTCGAAGAGGTATGATATGTTCTTCGCTATTTATAAGCCGGATGCCATATTCCAGCACGCAGTTAGAAAGCAAGAGCGTTGCCAACCGCTGCACGGACCCCCTTCAATGCAACATGGCTATGTAACCTGTAACGATGCGATGGCGGAAATGCACACCAGATATGTAGGTACGCTACCATCCGGCACATTGTATTTCCTCGTCGTTTAGCTGCTGATAGCTCAAACTGTAAGTGTCTCACAAGTTTCTTTCGCCAGGTAACAAGCTCCCAGCAGCAGAATTCCCATCAACATGAGCTCCCACGCATCGGATCAATCTTCCAGCCTCGGCAATGTAACCCCTCATGTTGCATACATACAACGTATACTAGTATATACATACACTAGCATAAGGAGTAGCGTTGAAGCCAATATCAGTCATGTGATATAGTTCGTCTCTACTGTAAGAGAGGTGATCTGAGTAACGACGCTCTGGAATGCAACGGTAACAGCCCGACCGAACGGGGTTGTTCTGTTCTATGACCTTCCGTTCCGATACTAGACCGTAACCCTGTTTATGTAATGCATAGAATTTTGGCCGCAGAATCAGATCATGCTGTGGGCAGCCCAACCGACTCGGGAGTGGCTCGGGTGGTTAGGGACCGCGGAACTTGCGCCGGAGCGGCAATGGGTTGTGCTATTCTGCACTACATGCATTGACACGAGTTAGTGTAGTGGTGCACTAGTGTGGTGGAAGGGAAGGTTGCCGGCGAATTCGGCACCGAAACGATTGGGCAGACGAGGTGAGGGAGAGGGAACCCCCCATCTCGAGTTGTAGCGCATGGAGCTTGAAGCAGTTACCGTGTACCTAGGTACTGCTGTAAGTAGTATAGGTAGTGCGAGGACTGCTGTCTTGTTAGACTGCAGTAGGACCGGGGATCGGCACAACTAAGTACCTGGGCTTCTCGCTATCTTACCCGTCCGGGGAAAGAAACTAACTGGCCTATTTGGAAACCGTCGGTTGACCCGTCTAGCGCACTCTCTAGATCATCCGTGCCACGCTACCCTTCTGAGCTGGACTGACTCCCCACTTAGTTTGATTGTCTGCTACACAGCTCACTCGCCACTAACGTTACTACCACTTCATGCTGTGATGTACAGACAGGCGCCTACTGTAAGGTACTGTGCTGTAATATATTACTTCTACTACTGTGCTGCTGTCTGCGTCGTGTAGTATGGATCTGGATCGGGATCTGGATCTGGATATATTATATGCTCGAAGCTACCATATGTAGCACGGCTGCAGGCATAGCTAGCCATGTTGCAGAAATCACATGATCCATGGCGCAAAGGCAATACTTATTATTTGATCAAGTGGCCAATTACCTCGCGGTCCGGTAGTAGGTTTTTACCACTTTAACAGATACATATTAAATAGGCTTAGCTCGCATGCTGCTTTTGCTCAGGCTTGGCTTAGTCCATTTTTAGGCAGGCGACTGAAGGAATACTTTATGCATAGTTATGCAGAACAAAACGGTCCGTAAACGGTACCAGTACGACTCCAGCCTGGTACAGCTTTGCTTCCTACATGCAGTTATCTGCTGGACAACCGTCCCATCCTATTCACTATAGGTGCCACATAGATATAACAATTTCCCTAATCTTCCTATAATTGGCTACTCTACTACAACATTCGTCGGGTCAGAATGTGGAGGGGCGTCATTCTTAGGACCACTCCTGTCCCGCCTGGCCTGAGACTCTTGCTCTAGCAGATCTCTCCAAGCTTTGCTTTCATCTAGCTCTGCTTCATATGAGTCCTGGGTACTAAACGAGTCTATTAAGCCCGGCGCATTATCTAACTCCGGCGACAGATCCCGATACCGCGACCGACCGCGACCCCTATCCTCGTATTCATAATCAGAAAACCAGCGCTCTCGACTAGCACTGCGGCATCTCCACCTCTCCTCATATGCATCATCCTCATCATCTAGCTCGACGTTTTCATCACTTGAACCGCGCCCCCGTTTCCTGCTGTTGCTTGCGTTTGAACCTGCTTTTGAACTTGCTATCCACCTCTTTTGAAGTTCTTTGAATTGTGGAGGTTTTGTCGTTATGCTCTTAGTTCCATTTTCGTCTAGAACTATAAGCCGTCGTGGAACTGGCGCTTCGAGGAGGAAGTCGGCCAAATATGGAAATATAGCCCAAGCGAAACGCGCGAAAAGATATTCACGCGCAATTTTCCCCATGTACTCAGTCTTGATTGCAAGATTATGATATGAATCCCCAAAATCCTTGAAGTCCCGGTGGGGCTTAAGAACGTGCACTACAAATGCGTACAGTTGAGCCTCGACTGTTGATGTTGGGTTAGCCGTTGATATCGGATTGATCGTCGGGGTTAGGTTAATAATGGGTTGGCTGTCGACGCTGGACTGGCCGTTGGTATTAGATTGGTCATTGATTGTTGATGCTGATGGAGGGTCCGAATTCCGAGAACTAACCCACGGCTTTGGTACAATAACGAAACCGCCGGCATCGAAGACCGTATGGAAATCCGCCTTTAGCGGTATTATATTGCGGCTATTGTTAACCGTGTTCCGACCAGGTTCGCTGCAATATTGATCCATCTCGTTCAGAGTCATCCATGTATTATGCGCCGCTGGGATTACATAAGCTTTTTCAATCGCTGTTCGGAGACTTGATAAGAAGCAGCGCTCTACTTCGTCTCGCACTTTGTTCATATTATTCGTTGGTTGAAGCTGGTCGGGGGAAAGAGGGGGGTTATGCTCTTGTTGCCATTCAGCCGGCAATTTGCCATGAGGAAATAACCAGTTCCAAAAAGTGGGCACTATCGCATATGGATGAACTTCGTCGCGTTTGTCCTCAGACGTTGGATCTTGTGGATCTGGAAGCTGGCTGCCATCGAGTTGTAGCCAGTAGTCCCCATGTTCAAGTACGCCGCGATATGTTGGGGCGCGTTCTTTGCCGTACACATCTTTGCTTAAGTAGACCTTGTCGAAAGCGTTGTCGGCGATAATACCGCACGCAGTTATAACAGTCCCATAATGAATTCCCCAGATCCCGTCCCGGCTCGAGGATTTGTCGACATGGTCAAGGGCGGCGAATTGAAGAAGAAGGTTGCCTTGACGATATCCAGGGTGTCGTATGCGGATTCGTCGCACGGGTTCAGGATCGACAGGCCCTTGGAGCGGTGGCTTAATAGGAACGCCGGCAATAGGAACGTCGACAGGAACGTTAGCCATTGTAAAATAAGTACAAATAGGAAAACGTATTGAGGAGCCAACGTTATTAGTCAGATATGATGATAATAATAATAGTGACGTGTGTATTGATCTTGTAGGAATTGTGGAGCTCCTCCACTGTACTAACCGTGTACACACTACAAGTTTAGACTGGGTGTGTTGGTCACGTGACAAACCGGGTTACTGAGTTGTAAGTACTATGCATCCGGGCTTATGCAAAAGCAGGCCTGGCTTCGTCGAGGCTAAGTCCAAGCGGAGGTAGCCAATAAACTGATCCGAGCCTATATTAGCTTACCTAGATAGTATTATACTGGCACGAGTTGTGAATCCGTACTCGCCCGAGCCCGTCTTAGTCCGGGACCGTACTGGCACGGGTCCACTGTCGTGCTGGTACGAATAATGTGCCGGCACTGGAGCGACCGTCGGGCTGGTTTGAATATCGTCCCAGTATGCAAGCGAAGCCCGGACCGGTTCCGCTTCGTACTGGTCGGAGACCGTACTAGTACAAGACTCCATCCCGCACTGGCACCTCTCCGTACTAGTACGCTCTCGAACCGGTACATAAGATAAATTCTGAATTTAGTGATGCATTGTTTAGTTTTCCTAAGCGGTACATTAGTAGTTATAACTTAGAAGATTTAAAATACTATAAGCTTAGTTACGTTAAAAATCGAACGAAATAAACAGCGTGAGATAAGTCAATTGTACTTATTACGTAAATAAAGAACGGCGAGGTGCTGTATTTAGCTTTTTTCCTTTACTTTGGCCAGGATGACTTCCTAGGAAGTTGTTTAAGAGAAAGGAAACCGTTTATTCTTCGAACTAGCTAGTTTCCGTTTCTTACGGTTTAGAATAATGCTATCAAGCCTATGCAAAAAAGCAGGTCCAAGCCAGGCTCGGCTCAGGCCAGGCTCAGGCTAAAAGCGGCGTGGCTCAGCTTGGCATTCCGTTCAGTTACAGTATATCGTGGTAAAACCCATCTAGGAGGTAGTGCTTTTATACCAACTTATACTACATGCACAGTTACGTTACCGCCCTAGCAGCATACATATATGGCTGCGAAGCGAGTATTGAACGCTTGCTTCCATTGGGTTAGGCCCGGTTAAACATACCTAGTGTAAGGCGGTTTCAGGCCAGGTACGGGGGGTCCGGCCGGTGTAGAAGTGCCACGGTGGATCGGCCGGGTCTGCACAATCTTGAAGCGAGGATGAACCCTTGAGGGGGGGGTTCTTATAACACACGCTATGCGATCTCAGTCGGTCCTTTGTTCTCGTTGGGTTCGAGGAAGCAGATCCCAGCATGCAAGGGTCAAAACCCCCCCGGCACTCGCTGTGCAGACTAAAAGTCTTGGTCTTCCTGTAGTGTACTGTAGTCCGAATTTTCCAAAACAAGCAGGGTGAGGGCGATAAGCGTGGATGGGGACCGACTGTAGTGTAATATATTTCCCGGATCTCCCCGTGGAGGACTGGGTCTTGATGCATTGCGGGTTCATGTTCACTATTCAAGATCTCACCTTTCGTGCCAGAGTTCGTGTCGACTTGGGAGCCACTCCGATGAGCAGTTGGACCCCGGAAACAAATATCACGAGGACGTTCGATCGGCGACAATGGCTTCGTACTTCGGCGTCGTGTTGAACGCCGTCAACTGGACGTTGACCGCCCTGGCGGCGGTGTTCTTGAGTTTGCGGGTATACTGCAAACTCAGTCGTGGTCGAGGTCTGTGGTGGGATGACTACATATTACTGGTGGCTTTTGTAGGTGAATGCCAGCACTGGCCTCCTGTTCCAGGTTGCTAACCGTACATCTCACCAAATTAGGCGTCTACCCTCATTGCTGTCGCCTTCATCACCAGCAGCATCATGCTCGGCTTCGCAAATCCGGATGCTGTTATCGGTAAAGCAGCCGCAAGACAACTACAAATCCACGGCGGTGTCCAGAATGTCTTTTTCTCTCTGGCGAGTGATTTAAGCAAGACATCATTCGGCTTTACGCTACTACGAGTCACCGAAGGCCGGATGAAACATACCGTCATTTTCCTGATTGTCACCCTCAACATTGTATATTTCTTGACCATCATCTTCACGTTCTTAAAGTGCCAGCCAGCTATCTATTCTTGGCTACCGGCAGACACCTGTTGGACCCTCTGGACCTATATTAAATTCGCCATCTTCGGTGGTGGTATGTGCCGTCATATCGGTAGCTCTCGATGCAGACCTCGCTAACCTCTATGCAGCCTACTCCGCCCTCGTCGATTTTGTCTTTGCCACTATACCTTGGTTCCTGGTAAAGGACTTGAATATGAAGAAAGCCGAGAAACTCGGTGTGGCTATCGCTATGAGTTTCGGTGCTATGTAAGAACTTAATATATACGCCGCGGACCGTACGTAACGATCGCTAATTAAATTGCAGAGCTGGGATTACCGCCGTCATCCGAACAATTTTCTTGCCGTCCCTCGCCTCGCCTGACTTTTCCAGTAAGTTGAATATACGGTTTTATACTGCACCCAAAGCAATCTAAACAGTCAATTACTCACCCCTTCATTAGCGAAAGCCACAACCCTTGTCATATGGTATACCGCCGAAGCAGCTACAACAATTATCGCCGCATCGATTCCCGTCTTACGCGCCCTTATTAAAGAACTCAAGACATCAGGTGCTCGGTACTTCAGCGGTGAAAAATATGCCTCGGGTCGTCGTGATGGATCTGGAGCAAAGGGCACAGGGCGAAGCCAGACGAAAGAGAATAGATCAAAGAAGGGCGACTCGGCATTTCACACGAGCAGAGTGGTCACGACAGTTACTGGCCACTGCAACAAATATCCGTCCGACGGAGATACGGGCAGCGATAAGAGCATTCTGGAGGCCACTGCGGAACCAGGCAAGATCATGCAAACTCAGGAGGTTCGGTTGAGTTATCACGACAGAAGCGACAACGATAGTATGGGCTACGAAATGGACGTGATGGGTCGACGATCAAGTTGACGTGGGTTTAACACGAACATAAACACAACCCTAGCCGGACGAATTGAGAGTTAACTTAATATTGAGGCTCATGCTACGACACGCAACAACGGATATGGGTGATATCAAAAAAATAATATTAAAGCGCGAAATATGTATATACAATCTGGAGCCTGGCGTTAGATGTTAAAGGACATAGTAGATACCTTCATCGCCCTAAGCAGTTAGGTGCATCAAGGTTGGCACCAGAAATCAAAATCGATACCCCCTTCAAAGTCCATTGTTGCTTCATTCAGAGAACCCGAGTTAAGCGAGGTTTCACTAAATCGATTGTGAGATCTCGCTGATGCATTCATTCCCTGCGAATTTGTTTGCTGTAGTGACACTTTTTCCCATGCTCAAACAACTCCTTGGCTTAACCACCCTGCTCTCCCCGCCAGCTTATTTGGCTTGTTAATGTCAGGATCAACACACCGAAGCGGTGAATAGTATAGTTTCAGCCAAACAAAGAATACAGCAGCAATATAATTGGGCAATATGAAAATGCCTAGCTACAAAACATGTATTTAGCTGTTCACGGAAATGCAAGATCGCGACTATAGCGTGCTTATTTAGAGTTTCGGCCGTCTCTTTTTTACAAGATAGGTTAAGACAAATTGTAGTTGCGGTTGGACCCAGTCTGCTGGGAAAACCCTCTTTGCAAGGCTGTCGCTAACGCTTCACAAGGCATGATGGGGTGAGCTGAGTCAATGCGACTGTTGCTTGTTACTGTTAGTAGACATGTATGCATGGTAGAAATGCCTACTAGTGACGCATGGGCAGACCTTCTACCCCTTGCTGACCGACTGGTTAGCGTGCCAAGTTAGGATACGAAGACCGCTGTCAGGGTTATTCTCCAGTAACTACTAATAAAACCCCCGTCATATTGGAATTTTGTCAGCTGCTGCAAACTAGATAGATTGTTCAATTCCCGAGCACTTCTAGCGTCCACATTATCCCAATGGATATAAAACGGAGAGAGCACATGGGCCATCTCTCAACCACTAGCAACAATACAATGGCATTCCACTACGCTATACTGTATTAATCATGACACTGGGTTGGCGTCCTGCCAACCAGCTTGTCGCCCTATGCTGTCAAAAGGAAATAAGATAATATTCCCTTTCTATTACCGACCATCGTCCCAGCCAACTTTGAAATAAAATTTCCAGTACGGAGTAACTATAGTCGTTTGTCCAAATCCGTTGTTTGATAAAACAATGGGCATGTGGTACATATGTATAGACAGACACCAGTTAGATAGTCTACGAAGGTGTCTAAACCCCTCGCACAACAACAAAGTCTGTGCTTAAACCCCGTACTTCAGCTCCTGACAGCTTCCAAGATATAGTAAAGCTCTAGTGACTAACAGTTCATCGGATTGGTCGAACTACTTTCCGCCCAGCCCATCTGCTGCTTGCGTGAGTTCCATCCGTAGAAGCTAATTCTATGGTTGAGCGCCGCACAGGCGTCGTTCGTCCAACTACCAGTACGGCCCAACATCACTAGCGGCCCGGAACACACGCCGTGGTCCCGCTTCGCCCGAGTGCAAGTGGTGGTCAACATCGAAGTAACCCTTGCCCAGATGGTTTCGCTGTTGGTTTAAATGATGTTTGACGTTCGGACGTTTACCCCATACAGATCGATCGGTAACGCCATTCGACGAATCGATGGGCCTAGAACGAGCGCTGGGTGTTCCGATAAACGAGACTTGGAAGGATCAAAAACGTGACAGCATCAACCTGCATGGCGAGTCAGTACCGGCATGCGGATACCTAATCCATGCATCCTCGCCTCAATGCTACCGGCTTTACATGTGGTTTCAGTGTCATTGCACTTGTACACTTGGTCGTCATTTTGTGGCAAGCTTCAGCACACTAACTACCTATCTATCCAGACTAGCCGCTGGTATTACAAATCCCCCTCAAGAAGGCACCCTGGTGCGTGAACAAGGGTACGAGTTCTAAGACAGGGATATATATATTTATGCAAAAGCAGGCAATGTACATACAATATTAAGTCCTCATGAAGCCGTCATAGAAATTGTATATGTGGTATATACTCAGCGATGATCATTGTTGTTTTGCAAAGGATGCAAAAAAAGACCTCCCTATCAACCAGTTTCTCTCTACAAACACGATATTGTTCCGTTATTCTAATATTGCATTTCTATTCATATATAAAATCTGTTCCAGTTTATTTGAAGAGGCATACGGATGTCCCTACCCAAAAATCTGGCCCACCGCCTTTAGGCCCCTAACCCATAGGGTTCTGCCGGCGGAATTAAACCCCTGATCACAGAGTCTAACAGCTGGAAGCCTGCAAGGTTCATCTGTCACCCAGTCCGGTAGCCAAGCTAGCCAGCTGTAACTAACGAGGACAGTTGGCTATCAATATAGACAGGGGTTGGGGGTAGAAAGGCGGTGTGCTGAATCTTTGGGGAGGGACTTCCGTACTTGTTCAAATATATTCAATAGCTATATTGTCCGTTATAATCATACAGATAGGAAGAAAGACTTAGTCTAGCGATCTTCAGCAGAACATATATCTCCAGGGGCGGCACAGTAGCTGAACAGGAAAACACGTTTTATGCCTCGCTAGAAGCCTTTTCTAGTGCGAGCCTAATGAAGCACGTTCCGTACCCCTGCGAGTAACGTACGCTAGTGATTTGGATCTTGTTTTGGTGACATAGCTAATTTTCTTTTGTTAGCACGACTTGCTATAAACGAGTAATACGGGTAAATCTCAGGGTTTGCTGTTACGCAACGAATTCCGAACACCCCTATAGGCTGGGCCCGTCAACGTGTAGATTGTTTCTTGCAATGCCATGATATCTGATTGTCTTGTTCTCTCTTGCTTTTTTCGGAACCATTCGAAGTTGTTTGAGGCGATGTTGACATTAGTATAAAATTTTCAAGGTGCTCTCAGTAAGCCGTTATTTCAACGGATGTATGGTAGTCTCTTAGGTGTGGTATCCCCCTTTGTGCGAAATCTAGGCTGTATTCTGCTGCTATTCAACTTCTCACTGGGAATCTTATTGATCTGGAACCAAATAGCCAAAGCCCACCTCCTGCAACAGGGGCTTGTATGCAAGTGCTTAAAGGGTATTCATTCTTATTATATAATAATTTTCCATGCAACCAAGGGGGGCGTGAAGGTCTAATCTCCTCTTCAGCTTGGCGGACAAACTATAACTTTTATATCTGAATAGCCTCTCCCAGATGATCGGCTTCACCGATCTTACTGTCTGTCTCAAGAAATCGGGCACTTCGCGGAAGTTGTCAGAATCAGCAATTTACCACTCATATAATTAGATACATGGTATCGGTATTCTAGTCCCTCGGCACTCGTGCGTGTAATACCTCCTCTCGGTCGTATTGCACTAAACTTTTCTGCTGCATCTTATATTAGATAATCCATAAAAGCCGTTTGCCTATCCCCTAGAAATCTGTATGACCGTACAAACCCTCGGCGAGTTGCTGTTAACACCATCTACGCAATCCACCCTTTAACTCGACCTCCATAATTAACCACGACGAATAGGGCCGAAATTCCCCGCGGAAAAGATAGCATAATGGCCTGACTATCCATTTAGATTGTACCTATTTTCTACCCTTGTTAGAAGCTTGCCTGCCGGCTCCTTACCAGGCGCCCGCATTGAACCGCGAAGGATGAATGAGATGTCGCCACGTTCCGCTAATACAATCGTGATACTAGACGCATCCTGTTTACGGCACGGCACTCTCTTCCGGAAAGGCAACTTCAGGGAGTTCTAGACCCATCACCAGTATGTTACGGTCCGTATTTAGCCCCGTTCTAAATCACTAGTGCCACTTATTCAGCTTCATCGTTGTGTTGCAGTGTACGGAGTACTCTGAATAAGAAAGAGCAGAGGCTTAAAAACGGAACCTAACTAATACACTTAAAGCTTACGGTGGCTAGTAGCAGCCAATAGTATATCACTCGGTGTGTAGTACCTGTATTATGCTTGAGTTCCCTAATAGAGCTGTGTACTGTAAAAAGGACTTGGGATCGGGAGCTTGGGAAGAAATTCAATTTGCAATAATCTTATATGCAACCAAGAGAGCCATGTAGATCTCTAGCTTCCTTTGCCACAACGCGAGCGATCTCCAATCTTTATGCCTGAATAGCCTCGCCCAAACCGCCGACTGCGCCGATTCTCGGCAGCAGATTGCCTCAGAAGGTTAGGCAGACTCAGATTAGATCAGATCCTAAGATCCGATTAGCAACTTGCCGCGTACATGATATCGGGTGTCCCAAACTCGTGGGTACATGTGCGTATGAGATATACTAAGTAAAGAATCGTAACCGGAACCGGAGGGTTGTAATAAGGGCTCAACAACAAGAACTTGAAAGATATTCGAATCATAATGATCTTCTAGGGCGTCCGGGGGGGGGGCACAAAGGATAGCCGTTATTCTTCTGCTGAGTGTGATATTTACAAACTCTATACTCGAATAGCCTCCCTCCTATTGGCGATCTTCGGGCCAGGATTTGCTATACAGTCTCGTTGCACAGTACAGGGTCAGGTAAATACCAACAAACTAAAAGCCGAAGCTTCATATAGGCTCTCGTTGATTCTTGCACTCAGTGATTATATACATGATATGTACCGGTCTTAGGCACATGTGGTATGTGTGGCATGAGGCTGGTAGTTTGGTTAGAGGTTTAGATGGTGGTGTAAACAATTATAATCAAGCCAGCATTATACAGCACCGAATAATACTATCCGATTCCCGTGTTTTTACTGTGTTGTTCACAAGGGGTTTTGCTATCGTCAACTCAACAGCCTGTTCATGTGAGTTTACCAGGCACACCCATTCGTCAAAGTAACTAATTATACAGTACTTTAGCCTGGCCTTATAGTCAGCATAATGCTAAGTTGTATATAACATCAAGAGTTGATGAGTAACACCTGATACCATGTATAAAATCATATGAACGGCAAGTTGTCGATCAGATCCTGCCTTTGCAATCCCGAGCACTATCTGTTCGCTTCCGCAGACTACCTGGTCTCCTGAGGCTGGTAGATGCGAGATCGGCGTAGCCCACGATTTAGACGAGGCCATCTAGGCATGAAGTCTGCGAATCGCCCGCTTTCTAGAAGGGGAGGCTAGAGATTTACATGGCGCCCTTGGTTGCATGCAAGATAGTTGCAAACTAAATGCCTTTCCAAGCCCTTGATCATAACCCCTTGTCACATGAGCCGCCAATGCTAAATGTCTTACCATTGCCTGCTGTATAATGAAGATAATCCCGTCGACTTACTATGTTGTAATGTCACAAAGTATAGGAACAAAGAGACCTCTGTATATGTATCTAGGTTAGCCTACGTAGCCTTGATACCCTTGTGCAACAACAAGAGTCTGTACCTACTGTATGCTGGACCCTGGTTCGTGACACGTAATTCATGATATTGATGGTAGCTCACTCGTGTACCAGTTGTCTCCTTTGATATATAATGCTTTGCAGAAGCTAAATCCCCTGGTGGTTAATTGTAACAAATTCATATTGATGATTTAAAGTTTACATCTTACCATCTACAAGAATATTCATTATTATCTGTCACACGTATGGGTACGTATTCTGTACCCGAGGGTTTGGGACACCCGATGTTATGTAAATAATCATAAGCGAGGTAGTAAATTACTGATACGAGGTTCGGGTAAAATTAGATCACATTGCAAAGTCTGATCTGATTTATTCCGAACTTTTGCGCCAGCTTGCTTCTACATAAATGCAGTCTGATATTTTAAGAATTCGGCAATTTAGTCGCCGACTTTAGGCGAGGCTATTTAGACATAAAGACTGCGATTTGTCCCCCTTCGAAAGAAGGGAGCCAGAGATCTACATAGCCCCGTTGACTGCATTAGAGATTATTACTCTTAAATGGATATTATTCCAAGCCCTACACAAGCCCTGGTGACATTGTCTGTGCCATGAACCCCAAGTGTGTTGTAGGCAATAGACTCTTGTTGTTGCACGAGGGTCCTTGAAACCTATGTGAGGCAGGCTATTCTGGCTCTATACAGAAGTTCCTTTGTTTCTTGTAACAGTTTGTATTAAACCTTCCGCCCTCGCCCCGCGTGTGCCGTTGAAATGGTGTATCTGAACGGCAAATGCAATATAGCTAATAGGAAAGGGCTATCCAACCACCAAGAGAATATAATGGAGAAAACGGGAAGAATGTTGTTTGTTCATTGACCTTTAACTTGCAAAGACTCTTCTGATGTTTCATTCTCTGTAATCAAAGAATTTCCATTACATCCAACAATATTAGGTATATATGGAGGTATATAGGTAGACCTGGCTATATGCATGGGACGGCAAATGCTACTCTAACTATAAAGACATTGGGCAATTGAGAGAGAGAGTGTGTGTGTGTCTCCAGGGCGGCTCTCTGACTTTCGCGGCTTATACGCGCACCCTCTACATTGCTTGATAAGTTAGTGCGGCTTATGATGTAACTTGCGAAGAGAGAGCTGGCCGTTACTTGCTGGCATCGTTGCATGGAAAGTCGTAGTGTGTACCGGAGAGAAGGTAAAACAGGGCAGGATATGGAAACGTGCACGTAATGGTGGGGGGGGGGGGGGGGCCGGGGGGGGGGCGGGGGGGGGGGGGGGGGGGGGTGGTACGGG
>MU383858.1:422153-453235 GCA_022495065.1 Xylaria telfairii
CTTTTTTGTTTTTAATTTGTTTTGTGTTCCGGTTTTTATGTAAAACAGGGGATGTTTTGGAAACGTGCACGTTATTTTCCCCCCCCCCCCCCCCCCCCCCTTTATTGGAGCGATTTGCAATATTGAATTTTAGCATGAGCATTGGCATCTTTAGATCGAATTGGTGTTAAGAATTGAGTTAGGTTTGTCGGTGCAGATGATATAATCAGCCCACAAACTGTCTGTCTCCTGTACCTATTAGATACTACATCAAGACAAACAGAAGATCTATCATTCTCCGAGGGTGGTGCGATATGGTGTGACTAAAGATCATGACGTGAGTCGACTTGCGTCACTGGTTTTGAGCCGCAACGCCGATCATGCTCCAGCGTGCCGAGAAGGGAACGCCAATACCACTGGCTGGGATTCGCCCGTTTCATGAGATAGAAACAGACAGTTGATTGATACATGGCCCCGATAAAGCGAGTGTAGGGGCGCACCCATTACATCACTCGAGTATCTAGATCTGTAGATTGGCTTGGTTGGTAACGTAACGACAGGTTGATCAGTTCTGCTTTACTGGGCAAGGCCAGTTGGAAGTTGTAGATGGCGCATCCGATAGTATCGCCGATCGATTTCTAAACAGGTAACCTAACAGGTTTGGGGCTGCGGCTAAAAAATTGACGGGTGGGTCGCTGTAAGTACAGCAGTAGTTGAGCACTATGAACGTCCAGTGATGATGACAGATTTGGTGCTAAAAATGAGGCAGTTAGTAGCGGCCTACCACTACCACTACTACCACTAACTAGGCACCTAGCGTGGAAGCCCATCAGCGGTGTGAAGGGTCATCCCGCGCGCCATCTACGTCGACATGCCCCAGTTTGGGCTATGCTATTGGCTATTAAGCTCGCCTACGGACAGCCGCAGTCGCCCAAGAAGTGGAGGCCAGGGCGCTCTCGGTACACGTCGAGTGCTGGTCAAGTTTCGACGCCGCTGCTGCGTGAGCGAATCGTTTCAACTCTACCATGTTTAGACGACTCGAAACCGCCCCATCCGACGATGGTGCCGCGCGCAAAGGGCTCTCCTCTCGCCCGCCCAGGGCTCACAATTGGACAATTGGACAATTTGTCGCCAATTGTCGCCGCGTACACGCCAACCGACCGGATTTCCCGGTATGACAAGAGCTACCTAGGTCCCCAAGCTTATTTTTTGGACCCTTTCTTTCAAAACGCAAGCAAGGCGTCCCGGATAACCCGGATGACGTAGGACGACTGGGGCAGAAAGCTCGCCGTGACTGTATAAGTTTCGTACGTACGCAAGCCTTTGTCCACAATGAAGGCCCTTGTATTGGTAAGCTTGGATGTTGTTGTGTGAGGTGTGAGCAGGTTCTCTTTCTTTCTCTCTGCTTTCAAGACTCTATCGAAATATCACTTAGTCGGTCCTATTCGTCATTGTTGTGGTAGCACCAGTGGCCATCGTAGCGGCAAGAAGCAAGCAGCCTTTGGCAGCTACTGTTCTATTAATGCGAGAAAGTCAACAGCATATCCCGAAAGCATATACTCGCTCGACAACCCAAAGACAACATAAAACACACAAAAACACACCGTAAACATCACATCCACACCAAACGCAATGGCCGGCTTTGAAAGCACCCTCGTCACCGCAATTGTTGCGGGCATCGTCTCTGTCCTAGGATTCCTAGGCATCACCATCGTCCTCGCCCTGTACTGGTCTAGCATTGCCCGCCGCATAGCTCCCAACCGCTTCGCAGAACCTATGAGCGAGAAGTCGTGGCCCTCATCGCGAAGCTCGGACGAGAACTCGGCAATGCTCTCTGGCTCGCCCGGGTCCTCGCTTCCACCCTCACCAAGGTCATCCAAGATAGTCAATGATCCGGTTCTTCCGAAGGCTGTCTTGAGGGGATAACCATCTATGACATTACACCTTGGACCCAATCACAATTGGTCCAGCCCAATACGCAACAAGCACGAGAGGGGATATAATTTTTTTTCTTTCTTATGTACACGACTTATGATCTGAAGTCGCTTTGCATGGCAGGCGTTCGGGATCTTTTGCATACCTATCAAGCATTTACACATTTGGCCAATCATGTTAAGGCGTTTTGGATAAAGCGGGACAACGCATTTTTACAGTACAGGCATAGAGACCCACAGAGGGTTCGCACCTTCACGATAGAGGGTACCGGTTAGGAAGGGAGATACGGGTGGGATGATAAGATACCTGATTCGCTCCTTAGGGGGAAATAGTACAGACTAGATACAAATACATATCAAATGTCTTATATGCTACTGTCTTCATAACGTCGCGAACCCACAAGCGAATCATGATGCCACCCCCCGCTTGGGGATCTTTGATATGTCACTCTAATAAACCCGGCGCTCATCGAGTGCATAACAAAGTAAGATGATTGATTAATAACTTGGATCGCTTATTGAAACACGCAGTTCAGCCTCGCTAATATCGTGACACCATGACTAACGAAGGGTATTTTGTATAAAAGATAAGATGAGTGGCAATGGTGTGTCTCGGTCATTGTCGTGTATGGACGTAATCATATATCCTTATACGTTATATCAACCATCATACGGAATACCTACGGAGTATCCCTTCATCCCAACGAACTCAAGACACATCTTGGACATTATTTGTTGCACAAAGAGGTCCAAGGCACCTCCATAGGTTAGGTCGATATACATACATGAAACTCTTCAATTCCAGGCCTAGTGACAATATTTTCGGTCATTTTTCAACTATATAACAATAGCGCTAAAAGAGGGAATGCGCGATATCAAATATTGTGCTCGCAACAATACACAACGGCACTTCCCAACCTATGGCTTTCATAAGAAGCATGAGGAGATGAAGAGCTCCCTTTAGCATGCTGTAATATCTACAAATGAGCAAATCGATATTGATACAATCGGGGGAATTCGCTTCACATATCCCTGCCATTCGTAGATTCCTCCTCACATCGATATGAGTCAGTGAACGACAGTAGTTGTATATGTTCAGGAGAGAAGACTCAACCGCTTCCCGACGATCTCATTACCCGTGAGTAAAACACACTACAACAAACCACCGCACAATATATACATGCAAGAGCATGATTATTCAATCTCTTATTCATTAATAACTATTACGTATCTGATATCATTCGGCGCAACAACCTCCCAAGTTTGTGCGGCCCCCTTTCTCTACTTAGTTAGATAGATGGATAGTTTCCCTTGCCCGAAGTTTTTTTCATGCATAATCATAACCGAACCCTGAACGAAATAAAACAATCGGCGTCTTATAACCCATTACAGCATCCCTTTCCGGTCCGCCTTGCGCTCTACAACAGGACGATGGCACCGAGGAGTCCGGCGGCGGCGGCGACTCCTCCGAGGACGGCAGTGGGCACAGCAGCGGCACCCGTAGGGACGGAAGTGGTGGTGGCACCACCGCCACCGTTGACGCCCGTGGTCGTGGGGGTAGGCGTGCCGGTAGTGACGGTGCCGTTGGCGGTGCTATAAGGGACGCCGGTGCCGGTGCCGGTGGCCTGGCAGAGCGGGCCCGTCTGCGTGGCGAGGGAGTTGACGAGCGACGTGTAGGCGGCGCCGTCGGTGCCGGTGGCGACGCAGTTCGTGATGACGGCGTCGATGTCGGAGCTCGACGCGCTGACGAAGCTGATGACCTGCGATGCGTAGGCGTCGAAGTCGCTGTGCAGCGACGACGGCAGGCCCGCCGAGAACTCGCACACCTGCGTCGCGAAGGCCAGCGGGTTCGCGTTCGTCCCGCTCGCCGTCTGGATCACGCCGCTGGCATAGCTCGTGATGGCCGAGGCGAGCTCGCCGTCGGGTTTCGGCACCGCCGCGAATAGACTGGCGTACGACTGTGTGCACTCGGCGTCGTTGGCTCCACTGCTGCTGCTGCCGCTGGCGCCGCTGGTGGTGGTCTGCGCTAGGGACACTCCCGTGAGGAGTGCCACGGACAGAAGGGCTTTGCTGTTCTGCATCATTTTTTAAAATAAAAGCAGTCTGGAGGCTCGTTGACTATATTTGTGATATGATGCGAGATATGTTCAGATGTTTCTATTCGAGTTGAATAAGAGAGGCCCTAGTGCTATGCTCTAAGAAACTATACAAATACGCAGAGACTTTCAGACAATGGGGGTAATCATTATATATACACACTAACAGCCTCGAAAAGGGTTCGCGGAGGCGATACTGACGTCCTACTTGTTATTTATCGATGGTTACCAACGACGTAAAACCTCTCTGCTCAGCCTCCGCCGGTCATACTGTGTGCCACAAACTGTGTCTTGCAAAAGTGTTTCTAATCCCGTTCCGGCGAAATGGGTTGCTAACGCAGGCCTCTGATTCGTCCGGGCTCGGGTGGAGCTAGCGTGGCTCATTGGGAGCTGTTCGCAATCCTGACGTGGCCCCCAGCTCAGCTCAACCCGACACATCATCTGTTCATACTTGAAACCACGGCATTCTCATACCGAGCTGTCGCATTCGAGCCCTTTCCTTTGTTTTTAAAGACTCAGAATTTCGACAAGACTGCTGATCTGATCGTTTGCATCTCAGCTGGTACACCATCCGAAGCGAGAACGGAACATTCCAATACTCGGAAATATCTAAATAGGACACGGCGACAACATGACGTCAATAACAACTTTTCCTATAGATTTTACCTACTAAGAAGAATATTGGCTCAGTTTATAGGTTCTGAGTACCTAGGTCTGACCTAAGGTGTGAAATGATGACGGATGCAACTAATAAGATCGTCTTGGTCTCATGTCTTTGTTTTGCCGTAGTCATTGTGGCGGTCGGCTAGTCGGCAAATACGATCTACGGTACCTATATACAGTAATAGCTGGTGGTGCACTACCCTACTTACGGAGGGAGGATCTACAGTAGGTAGGTAGGTATGCAATAATGAAACACGCACTGTAACTTGCTTGTAACAGTGGCTGAGGCTGAGGCGGCGTTGTGTTGCTAGCTTTCTCACCTGTCGAACAAGATGACGTTTGCCTTACCGAAAGGGCAATCCTATACCTGGTCAGAGTGGCCCCCGATTGGTCTTTTCCATCACGAGACTCCGCGACGCCTTGTATCATCTATCGATCGATGGCAAATCTGACGGCACCATGTATTCTACTGTCTATATAGCTGACGCGTCCCTCTCCCGGGCTGGGGTAGGTAGATGGTAGCTTCACGGTTAGCACGAGACGCTTGAACGGGGCATCTATATAGTCCCGATATGTGTAAAATTGCCGTAAAATTGCTGTAAATACCACCTTGAAACCCATCCCCCGCTCACAAAGGCCTCGGTAGCCTTACATGGCGTTTCACTATCCTACGTAATGGCACCTAGGACGGGGGAAGATACCTCATTGGTGTGTTTCCGAGCAGTATTGGATGTATAAAGCAAGTGTGTCGTCAATTAGTGCTTAGTCTATGTGTCTAAACGAAGGTTATTTATTTCTTTAAATTAGTGCTGGCGAGGTAGGGAATGGTCTTCACAGAATCACACAAGTACCATGATGGCATTGTTTCAGTGCTTATCTTATAAAATCCCGTGCCTCCTTCGGACCAGGAATCATTGCCGCCTAATTACGGTGTCGGCCTCCCTCTGCCAGAGGTCTGAAGTGAAACTAAGATAGAAAGATGATGATGACTTCACTTTTATATAGTACTGTCTGCACTGCTTGACTCTTACACCTGAAGAGGTAGTTAGGTGGGTATGTATGTAGTCATGGGAACCTATTAAGGTTCTAACTGTCAGCTAGTCTAGTAATGTATGGGCTTAGTGTAGTGCTGTTGTCATCTGCAAATCATCGGCGGAATAAGGGATACACCATGCTTTTCATTTCAATAACCTAGTATACTCTGCAAATGTACACACCATGGCCACTTTTTAGACTGATATACACTCTTCTCGTATCCTCTCCTTCTGCTATCAAGCTGTCTCATCATTCTCTCCGCCGCAGTATAGGTACATATAAGTACTAAGGTGTAAACATTAGGCATACAAGTTCGAATAAAATCCCCATGCCATGATTCAAGACAATATACAAGGATGGCGATGGAGTACGGCCAAGGCACTGATATACCAACGCCAGCTATTAATCCAGAGACAGTGTCTGTTGTTGTAAGCCAAAAAAAAAAAAATATCGAAGGACGCCGTCCCACGCTCGTAAATGCCCAATAAAATATACTGAATTGTGCGCCGTCCATGGTGGTTGTATTCCAACTCAATTACGACTGAAGGGACTTGAACCGGCCTTCAAAGGCATTGATTTTCTCTGCTTCTAGCGCCCTTTCGAGTTTCCGTGTCTGGTTAATAGCAGCTTCACGTTCCTCTTGCAGCTGGAGAACTTCTATCTGGGCCGTGTTCATGCGTCCAACCACCTGCTGCATTTCGACATCGGCATCCATCAGCGCGTTCTCCAGCTCTGC
This sequence comes from Xylaria telfairii, assembly GCA_022495065.1. Classification (NCBI taxonomy): domain Eukaryota; kingdom Fungi; phylum Ascomycota; class Sordariomycetes; order Xylariales; family Xylariaceae; genus Xylaria; species Xylaria telfairii. The sequence continues at coordinate 428,597 of MU383858.1, forward strand.
CACACGCACCTTGAGATTGTCGATCTGAATCTCCTCGGACACGTTCATCGCTGGCCCGGAACGCGTAATACTCAGGCGCGGTGACAATCCACCCGGGGCTGTGAATAGAGGTGATAGAGGAGACTTGGCCGGGAAAGTGCGTGGTGAGCGAAGACCACCACGGAGCCTAGTAAGCTGTGCGTTCTGGCTTTCTTTAATAGCCGACATTTCCTCCTCATGGCGAGCTACTCTGTCTTCTGATGCAGCTTGCGCTGCTTCCAGCTTCTCTTCTAAAGAACGTAGATGCGCCTGCATAGACGTGATCTTCTCGGCGTTGGCCTTCTGGCTAGCGTCTCCTCGTGCCACGGTATCCGTAATCCGTTGGCGTAATTGCTGGTTCATCGAAAGTTGCTGCTGAACCTGAATAGCTAGTTCTTCCACGCGACGTGCCGACTCCTGAAGTTCGTCCGCCAACGCCTTTTCTGATGCAAGGTAGGCCCGCTCCCCAGCTTTAAGGAAGGCAAGTTGCTCTTTGTAGGATTCGACCTCATGTTGAGCAATATCACGCTCCGAAATAACCGAAGACAGAGAATTTTCTAATTTTTGCATGGCTGCCTGGGTCTTCTCATCACTCAAAGCGCCATCTTCTAGGTTCTTGATACGTTGAACCGAGTCCGCATAAGCCTTCTGGAGATCATGATATGCAGCCATCAGAGATTCGGATGTGACAGGCGCGGCAAACTCGTCGCTACTGGTGCTCAGACGCGCAAATGCTGGAGGAATGAGAATGTCTTTATCCTCGAGCAGTTGGCGTAGATACTGGACTTCTTGCTCTGCTTTGTCTAGATCCATTTTCAAGCCGGCCAGGCCTTTCTCAACCTGCCACTTCTGATCCAAAGCCTCTTCGGCTCTACGGCGCAACACGGTGATTTCAGCCCGAAGATTACCGATTTCCCTTTGGAAGCCGCCCTTTTGTGGCGAGGTCAAAAGTCGATCGCGTTCCATCTCGAGGCCGTGAATCTTCTTCTGGTTCTCGCGGTTCTGATGTTCCTGTCTTTCGAGTAGATTTTTGAGCGCACGATGTAGGGCATCACGTTGTTCTTCAACATCCTTCAGGCGTTCCGAAAGCTGATCACGAGACTCTGACGTCTTAACCGTCTTCGACCTTGATAGACCTGATGGCGGTCGCTGAAGCCGAAACGACGACCGTGAACCTGGGCCGCCGACAGAATTAGAACGAGAAAGCGGTGCACTCGTAGTTCCACCTTCCTCGGAAATGCTTTCCATTTGGAACTGTTTCAAGTTGGAGTTTTCACTTCTCAAATTGTTGAGTTCTTGCTGCATCTTAGTAGACTCGTATGTCATCTTCTCAAGCTCGGAAGCCTGACCCTCGAGACCCTCAACACGAGCCCGGAGTTGTGGGACAATCTCGTCCCGTAAGTTATCTCGCTCATCGGAAGCATTTTGGAGCTCTCCTTTGAGTGCAGAAAGCAAGTCCTCGAAATTATCCTTGACTTGCCGTTCTTCGGAAAGCTTCCGTCGTAGAGTTTCGCAGGTCGCCTCCAGCTCTTTTACACGATCACTAGCGTCTGTGCCAGCTATCGTATTAAGATCAATCTGTGATGCCTTGACCGACAAGTCTCTAATTTGCTCATCCATCTGCTGTCTTTTCAACCGCTCATCCTGAAGTTTGGTTGTGAGTTCAAGTCTGAGCTGGGCCTTTTCCTGCTCTGATCTCCGTTGGATCTTCTCAATTTCTTCTCGGGATTGGTCATATTCGCTAAATTTGGCCGAGCTGTAGCCTGAGTCAGAGAAGTAGTCACTAGTCCTCTTATTCCCAGTGGCTGTTGAGTTTTCCTTTTCTGCTTGTAGCATATCCACCATATCTTCTAAATCCATCTCGCGGCGAATAGAAGCCGCCAACTCGGCCGAGATGGCCTTCAATTCATCTTCCATTTCGTCGATCTCAGCAGCGTCCGGTGGCCCGGTAGATGGGGTAACTAGGTAAGATTCGATATACTCTCGTGAATTGGGGGGGTCGACCTGTACCTTGCCGGCTTCAAATGATGATTGTGGTCCAATTGTGGTGATTGGGGATGCATCTGATTGGCTGCCGGACTTGGAGAAGTTGAAGGGGGAAGGAAGTGGAGAGTACGCTTTTTCTGAAGACTCCGTAGTAGGTGACGATGTCCAACCGAAGAATGTGCCGAGTCTAGAAGAGCCTGGGGATTTCGGCAGTGGCTTGTCTGTATTGGGTGTCTTGATCTCGTTGCTGTTTGTTCGATTTAACGACGTTTTCAGAGACGCTTCGTCCGACTTGAGCGTCAAGTGTTGCGGTAGGGTCTTCCGTGAGATGTGCAAAGACATGTTATGGTTGACAGGACTAGGATTGATGTTGTTGGAGGAGTCGGAGTTATAGCCATCCAGAATGTTATCACTCAGGTGATCTTCGTCTGCGTCAGCCAATAGATCGTCATACAGCGTCTGCACGTCGGAGTGCGACGATGTTTGATTGAGAGCTGCAGGGGGGCTGTCCCGGAGGCCTGGGCGTTTGGCTTCAGCCGCTATGACAGCCGGGTGGGTGTTTCCTGAAGCACAAACAAAAGGGTGCTGATTTTCGGGAGATTTCCTGGTTAAAATCGGATAGATTAGCATTGCGCTCTTCCCGGTTCTCGTGGCCTCGCCGCGTTGGATTGCAGATTGATGAGACATTGACTCACTCTTTGTCGTGGTGCAGCAACGCGCCGTCATGTGCACCTGACGCGGACTTTGTTGCAGGGACCCAGCGGGCGGGAGGGGGCCGAGACACAGACTGGACTTGGGCGTGGGCGTGAGGGAACTCGTAGACAGTAGGACTATCGACGGAGAAGGAACGGTCGTATCTCTGCTCAGGCCGTGGCAGGGTCTTCACGACGCTGGCCAGGTGCTCACCTGACGAATAGCGAGTGGCAAGGGACGAGGCCGTCAATGACAGTGGCTTACGTCGAATCGGTTGGGCTGCCGGGCCGGAGTTACGGTTACTGAGAACGAGACCCTTTGTGTTTCTGGAACTCGAAACAGACGGTACCGACGCGTGAGCGTGAGCGTGGGCGTTCGGGGTCGGGTTCAGGGGTAGCGGCTTGTGGGCGTAGGCGTAGGACGGGAACGAGGGAAACGGGGAAGCAGGAGTTGAGGCACTGGAGGTCTCAGAAAGAGCAGACAACGACGGGTGGTGTTGATGTGTGGCAGCCGCGGCCATGGGGGGTGGTTGTGGGAACGGTGGTATATTGGCAGACATGTCTCCCGTCGACGGCCTGGCCTGTCCTGTCATGTCATGTGTCCCTTGTCTATACGCGCATAACTAACCGCTTTCCTGAGTCTGGAATGCGAATGGCATGGACACTGCAGTACGTCCGTAGTCTGATTGCCCACTTAGGCAATGCACTGCGCTCGAGGCCAAGGGATCTGTCAGAACTAGTGTAGGATCCAGGAATAGCAAAGCCTTGGGAATGGAACGAAACGAGATGAGATGAGATGAGATGGCTCAATTACAAGCAGACACAGGCCTAGACGAACCTTCCGCGACTGCCAACTGCGAGAGCATGAAGTCTCAAAAAGGAGAAGACGGTCGGGAGCCGTTGCGGCAGCTCAGGGTGACCATGGTAAATGCGCACAATCCTCGAAAAAGGGGGGTTAGTAGGGTCGGTAGCGTCGATAGTGTTGCAATCGGCCAATTGGTGAAGAATACAACCGACCAACTGCCTTGCGCGAGTGGTTGGTGGCTTTCTTTAGAAAGCCCCAAAAGGCCTTAGCGCGCATAGCGTTCAAACCCTCCCCGGTTTTCCCCCTGGCTTGGCTTGCATCGGCCATTGTTAGTGGCTGTTCGCGAAGAGCGCCACTCTGTCAACTTCTGGTCGAACCAGACTTGGTTAGCTATAGCCCTGCCCGCTACCCTGTTTCCTGCCTGTTCAGTGTGTTCAGTGCCCCGTCCGGGATCCGTCCATGCCGCTTTCGTCCATTCGCAATCTTACTCTTATCGCCGGCTCCAATCAGAGCCCCACTGGCACTCTGCACCCCAAGCCTCAAGGGCAATTTTGTCCAATCATATTGTCTACTGCCCCCTGTCGTATGCAGGTACTATGCGCGTGCCGTTGCACTCGGAATTGGATTATAGTAAATATATTCAAGATCGTCAACCTGAATTGCCTCTAGGGATCCAAATGGATTACTGTATGTTGCTTTTCCTAACAATATTATCTAAGCTTCTATGATCAATATCAAAAGGGGGGACCAGGTAGGTAGGCAGTGCAATGCGAGGCCGGGGCTACTTACTGTAAGTAGGCATATACAGCGCTTCAGGTGCAGTTGTACAGTATAGACAATTGACCCTTTTCTTTCACATGAGTACGTACGTACATAGTAGGTAGTGCAGGCAGAACCTACTGCGGCATTGTATTTTATTTTACCAGCTGTACAAAGGCGCCACGTTTACTACTGACAGACACTATGATGTAATTAATTGTATCTTCGCTCCAGTCACGATGTCAAACGGGGTGGCGCGCGGCTAGCTAGCCAAGGCTTCGGCATTCTATACTAATCGTCACCCTTGTACGGAGTACAGTATAGCAGAGCGCGTCGTGCGCCAGACTTGGCGGACATTTATACTGTATTCCGTACTTAGACTCAAATAGCTTGTGCGCTGGCAGCAGAATGGCCCGTGCGGGCAGCGGGCGCATACTGGTACAGTACTAGCTTAAGTAGGTAGTATAGGTAAGCTTGGGAAGGGAATGCAACAAGGGATTTTGGTCCCCGACAACCAATATGCGTCCACGAAGGACTGGTTGTAAATACTTGCCTACCCTGGCCGCGTCAATGCCTTGCCTGGTTAATATACAATATACGAGGGGATACTGAACTTACGAGCCAATGCCCATTCCTAGCTTACGGTCGCATCCACGATTCGCTCTGTTAACCAAGGGATCACTCTAAGTGCCTATTCACGAATCATTTGAAACTCAACCCGAACAAGTGAATCGATCTATTCATTGGTCTTCCTACTGCGCACTTACCACCCCCCTCATAGGTAATTACAGTGTTCCCGGTCGTGCTCGGAAAGCGCCCATAGCTGATTACATAAAAGGCATCCCTGCATTGGTAGGTCACGTTGACATGCAGTGCTGCAGTGGCCATGGACGTGCACTTCAGCGCAGCGTAGGCGCCATCTAAGAGCCCCAGTCTAACAGGGCAATGTGCCGGCAGAGCCGCATCTGCATCTTACAACCTGAAACTGGGGCGGCAAAACACGAGCCAAGGTTAAGCGCCCGTTCGCTTAGACCAGACATGCAGTCGAGCTCAGATAGCCAACCAATTCAATGTGGCACTCAGACCCCCAAAGTCTATCAAACCCACGCAGACCGATAAGAAAACTAGAAGCTCGCTCACCGAGACTCACATGATAGATATTCATGACTTCAGTGTGATGGAAACCTAGAATGGTTCACTGGGTAGCATCTATATCATTGAAGTTAGGAATAGAAAGCCCCTGGAGACGTGCGTTATTCCTTATTAAGGAGATCCTAGGCTGCGTCCTCGGACTATGTTAGGGATCTGTGCGATTCTAATAGGGCTTAGGGTGAGATATACTTTGTCATCTATTCCCTATTTTGATTGAGGTAGCAAAACCCAACTTATTCGGCTTGTTTCTCCATTATAAGAAATATGATAAAAGCCAAAGCCTCCTGCTCGCCTACAGTGGCCTAGACCGTTGATATCATGTATACCTAACCTAGGTACACAGGCTGCAAGATTTCAGGGTCATGGCCGTCAAGACGTGTAGGTCAATCGTTCCTATTTTTGCTTCGTAGAAGCATCTTGTCATTTCTGACATAAATCTTTTCAATCCCACAATCAACGCAGGTAGATCACATACATTAAGATGATAGCTAAGGTTAGAGACGAGATATATGGGATAGGACACACAGCACTCTTGGTTAATTTATAATGAGGCCGACGACTAAATCTCACAGATTTTATGTTACCCTAACCTAGTGCCTATCTACTTAGCAGTATTACGAGTCATATAGAACATATTGAAGCGGACCGGTATGTCACCACCATGGGCGTAGACGGTGGGACCGTCTGTCACAAGGGCAGTTGTACTGGGCTTGGGAATAGCTTCATTCCTAATGTTCTAATAATTGGCTATGGCGTCAAAGGCTCTTAAGGAACGAAAGTTTCCTTGGGAGGACTCTGGGCCTTGACCAGCCTTATATATACACAGAATGTCTCACTATTACCCCGCTCGAAGTGGTCACATGAACCCGTGTGACACCATCTACTCGGACATGGTTATAACGTACGGTAGCCCTAGGTATCCCACTTTGGGATATCGTGGATCTTTTAGTCTATTAGTGCAGTGGTTAGCAGGGCTGCCTGTCACAAGTAAAGAAATCTTTAGATCAAGTACAACAGTATATAAGCCTTAGCAATAGTAGATAATAAACTAAACTAAAGCTTAAAGAAAAGATAAAAGGTGTGCGAAGCACGCCCGAAAGTAGTAAGCTTATATGGGGCTGGATCTGGTGGCCTAAGGCAGCCGAAGGCTGGCCATGGCAGTATAGGAGATGGGTGGCCCGCGATGGCATGGCCCGTAACCCCTCCCCCCCCCCCCTGGTAATTTATCGACGAGTCTGACATTTATAATTTTGACGAGACTGGATTCGCAATAGGAATTATTGGCTCAACAGAAATGGTGGTTACGAGTATTGAACGTGGTGGACGCCCTAGATAGAAACAATAAGGAAATCGGGAATGGGCCACTGTTACTTAGGCCGTTGGAGCCCAAGGGCGCATTATCCCACCCCACGTTATCGTTGCAAGGAAGAACCACTTTTTAAACTGATACGAAAACAGCCTTTTCCCACTGGACTGGCGGATTGCGGTAACAGATAATGGCTGGAATGAAAAAGGTTTTGAATGGGTACAGCATTTTGATTAGCATACGACGGGTTGTACGAAGGGGGTTTATCGGCTCTTTATTCTAAACGGCTACGAAAGCCATTATTCTACTGAATTTGAAGTTTATTGTAAAAAGAACAACATCATTACACTCTGTATGCCTGCTTATTTTTCCCATCGTCTTTAACCTTTAGACGTAGGATGTTTTGGGCCACTCAAGGCGGCATATAGCCGTTAGATCGAAAGGCTAATGAAGCTCTATTTTACATACATTAGTAAGGTGGATTTTTTACGATTTTCGCGCTGCATTCTTTGCTTCTATTACAGAGGAGAATATCCTCGGTAGATTTAGAGGCTCTGGATCAGTACCGTTAGATCTAGAACATGTTATTTCGAAACTGGAAATGGTGCTTCGGATTCCGTTACCCCCTAGGTCCCCTGGCCTCGCTTCTACCTTTTGGGTCTCTAAAACGCCATTAACAGCGCTTGAAGCCACTTCACAATCTGACTTTATTAAGAAGCAAATATCTAGTCACCAGAATAGCTCTCCAACATCTATTTATTAAGCAGTTGATCAGCTTATAAAAGGTACAGGAGGGATAATGCACGAAGTAGCTGTAATGGACCTGCTCTACATCACCTAAGAGGTAGAGGAAGTACATCGGGGGATCTTCATTTGCAGGTAACAACTAAGTCTTAGACAGGTGTCCGTTAGGGAGGTTTAAAGGACTCCCACAACTATGCAGAGATAGAAGTCTGAATAGCGATCCAATAACGAATGTATTGATATGAAGTTGATAGCTAAGGAACTATAGAAGGAGTGACTAAATACAGAGGAATATGTTTGTTATATGGACATGGGAAGGTATGACGTTTGTAAGGGCCAGCAAAACTCGTATTAAGACTCCTGTGATAGAAATCGTGTGTATTCTTTACGAATCTATCCTTTTTTGATGGATTTTACGGAGCCTGGTTGCAACATAGAGAGGAGATCGAATCTACCTCGTGGGCTCCCTGCGATCTGTTTTAACTAAGGTACGAGGTTTAGTAGGTCTAACCTATGATGTTATAGGTTATAACAACGTTAATGGCTTACTACAACGTGGTTCCTGGGCCGCCTAAAACTCATTCGTAACAGAAAAGGCCATCCTACCAGCCGAAAGATCTTTTTGTGAATAAGGATCCGAATCAACCAGTAAACAGGGCAGGTCCAGGCATGGGGTAACTAGTAAAAGTTTGGTAAGGGTTGAAGGCAATGCCCGGGTCGTCAGCCTTCGTCGAATCTATTAGCACTTTCTCTTTGTGAGATGCAACTGACGGGGCCCGACGAGACGAGGGAGTGTGTTGAGGCGTAAAGAAAGGGAAAACGCCGAAGTCTCTGTGAACCGACCTTGTATAGCTCTGTGCCCAACGTTCCCGAAGGCGTATTGGTACCAGAGCCGGTGATTTTGATATTGAGGCACTTTGGGTAGGCCTGAGCGCCATTTGGCTGGTTGGCCAAATGCAAAGCGATGATCTCATGGCGGAATACGTAGTTTCCTGGACGTTGGTTAGCTTCATTCTCGAGAAGCTGCCGTCTTCTATAGAACTGTACCTGGTGCGATAGACGCGGGAACTGTAGTAGTCCACGTACTATTATTCGCCCTAAAATTCTGCGACGCCCATTTCTTGCTGGCAGTGTCGTAGCCGGCCGCGTCGATCTTGACCCACTCCAGCTTCGTGTGGTCGACCGTGCTACAGTTACCATGGCAGTTCGCGACGTAAGTGAAAATCGGCCCTTGTTCATGGGGCCATCCGCCGCCGGTGGACGTCTCATAGTGGAAGGTCACAGTTTCGCCTGCCTTGACCGTAGCAGTCAGAGGAGCTGGTACGGCATCTGGGTAACAGTTGATGTCGCTGGTGTTGAACCTGTCCGGCGATACGAATCCGTCGCTATCATTGCAGAACCAGGCCGCGAGTTTGGGGTAGGGCTTATCATAGTAATACCATTCATTCCAGTAGTACCAGAGGAGGCCCGGGTTGGTGACGCCGTCCGACTTGAACCAGACGATGTTGCCGTGGGCTAAAGCAGTGCTGGCGAAAGCTCCCATGAGGGCAACAAGGTAGAGGAGAGAAACGAGCATTTTGACCTCTGGAAAGGCAAAGCACGCCTCAGACGAAGTTATCGAACAATTAGGGGCCTGAAGCTCGGGTATCAAACGAATGTAAGATCAGTGCGGTAACGGACTTTAGCACAGCAAGTTGTGTTACTACATATCTATCTTTCAGTAATACAAGTCCAAAGCTTTTGTAAGTAACATTACTCTCGCATCTAAACTAGCAGGTCGGGATGAAGTTCCCTTCCTGTTAAAATTGGCAGGTGAGATTGAAATAATCTTCGTGCCAAGACCAGTAGGTAAGACTAAACGGTTGAGAGATCCTATTCGCGAACCGACAGCATTCAAATCAGGATTCGCTTATAACAAATACCTCACGCTTCGGCGTTGTACGTTTGTGTTGGCTTAGAACAATATACATATGCGACGTTGGGAATATCACCGCCCGAATTTGCGACGGGATGAGACGGAAAGGACCGGCAACAGCGGCTAAAGGCTATTATTATTGTTTTGTGAATAGCAAGTCTTGAACCTAGCCCTTGTGATAATAGTTCGGTTTGTTTTGCATATTCAACATGTGCACTCATAGCACTTGGTCGAAAAGTTCGAAAGTGCTCTCTCGCTATACGGTAGGAGACTTCGGTATCTTATCGTCCGGGCTATCACGCAGAAGGTCCGGTTCGCCGTCTTCTTGTACATAATTCTATGACCTAAGAGTAGTTGGTAGGGTAACAAAACACTCAATGCTAGCAAGTGTGGTGTCTTATTCGATACTCTTTAGTTTACAGTAAGAAGCCGTTGATAGAATTTTTTAAAATCAAGTTTCGACCGTTTCTGGAAATTGGCTAAAGGGCCTTACATTTCCACTATTCCTGTCACGATGGAGTGGAGCCGCGGAGCGGCTCCACTCAAATGTGACATAAGAACTTAGGCCTGAGAGCTTCATAATATAATATGGCATCAATTATTATCTCGACTTTTGTACCCTCTCCGAACAGGTTGACGGAGAATGAAACGGCCCCCATAGCGGAAAGGATTTCCCTCTTTCGTTATATTGTGATCTCTTAATGTTGTCTGGATTGCCACGATGTCGCTAGGGCGGACCGTCATGTCCCGTGTGCCGGCTCCCCCGGGGTCGTTGCAGACCACTTATGCACTCCGAATGGCCCAAAGCTCTAGTTGTATCCAACTCATCATACGATAGGTTTACAACGCCTGTCCTGTCGAAGAACTTGATAAAATTAATACAACATATCTAGCGATGGGTCAGGGTCCTTAAACAAGAAGGTAACATTTGCACCTTGGTATCAATTTGGTCCATTTGTGGTTCATGTTGTCCGTATCTAATTACGCAAAGAGAACCTGAAATGTTAGTCCACATATTTTATTCCGAGGGTACTTACTATATAAAGTCCGGAGATTCCCTTTTCTCTACGATCTGATTAATGTCCAGCCTCCAAGACACTGTTCATTTTGACTTGAGTTTTCACAATGAAGGCATTTATGCAACTGGTTTCCTTTGCCCTCGCGGCTACCGGCACCTCCGCCGCTTACACTCACTCGATCAGTGCCCAGAAGTAAGTAACATGTTCTGGTTCGTGTTGCCTAGGACTAAGTTTATGTACGCAGCCGAGATGCCCCCGATGTGAATGCTCGCCCGATCGCCCTTAATGGCACGATCGTTGGTACTTATTGGGATTTCGACTCTGGAATCGATTTCCAAGGCTTCCCGTTTATCCAAGTCGAGGACGAGCAGAACCCAGGCCACTATATCTTCCAGTTATATGCTGTCGAGGGCGATCAAGTCCTAGGTCTTAAGGATAACGTGCTGACTGTCTTGGACCGCAACAACACCGATGCCTCTTCGCTCTACAATATTTTTACGGTGACTCACCCGTACCTCGTGAGGCTTGATATACCCGGAGGCTGGGTTGCAGTTCGTACAGCTACCACCGAGCTGTCTTGGCAAGACCCTTTCAAGATTATGTGGGACGACAAGCAGAACATGAGTAAGCATAGTCTTCCGATCAGCATTTCTGGCCTTATACTTACGTTCCCCTCCTAGGCAAAAGAGCCGCTGTTGGAGACTCCTTCCCCATTCAAGTCATCCTCTGGTAGTCTTCGTGTAATATACGACACGGACCTAGTTGTTTTGGATCATTGACATTGTTACACGCGCTAAACTGCTGTACGCTATTTCGAACGCAGAATTCGAGGCACACCGAAAGTGTGCAACTTCAATATAGCAATATTGACGCTGTCTCGTTTGTATGAGGCTGTATAGACTCGCGTAAGTGAGACAAATTGGCGGACCTCGGAGGTTACGGACTCCGTCCCATCTGTATATAGCTTCAAGCTAGCCATCTGGGTCGAAAAGGATCCGAATGGAGATTTCAAGGCCCCTTGGCAGCCATAGTTGATTATTGTAATGTGAAGCACTTCCAAGGCCGCAACCTGAGCCCTTGTTATACCCATTCGCTAAGCCGTGCCGCTGGTCCGTATAGGAGAAGAAGGGTCTTACTGTCTAGCTGTTTTCATACATCGGCCATTGAACGTCAAAATGCCATGAAATTTCTCCTGATTTTATTTGGCCTGGAATGGTTGATTGATCTGGAGGAACGAGATCGTATAGCCTTTGGACCGGAGCGTTAAATGATCCGACCGGTGCAAGAAACCGCATCCTACCTCTCAGTGTCCATCGAAGCCACTCTTTCGCGACATTGCGCCCTGATGCTCTTCGAATTGTAGAGGTAGAATAGCGGCACTGATGCCACGACCCCAGCTCCGAAACGACCTCGTCCCAAGCCCCAATTCAAAGCCAGGAGAGGCAAGAATAGCCCTGCCGATCAATTCTGCATATACAGAAGATCCGACGGTCGAAACGTCCCAGCGTTTGCGATCGAGTATGGGAGTTATGGCCATCACAGACCAACAGTCTTGTTCTGAGAGGATATTAGATACTATTGCTGGTAAAAATGCGTTTTGGAGCCATTCGAGTGCAGTCTCTGTCAGATATAAGCGATGTCATGCAATTGGGTGTAGATTGTGTTGTATTGATGTTCTTGTTATGTAGTAAAGACGCGTATCACCAGCAGATTTATATGAGAAACCCTGTCAGAATAGAGGTTCTTGTCAGTAGATATCACGACATGAGGGGTGAGCTAAGTTAGCTCTAACTCCGGGGATCCACCACAGACGGCTTGCTTAGATAGTTCTGACAGACCCAGTCTTCCTGACATGGGTCCTACATATGGTCAATATACCGAATAACCTCATACCCCTTATATTTGACACATTACCCTCTATTCTGCCCGCCATCATGCTCTGTTGCTAGCGTTGGCGAGATTCCGAGCTTACTTAGTGTTTTTTTAGTAAAAGCTAGTGTTGTTAAGGAAGTGGATGGGATACACGCTTGGCTATCAGCAACACCTTGCGCACGGATAATTCTTAAAAAGGGAAAGGCCCATATGCATTCTAGGCAACCTCCCCAGGCAACCGTCTGTATAAAGACCAACCGCCATCAGACTCACGTAGGGAGGTAGCTTCAAAGGAGGCACGCACGGAGTGTCCGCTCTGTTTTATCTCGAAGGACACTACTCCGTAGTAACCATAGTCTTCCACGTAGAGCTACCGAAACGCCTGCATACTCCAACTTACAGGACGCATTTGTCTAAGCCGCCGTCCGCATCTAGTATGTCCTGGACAGGCCCAGCCCCCAGCGCCTCTACCGGTGCGAAGCCGCAGCGTCTACTGGCCTGCACGTTTTGCCAACGCAGAAAGACCAAGTGCGATCGAAACTTCCCCTGTGAGAATTGCACCAGGGTAGGCGACACGCAATGCTCACGACGCTCGCCTTCGTATATGCCAAGTGCTGATACTCCAAGGGCCTGATCAGGCCAACGTCGAGTGCACTCCTCGTACCCCGGCACCTACCTACAGGCGACGGCGACCACGATCAAACAAGGGCTTGCAGGGGCGGTTAGCTAGATGTGAAGAGCTGCTTAAGGAATATGCAACGGTGGGCAGGCTAGAGCCCCAAACCGTGAAGCCGTTACAGGCCTCTGCCTACAGTGAGCCATACCTACAATGGCAGCCCGAAGGGAAGCTTGTCAAGGAAGACGGGGGAGTCTGGTTCGTGGACAAGTCCCTGCTGGGCGTGCTGTATGACGAGGTATGTTGGGTTATTGTGCTAGCCTTCAGGTATCTGGCCTACTGACATCCCTAGCTCCGAGCCATGAGGGACATCATCGATGCCGACTATGAAGATGAATTTATTCCCGACGCAACGAGCCCTGACGAAAACTCCGGCCTGCTGTTAGGTGACGAGTCACCCTTAGAGGGTCACGAGGACCTCTGGCCAGAACCAGCCCAAATTTTCTGGCTTTGGCAGACCTATCTCGACAAGGTTAACCCGCTAACCAAGATCATCCACGCCCCTACACTGCAGCCGCACCTCACCAATGCGACAGCAGGCTCACACAACGTGCCGAAAAACATTGAGGCACTGCTGTTCTCCATCTTCCTCATGGCTGTTGTAGCTTTAAACGACGACGAGTGCACTCAAATGCTCGGCTACTCTAAGGTCCAAGCCACCCAGCGATTTTCCTCTGGCGTCCGATTGAGCCTTATTAGAATAGGGTTCTTGGAGACTCACGATCTAACAACACTCCAAGCCCTGGTGATTTACCAAGTATGTGAAATGTTGACGAACCCACGACGCGTTAGTACTGACTCTTTAGATCTCCTTGCAAGGCCGCTATAGCCGCCATGCCACTTGGATCATGAATGGCGTGGTCGTCCGCATTGCTCAGAAGATGGGTCTGCACCGCGATGGCGAAATCCTTGGTCTTGGTCCTTTCGAGTCCGAGATGCGGCGACGGCTCTGGTGGCAGATCATTATGCTGGACGCCAAGTACGCTATCATGTCTGGTCTCAGTCACTCGCTGCTCCCCTCTAGCTGGGATTCACAGGAACCCAAGAATCTGAACGATGCGGACTTGCATCCCTCGGCCTCCCAGCCTTTCCAGGACCGAGACGGGCCGACCGAGATGGTTTTCTGTTTGATTTGTTATCGTGTCGTGAAGTTTATGAAGCAAACTCCCTGGTTTGAGACTATGATTCTCGTCGGTGAGCTGAAGTCAGGCCCCCACGGCGCTCCAGGAGTTGAACAAATAAAAGCCTTGTGCCGGACCGTTGAGGGGCTCAGGATAGACCTGTTGAGTATCCTTGAGAAGTACTGTGATCCCACGGCCGGGCCCGTCCACCAGATGGCCATTCAGATGAAAGGCTATATCTTGGATAAACTTGGAGATGTTATCACACGACTGAAAACGCAACCCGAATGGGGCGGCGAAGAGCAGACGGCCAAAGAAAACGCTTTTAAGATAGCCACCGGGACGCTAGAGCACTGCCTACAGAATTACACGAGTTCGATGAGCAAGGGATTCTTGTGGTGGCCACAGCTTCATTTCCAGGTCGACATCTTTATCTTCCTGGTTGGCCAGCTGTGCTTCCGTACAGATGGTAAGCTAGTGGAGAAGGCATGGAAACAAGTAGATGGCATCTACCGCTTCCATCCGGAGCTATTTGACATGTCTAACAAGTCGTATTTTACCTTGTCCTTGTACGTTCTTGGGGCATGGAAACATCGGAACGATGCGCTGATCGCCAAAGGCGAAATGCCCGAGACGCCCTTCTACATTGAAAAGCTCAAGGAGGTAATGCCACAGAACAATAGCAGAATCGAGCTTATACCAAGAGAACGTACTCCCTCGCAGCATATGCGGCCAACGGCAACACTCCAGATCATGGACCAGTTGCTCACGGGTTCCCTTGACTCGACCTCGCTAGAGTGGGCGGATATGTTCGGTATGTCGTTAGGGGAGCCAACAAGTACTGACCGGAACACAAGCAGCCAGGGACCGATGATGTTTGGGTATGGGATCGGGCCAATAGCGGAGTGGTGATGGAAGCACGTTTTAGGGCTATCGCTTTTGCTCCCTACCTTCGATCCTCGCAGCATACATAGGTAGGCGTTTTGACCGCTGTCCCTGCCGATCTCCGGGCCATAATACGCAAGTCTCTTCATTCTTAATGGCGACACAAATTTACTGGGATGTTACAAGTAGTTTCAGAGAAAGATAGTTCTACGGTCAAGGCTAGGGTTTAAAATGAAGTCTTGGAAGGACTCCTAAGGGGAAAAGCTACAACTCTAGGAACAGTACCCGATACCGATCTAGCAGAACCATCCGACTCGACCGAAAACACGTCAACTAATTCACTAAAATTAAAAACCATCTCGTGCTCCCTAAAGATTCGAAACTAATGACCTCCTAAACCCAGCTCACTCTAGCTTAGTCATCCAAACAGGAATGACTTCTATTCTCGCCATCTCGTCAATGGTCTCATTCCACAACATCTTCCGCACCCGCTCTCCCTCCTTGCTTTTGATAAATTCCCATGGCTCTTCTACTATCATATCTCCCAAGAGTTGTCCATGTGTCTCAGGACCCGCCACCAGCCCCGCATTTAGTGCAATCCATCCCGCTTTGTGCACTGGGCGTCCACGGATGGCTTTCAGCGCATTTGAAGGGATGCGAAGGTAGATGGGCAGATCGTTACCCATGGTCGTGTCGACATGACCGGGGCAAAAGCTATTAATGATGACTTTGTCCGGGTTGTAGTGCTTTGCGAGTTCGAGCTGAAAGAGAACACAGAGGAGTTTGCTATCTGCATATCGCGTGAACGTGGCAAGACTGTCGATAGTGTCGAAGTGCTTCAGGACTTTTTCTCCCTGCTTGAGGGGAAGCTTCTTGGCGAGACTTGAATACTCGAGCATTCGACTACACGTCCAGGTAACTCTTGCTGGCTCCGCTGTCTTTTCTGCTGTACTTTCCAGTGCAGGAAGGAGAGCCAGGGTAAGCAACACGTTGGATAAATAGTTAACTTGGATGTTCTTCTCATGTCCCGAACTTGCAATCTCCTTTGCAACCGTACCGACTCCCGCATTTGCAAGTAGTAGATGCAAATCTTGAAACTCGGCTTTGAACGCGGACGCAAAGCGGTGAACGCTCGCGTAGCTCTCTGTGTCAAGCTGCATAACTTTAATAGCGGCGTTGGGGTTGGCCGCCTTAATAGCCGGTTCAGAAAGAAGAGCTTGTCGGACCATCTCGCCCTTTGACACGTTGCGTACGGCCATAATGAGATTCGAGACTTTGCGACTGAGAAGCTGGCGAGAGATTTCGAGCCCGATACCTGATGTTGCGCCAGTCACAATGACGGTTTTGCCAGAAAGGTTGAGGCTGGGGGACAGAGAGGGTACTGGTGGCTGAAAGAAATGCATTGTGGTGTGTTGATATTTTTACCGTTTAAGTCTTTGGAGGGAGAATGGCTTGGTCTGGAAAGAAGTGTGTGTATGTATCTCTAGTTGTGAGCTTTATTGCTTCAATGAGAGACTATAAGTACTGCTCTTGAAAGCATAATGCGGGCTCATAATACTCCCTCCGAACATCCCTTAACTATTCTTCGAAAAGAAAAGCTAGTCATGTCTTCTGTTCCTCAATTTCGTAAGTGAGTAATTTTCACCATCCGGACTCCGTCTGCAAACCCGAAACACCCTTTGCAAATGCCGTGATATACCGTACCGGAGGGGATCAATCCCTATACTAAGACATAGGCCGTTCTAAAGAAAGTCCCTAGAACCGAAGCCGATATCTCGTGCAAATGTGTTTTACGCGTCTCGATTTTCGGGACAAGATTAAGCCGCTTTCGGAGACTTATGGAAATGCTGCTTGTACGACGGTTCTGATTGGCTTCGCAGTTATCAAGGCTTCTGTAGAAGCACAGCATTCATCAACACCACCGGAAACAATGTATTGCCCCGAACATCCGGTGGGTCCGTGCGGCTCCGGGCGATTCGCCCATCAGCCCGTTGATAGGAGATCATATCCTATTACACCCCCAAGTAGCTACGGTCTCTATCCTCGCAATCCAATGCCGGCCTGATTTTATTCCGAATTTCAGCAGTTGAGTCAGGGGCTATGAAACCCTAATTCTGTCCCGAGACTCGGCGGGCTTTTCAGAGTATCCGCATTCTATACGTCGCGAAGTTTTCTCTCAATCTCTTTAGCTAATGATTAATATAAATATACGAAAATAGTTTCTATCCTGTTCAACATCTGCATCAACCCGTATTGGCGATATAAAGATTCCTTACCCCGAGTCCTTACAAGCAGGTGTTCCTCTGTCCTTTCGCATATCATCAATCAAGACAGCTAAGTTCATTCACCACAATGGCCAACCAAGTCGATTCCGTTCAGAAACTGAATTTCCCACCCTCCCAACACGTGGTTGACGTATCTGTTATCAACAGCACGACCCATGTCCGTGGTCCATTGGGATTCTTCGTCAAAGATCCCCTGCCCGGCCATGAGATATTGGAATGCCCATCGTTTGCGTTTCTTGTTCAAAACCCTTCGGGCAAAAAGGTTCTCTTCGACTTGGGCCTTCGGAAGGATACAAAGGCCTTCCCGCCGCTCATTCGCGAAGGGATGGCAGCTTTTGCCATGAAGGCTGAAAAGGATGTGGCCCAAATCCTTCAAGAGGATGGCAAAGTGGCTCTTGACGAGATTGATAGTATTATCTGGAGGTGAGGAAAGGAAAACAACTGTGGAGAATCGCTGCTAATTGTGTTGTGATATACGCAGTCACTGGCATAATGATCATAGCGGTGACCCATCTACTTTTCCATCTAAGGTGGAGCTCGTTGTTGGCCCTGGTTTCAAGAAGGCGTTCCTTCCGGGCTATCCCGCCAACCCCTATGGATTGATCCTCGAGAGCGACTACGCGTATGTTAACTTTTTTAATCTACCTTTTGGCCCCATATACGCCTGCATCCAGTACCAATCCTTAACTCTAAAACTGCCATAAATTTTTTAGTGGACGCCAACTTCGGGAAATCGAATTCGCAGATGAATTCCAGGTTGGCGGATTTCGCGCTGTGGACTTTTTTGGCGACGGCAGCTTCTACCTATTAGATTCCCCAGGCGTGAGTACAGCTCCGGCTATGGAGCAGACTGACCAGAAAGCTGACTAAATTTCTTCAGCATGCCGTTGGGCACATGTGCGCCCTAGCACGCACGACCCCCTCAACATTCATCTTCATGGGTGCGGATAGCTGCCACCATTGTGGCAGTCTGAGACCCAATAAACATCTACCTCTACCTGATGAAGTTTCGCCTTCGCCGTTCTCCGTCCCGCCATATTTGCAGGGCAGCATCTGCCCCGGTGCCCTACTCGAGGCGATCCACCCTCAGCACAGTAGCACAGAGCCATACTACAGTCACTTAGAGCAGGCATATGGCCGTGATGTCGCTGAAGCAAAGGTTACTATCGACAAGATGATCATCTTCGATGCAAACGAGGATGTGTTTGTTGTCATTGCTCATGACAAGAGCCTCTTAGATGTTATTGATTTCTTTCCTAAGAGCGCAAATGAGTGGAAGGAGAAAGGCTGGAAGGAGGCCAGTCGGTGGAGATTTCTCGAGGATTTCAAAGACGCCGCTGCTAAGAGTAACGTTGCTTAAGTTATCGACAGAGGAAGAAAACTAAAGCTCATTGGGCCATTTAACGTCCTGCGATACCATATGCTGAACCATTCAAGAACTTAGAGTGCCTGGTTCTGAGCTATCTCGCATTCCATGACGATGAGTTTTGCAATAAGCTGTGACGCTGTTTCATTTCCGTTGGTAGATAGATAACCCCTAAGCTGAGGAATGCTAATTCATATAAGTCATAACCTCAGTTCCTCCTTAAAATATATACGTCCTAGCGTACCATTCTCGAGATCTGTTCATAGGTGAGTAGCTTGTACCTTATCTGAGGAATCTCTGCCTTATTTGCGGCATCGCCGTTCCGCTAATAATTACTATAAGTCCTATACAGAGTCCTCTGTCTCGCCCACCATTTCTAATGTCTCGTTAACTAGCCTTTTGCGCTCTTCCTGTACCTCGTCGGCCTCGTAGATCTTACCTTGCTCGCGCAAGACAACCTCTAGACCGTTTAGCCCCTCAAACAAATCGCCCTCTTCGCCCGTCCTAGCCCGGTGGACAGTTGCTATCTTGATAGCGTGGCGGATGGAATTCTCAGCCACACCCAACCGCCCCAACTT
Source organism: Xylaria telfairii (assembly GCA_022495065.1). Classification (NCBI taxonomy): domain Eukaryota; kingdom Fungi; phylum Ascomycota; class Sordariomycetes; order Xylariales; family Xylariaceae; genus Xylaria; species Xylaria telfairii. The sequence goes on from MU383858.1 coordinate 447,776, forward strand.
GTAGTTCATGCTACACAGCAGCGAGTATATGTTAAATGCACCTTCGAGGTCCTCATGGACCGCTCGGGCCTTGGCTGGGTTACGTAGGACCCCGTCCAGTAGGGTGATACCCTCTTCTAGTAGCTCATGATTACCTTGCTTGCTACCATGGTGTCGGTAGTGGCTGGCCCAGCAGCAAACAACGGTGACGTGGCGGGTGTCATAGACATCTAGGGTCTCTAGTTGTTGCAGTAGGTCGCGGAATCGTATAGTCTTGTCTTCCGGGTCATCGACACCGTTGGGGTGCAATAGGCCGATGGCAAGGCCACTGAGTTCGATAGTCCAGGGGTGGAAGTAGCCGATGTGCTTGGAAAATTGCTCAATAGCAATAGCCGCGCACATAAGCAGGTGGTAACGATCGATTGCAAAACCTCGACCGCCCGACCAGAGTGTGCTCCAGAGCTGCGTGGTAGGATGCCGCGACCTACCGCTGTCGCCGTTTACCAGGGGGGCCGATGTGAGCTCATACAGGTACTTGATCAGCTGTCTTTCTATGGGGCGAAAGTCACGTGCCGAGGACTCGCGAAACATAACCATAACATATAGCATCCAGATGGGCAGCAAGGGCGACTCGGCGCTTGCGAGGATGTGTGATAGTTCAGCAAATGAGATGCGAATCAGACGCACACCCTGGGCGAAGTCACCCTCCTTACCACCATTGTTCCCCTGCGACGGCCGCTCTAGCAGACCCAAAGCAGCCCGGAAGCGTTCATATATCTCCTCACTGGCGCCCATAGCTTGGTTGGTCTGCTCTACTGTGAGTCGATAAGCGGGTAAGTCCTGTTCCGTGACGGTATTATCCTCATCGAACGCCCATCGCCGTGCTGAGAAGGAAGCGTCATAGTAATTCCGGAGCGTTTGATACAACATCTCTTCATCTCTGAACTCGACTGGGCTACCGATCTGATGAATCATTGCTGACGAATTGCTGGCACCCAGGTTGTGCTTCCAGAGACCCCAGCGCCGGAAGCGCGTCTTGTACATCTTCGTACTGAAGGCCCCGCTAAGTATGTTGTATTTGCATTACAAAGGGCCGATACTTACGTAGCAAAGAAGCCATATTGCTTCTCCATCGTCTCTATAAGTTGGGATATCGTAGTGTTGTTATACAGCTGCGTGATGGTCTGTCGATGTTTGTTAAAGTCATCCTCAGACGCCCACCTCGCCTTGGATACGATATTCATTCTCTGATCGTAGTTGGTAGACATTTTCGATAACAGGGTATTTCTACCTCTTACTACATGTACCTTATAAAATAATGTTGATAGTTTGCGGGCAGTTTTACGAAGGAGACTTTTCAGACATCGTGTCCACCCGCTAACAGCAGCATGCCCCGATAACTTCTCAAGTAATTGAGAAACGAACCACGTATCCTATCATGCCGCGATTCCGATCACGGCAGTGTCACTCTTGGTAGTATTAGTATAATAACTAATAGCGAACGTCCTAACAACTCCGTTCTCACTGATCCTTGTCGACATCACTGGGGGATTCATTTGACCCATACCAGAGCCCGGGACATCCCCTTCCGCCCCGCGATGGGGCCATTTCGGAAAGGGAGGGGTGAGGTTCTATCTCCCCCTCATTCTCCCTAGTGAACATCTTATGAGTTTAAACATCATCGAAAGGGATGGGAATAAGGTGCAGCGGCTGCACGTAAGCCTCAAGCAAGCATCACTGCGAGGTGGTAGTAGTAATGCTTTGTGGAGGCATGCTGAGTACCGCTAGCCGGCATGGTGCCGTAAAATCCTCGTGCCGCCGCACCTAGACCGATTCGGGATTCGGTGCGTACTCAAAATTAATATCTGAATATCGGATGCATGTCTTGGTTGAACGCTCCGGTCTGTGCAGGTACCTATTGTAGCAACCTAAACTGTCAGAAAAGGTATTTTCGAGAGCTAATGAGAGGTTTAAGCTGCCAAGAGACCAACCAGGCCCTGGCGCTTAAGTTCTGCAAGGCCCTTTAACCGGGTGCCATCCGCCAGGCTCTGCGAGGTCCTTTAAACAATATGAAAACGGATATACGTTGACACTAATCATTCCCCTTTCTGATGATCATTGATGGGTAGCTTTTACTCATTGTCTTTCGGCGCGGATCTTGATGATCACGATGTATTAGGGAGGAGTACCGTATGCTATGTCCTTTCAGGCAAATAAATGCCTGGGGAGTGACTATACGGAAAACACGAAACAAGGCCTAGGATTGAACCCCAGTATTGACGTCCTTGCGGGCTCTAAAGCAGAGACAAACAGGTGGAGTATATATATGGTCCTTCCCTTCATCATCGCGACTCGCATATGTTAAGTTTAAAGTCACGCGATTAACTACTAAAGAGCTTCGCCAAGATGGGCCTCGCAACCTTCGTTCCCTTCCTTGCCCTCGTCCTTGGCGCTACTGCTGTTCCGGCCCAGCAGGATGACACCCCCGCCGTCGATTGCTTCGGTCGCAAACTGGTTGCACAGGTTACTTCATGGAATACTGAGTGCGGAGTCGGAAGCGGCAGACCGCTAGGCAGTGAAATTGCAATCCCCGCTTGGGACAAGCTATGCCGGCCTCTTCCGGGGGATACGCATGGCTTGGATGTCACAATGCTCGCTGATGGGTGCCACGGTGAGTGTCTTTTCTTTCCTATAGTATCCTAGATATTGATAATAGTGATTCAACTCGTTGAATGTGGCATGACCTATGACATGCGGATGCTAAAGGGACCTCCTTTACAGTCCAAGCCTTCCAAGGCCATGTGTGCGACGACTATCCGAACAACCGGCTTTTTAAAATGGAGCCCGGTTGCCTCTGGTCGGGTGGTAGTATCTACAGGTCCTTCGCGGTGACCTGCGACAACAAGACACTCGAGGAACTACTCGGTGATTAAGATGTGCCGAGGGTCTAATTCAACAGACCAACGTAGAAGTATAGGGGGAGTTATATAAGTTTATAGGCGGGCACTTCCATTCTGACGTACTTTACAATCGAACGGGCCACTAGCAAAGGCTGCATAGAGATTGGTTATTGTGCTATCGGGCAATTGATGTTTCAATCCTGCTGGCAGTGCCGTGGCCAAATATCTATGCGGCCTTTGATATGCTCTGTTTAATCGTTTGGTTCACCCAATTGGTATTACGAAATCTATGATCTAGATAATCTAATAGCTCCTTTAGCTAGTATATAGAGTGAAAAGCTAGTCATAATATATAAATCTTAAAATCAGAACATATATCAAAAGTCTCCTTTGGGAACCTACTGTTTGGCCGTACTAACAGTCTCTGATACGACGTATCAGATACGTCAGACAAGCACTCTGTTGACATTGAACGGAATGTACATATCGACCAAAATGGCATGGCCGGATCCCTTGACTCCAAAATTGTCAAAATCCAGACGCTACCGCCAACGGGTTTCACCATCAATAATACGGAGAAGGCAGAATGGACCCGGCTTGCTGTTCCAATAGCAGATATCAGTGACTGAGTAAAGGTAAGTAACAACAGCATAGAGGAGGACACTGCATACCGATGGATATGGTAAGCTAACATGCGCGTCGTCGTGGGAATATCTCTCAGGAGGCTTGAAGGGAAAGCTCCCATTATTAAGCAAGGCGATCGTGACTATCACTGCCAATATGTCGCGCGACACAATCGCACTGACGCTGCAACGGGCTAAGCGTAAACGAAGCGGCGCCTTCTACACTAGTTTCGAATCGAAGTGTCAGTCTCCACCCAAAATTTATATACAACACACACACAAATTTGGGGTACACACCGACACTTACTTTCTTCAACTACAACACCACGTAAACCAGCCTTTAAACTTGTTGAAAATCGCGTTTTTTATCTGTAATTGCTTTATTTTATTAAACCAGTGCTTCTGCTATTTAAACTGCGTTTTCGGTGTAAAAATCGGGCCGTTAGCACTTAAATAGCGTTTTTTTATATAAAATCGCGTTTTTTAAACTTAATCGCGTTTTTCAATCCTAATCGCTTTATTTATATAAAATCGCTTTATTTATATAAAATTACGTTTTTTAATATTAATTGCTTTATTTGTATAAAATCGCTTTATTTAATTTTAACTATGTTTTTTAATATTAATTATGTTTTTTAATCCTAACTATGTTTTTTATTACTAACTACGTTTTTAGTGCTAATTGCGTTTTTTAATCTTAACTGCGTTTTTTGTTGCTAACTGTATTTTTTAATACTAATTGTGTTTTTTAATCCTAACTACGTTTTTTGTTGCTAACTATGTTTTCGGTGCTAATCGTGTTTTTTAATCCTAACTGTGTTTTTTATTGCTAACTACGTTTTTAGTACTAATTATGTTTTTTAATCCTAACTACGTTTTTTATTACTAACTGCGTTTTTTAGTGCTAATTGCATTTTTTAATCTTAATTGCTTTATTTATATAAAATTGCTTTATTTAATTAAAACTATATATTAGTTAATTTTATTATTTTTTACCTTAAAATATATTATTTATTTAAATTAATTAATTTATTACTTTTTTTATTTTTAATATAGCTACTAATAATAAATTAATAGATCTTTAGCGATTTAACTTATTAGTTATAATTATCGAAGGAAATTAATCCACTACTAAAATCGCCGTTTAGCTCGGCTGTAGCAAGCGAACTATATAGCGTTATAAATAACAGTACTAGTTGCAAAGTGCTATAAGCTAGTTTAAAAAATCTCGAAGTTTATATAACGTAACAAAGTTATTCTTTTAAGCTTTAAATACTTTAATTAAAAAACTAGAAATATACTTTAATTTATATTTTAATAAAATATAGTAATTTTTAATTATTTGCTATAATATATATATAGTTATAAATATAATTTTAAAAAATTTAAAAAAATATAAATAGTTATAAAAAAAAATAAAAATAAAAACAGTATAATAAAATTTAATTAAATAAATATACTATTTATATTAAATTATTAATTTTTTTTTTATTTTTTTTATTTTTATTAATAAATTTAATATTAATAAATAAAATATAAACTATTATTATAACTAAGTTTTAAAAAACTATATATTTTTTATATTAAAAATATTAAAATAAAAGAATTAATTTAATATATTATTAGTTATTATAATAAATAATATATTTAATAAAATAATTTTTATATATTAAAAATCTATAAATAAAAAAAACTTTAAAATATAAATCTATAAAAAAATTTTATTATTTATAAACTTATTTTTAAAGCTTAAATTAATATTAATAATAAATAATATTAATTTTTATTATTTTAAAAATATATATAATTTAATTATAAATATTAAAGTTAAATTATAATATTTATTATTATATTTATTAAATTTAAACTTTATTAAGTTTTTTTTTATAATATTAAAAATATATATTTAATAAAATATAAAATAAAAAAGCAGCGATTTTATTAATAAATATAATTTT